>JAQHUG010000036.1:8245087-8284479 GCA_028555095.1 Dicrostonyx torquatus
CCCAACATGGGTGTGGGGAGGAACAGAAAGGCAGGTCCGGAGAGCTCAACTGGCCAGGCATCTTAGCCCAAACAGTGGGCTCCTGGCACAGTGTGACACCAGACCTCAAGGCAATAAGGCAGGAAGTGACAGGTGAAGACTCCTAAAATATCGTTGGAACTTCCATACGTAAGCAAAGTCAGTGCTCATGTGCATGACCAATGCACGTACAGCATTCATGGTACACACAGGAGTATGCACACTAAAAGGGGGGAGGGGAGCGAGAGAAGGAAAATTTCACGAGTCGTGTGCACAACAGAGTGAAGAAGATGGGTATATGTAGAAAGTAAGCGGGCAATCAGAAAATCAGAAATACCGTGCTGAAAACTGCATTCCTAAGAGAGTGAATGTATAAAAGGCAATCTTAAAGATGTGCTTTGTTACATTCCAAACAACACAAGGCTTCTCTAGAGTTTCAAGGATCATTAGATGACTTTTCACTGTTGGCAAAACAAGAGAGAATACTGCAACAATCAATGCATGTTTATTTTTAGTAAATCCCGGAGAATGGCATCCAGCAGTCAGAGCTCCCAGCAGTCAGAGCTCCAGGACCATTGTCATTCCGTTTTGATGTACCCTCTCTGCCTTTGTGATTTCTGTCCACGAGAGACAGACCAAATGTTCACACTGTCTGGAAGGTGCTTAGCGCCGTATGGGCTACCTGGAGGGAAAAAAACGGGCTGAGAAATTTCCCCGGGGTCATCTTTTCTTTACAAATTCCTTACTAAAGAAAACTCAGCAATGAGACATAAGACATGTGTTTTAGATTCACAGACACAAAAATAAAAGAAAGAAGAAAGGAAAAATGAATGCAGACAAATAAATATACATCCAACGTTCTGTTTTTGAAAAGACTGTACCAAGTATGAACTGTTCAAAAATAATCATTCTGAGCTTCATAGGAAACTTGAGGATGATGAAGGCGGAAAGCTGAGGAGTACGGTCCGGTCAGGATATCCGCTGAGCAAGAGCTTCTCAGTGGTTCCAACTCTTTACGGTGTTCCAGAAAAGAAGTGCTCTGAGAAGATTGATTACTGAATAATTACCTCTTTCCACCCCCAGTTCTCTGGAACCCGACACCAGAGAAGCCTATGAATTATATTCGAATCTTCCAGAAGCGCATGCCCTCAAGGGTGCATGAGACTCAGGTCAGTCATGCGGTGGCATAACCCAAACAGCAAGGCTCTCTAAATAGAGAGGTCTGCTTAGCTATGACTTCAGCTTTTCCCTCAGCACGACCCATCGATACAGGGCTCACTCCACACATATAAACCAAGGTCTGCTCCAATACTCCTTGCTCCTTTTGCATGGATGGCTGCCACCATCCCCATAGACTGGCCCAGTGTATCGGACTGTGTGTTTCCCATGCAAACTGAATTCCTCCCTGCACTGCCCCGAACTCCTTCTTCCTCCTCCAGCCATGTTCCTTTGGTTTCCTTATCTCACTCACGTCTGTAACACAAGGGAGATTTTCTGAGCTTTTCTTTCTAGGCAGGGTCTCTCCTCAGCCCAGAATCCTGAGTGGCCCCTTCTCTTGTCCTGTTTTGTCTGAGCAGGAGAAGAAAGATTTGAGGGGAAATTGGGCTTTTGGTTCAGTGGTTTTTTTGTTTTTTTTTTTTTTTTCATTTGTCATAAGTAGTGTTCAATGCCGGAAAGTCTATTTCAAATGAACACATTGTTTTATATGTGGGAAGGTGATCTCAGCTTTCATTGTCTCTTATGGCTAACTAGCAGCTTTAGCCCATGGGTGACTATGTGGCATGTCAGACAACACAGGAAGGTATCTTTTTAATCTTAGTTTGATTTTATTGTTGCATCATTGCTGTTAAGTGACACCATTACCATGGTGACTCTTTTTTTTTATTATTGATTTTATTGAGCTCTACATCTTTCTCTGCTCCCTTCCTTGCCTCTTCCCTTCCCCTCAACACTCTCCCAAAGTCCCCATGCTCCCAATTTACTCAGGAGAGCTTGTCTTTTTCTACTTCCCATGTAGATTAGATCCATGTATGTCTCTCTTAGGGTCCTCATTGTTGACCATGGTGACTCTTTTTTTTCTTTTTTGTCTCTGGGTCATAGGGGGGAACATGACATGGCGACTCCTATAAAGGAAACTATTTAATTTAGGCTTACAGGTTCAGAATTCAGTCCATTATTAACAATGCAGAAAGCATGCAGCACTCAGGGAGACGTGGTGCTGGAGAAGTAGTTGAGAGTCCTATATCTAGATCAATCACCAGGCAACAGGAAGAGAGTGACACTGGGCCTGGCTTGAGCATTTGAAACCTCAAAGCCCACCCCCAGTGACACACTTCCTCCAACGAGGCTACAACTATTCCAACAAGAATGCACCTCTTAATAGTGCCAGTCCCTATGAGTCTATAGTGTAGTGATATAGTATTTGTATTTTGATAAATAAATCTTGCCTGAAGACCAGAGGCAAAGTGAAAGCCACTGGAGGTCAGGCAATAGTGATACACACCTTTAATCCCAGGATTTGGGAGACAGAGTCAGATAAATCCCTGTGAGTCCAAGGCCACCCTGGGCTGCACAATGCAGAAACAAATCCAGGAGGTGATGGCTCACACCTTTAGTCCCAGTCCCAGGGAGTCACACATCTTAAATCCTAGCACCAGGAGGAATATAATTGGAAGGGGAGAGAGGCTTAGTCAATTTAGTCTATGATCACACAGTCTCGGTAGAGGTGAGACTTCTCTAGTGGCTTGGCTGCCTTGCTTTTCTGGTTTTCAGGTTGAACTCTAATTCCTGTCTCTGGGTTTTTATTATTCATGCTACACAATCGGGGACATTTTCATTCAAACTACCACACTTTGTGAAGAAATTGTCAATCAATCACAGACCATTCCAACTATATCTTAGTGCCCTGCAACAGGGACTAACATTTTATGTCATGCAGGTACACTGTTTCCTTCAGAAGTCTCGTCCCTTTGCTGCTTTTGTTGCCTGATTATTTTAGTATTTCCTGCACTATCGCAGTGAAATGAAAACAGGTCTAAGGATGATTTTCCCTCATCTGTGACTTGGTAACACCTACCAAACTCATCAGATTTAAGACTACAGATTGAACTCAAATTGTGTTCTTTTCTGTGATGTCAAAAGAAATACGTCTCGGTTCTGGGGAGATGGTTCCACAGCTCAGAACACAGGCTTGCTTTGTCCCAGCACTCACAAGGTGGCTAACAACCTTCTGTAACTTCAGTCTGAGCAGATATAACACCCTCTTCTGGCCTCTGGAGGGACCAGCGCATGTGTGTGGTGCACAGCATCCATGCAGGCAAAACACCCAACAAAAAAACCTTTTTAAAAAAAAGAAAGAAAAGAGAAATTATTTCTTAATTCTTTTAAACAACCGGAAAAGGAAAGATTCTGGGAGATACCTAGAAATTAAAAGGATTTAAAGTGGTGATTTAAGAAGTAAGACACTGTGCTTCTGCTGAATCAGTGAGAACTCAGAACTGCTCCAAGTGACCTACCAAGCCAAATTCACACATCTTGATAGGGAATGGTGCTAAATATTTTGCTCCTTTAAATTATCCACACAGCATTAAAAAAAAAAGTGCAAGTCCTTACTAAAAGAAAAAAGAATTACTAGAAATTAGTAAATGAATTTTGTAATCATTTAGTAAATTTATTATATAAAATTTGTAACAATCAAATAGTTTAAAAGTGTGCTGTGAGCTCTAAATATAGCAAAGATGCAGGGGAATGTTGGAGCTATGGTTTTCTTAGCTCCTTGCAAGGTGGCAGAACAATTCCAAAATGCTTCACTTAACCATAACTTAAATTTCCCAAATCTTACTTCACGTAAGCAGATGGCTCGCCCAGAAATGAGGTTACGAGAAGACAAAATGTAAAAATCTGCAAGTAAAGAAGCAGTGAGATGTTTCTCGTTAATCGCTGCAGCAATGCAGTGCTCACTGAAACACAGACACAGCCAAGACAGCAAGGATAAAATTAAGCAGTAATGATGATTTATACTAAGATACTCTGAGACATGACAGAAGTCTCAATACACCAGAAGGAAAAGCTTGTTTGCTCAAATTATTTGTTTCTTCTGTCTAATGAACATAATTCTAATATACAAGCGATAACACTGGCATTTCTTTGAAATGTTGATTCAGTTTAATTATGAAAATCACCAAGGTATTTTCTAGCTGCTGCATCACTCCCTGTACTAAGATTAATCACATCAACATCATTCATTTAATCTTCAAAGAGGAAGCAGTTGTCCACAAAAGCCTTCAAATAGCTTCATTAGTGCAATTTTTCAGTCTCAAACACTTAGCTGGCAGCATATGATTGAGCGTAAGGTCATTATATTCTTCTATTTCCTAATCTAATTTTTTTAATGTTTCCAAATTTAATGTAGAAATGTGCAAGTGTGGAGGTTTTGTCTCCTCTTTGTTTGGAAAACAGCTGGAAATAAGAAGAGAATATGGATTTTGATTAACAAGATGTTTGGTCACTATGGCTTGAAGTCACGAAATTTAATGTACATGACCAAAAGTAGTTCTTTTACCCTTTGTGGCTTTTTTGATGTTAAAAAAAAATACAAAAAAAAAAACGTTTAGGTCTAAAATATTTCAGGTTTTTTTTTTTGGCTTTGTTATCTTTTGTTTTATATAAACAAAGAAAAACTTGAAGGCTAAGAGGCATTTTTCCAGTTCAGGCAGTAGAAGTACAATGGTCATTTCAATAAAACTTCTCTGGTGTTTGAAAATAAAAACTGGATTTTATATTTGAAAACAGAAATAACCTCATTTATGTTTCTTCGGCATGACCCACTTAATAAGCATCATTTCCCATTCTAAAAGCATTAATAGTTCTTTCTCACATTGGAAACCAATAGTTACAGTGTTTCACAAAGTAACACTGCTCTGATCTAGTTACAGTGTCAATCATAAAAGTTACTCTGTTACAATAAGAAGAGTGAGAATCTAAAACCTATCAAACTGTGGAGCTAGTCTTCTGTAATCATAGTACCTACTCTAACGCATTAAAAGACATATCAGAAAATAAAATTCGCTGAGCCCCAATACTTGCTAAATAGCACTTTCAACTTTGCATCTGATAAAGAGATGATTCATTTGGCATTTGACTGGCCCACTTGCAGCAATCATTACAGTGCTATGTTCACTGACTGCGCAAAGGGGAAAGTAAGGATAAATCATCCACAGACGCTCTCGAGTTAATATCTGGTGACCACATAATGCCAAATTTTTAACACAAGATCTGCCCATGACAGCATAAATAATGGAGTGTACTTGCAGTTCAGGTCAAGAGATTGGGGCTTTTGATCATGGAAGCAGTCTATAACTAATTGAAATGACATGACATAATTGCACAGGAATTTATAACACAAATTATATAGAGTAAGTATGACACTTAAAATATTAATTTATTTAAATTACTTCAAATAAAAATGTTATGCATTTGTGAAACCAAATTCAAATCAATACAACCTAATTTTAGGATCAAAACCCAATAATGAAAAGAACCCCAGCTGAAAATGATCAGGATTGCCTTTTGCCAGCCTTGATGAGAACACCAGTATAAACTGGCATTATTGGAAAGAGGAGCAAGAAAATGTATCATTTATGTGTGTTCAATATGATTATAAGGGAAAACTTTGTGTTTCTTAAATTGAACATGTATGATATTTTATGATCTGCTATATGTATAGTAACATATATATACATACATATACCTTTATATATATATTTATATAGTAGGGCATAAAACATATATATGTGTGTATATGTTTATACATATGTTGTGTTAGTCATTTGGGGAAATACAAAGATAAAACATACACTTTTCTTTTAGAAGGCATTATTACAGCTGAAAAACTGGGGGCACAAACGGAGGCTACAGAAAGAAAGCACATGCCTGAGATGTCACGTGCACAAGACTAGGGATGCCCCTGTGGCCTGGCAACCTCTGAGCTGTGCAGGACAGGGACTGTGTTAAAATGAAAAGATTTTCAGAGAAAACGTTAATTTTTACAGCTTAAAATGTTTTACTTTTCCTCCCATAACTTAATGTATTTGTGTCTTCTGCAGAGAATAATTTAAAAAATTTTTGTGTTAGAAGTATCAAGTGAATTTTCTTGGGAAAAAAACCCATATTTATTCCAGAGGACATTTTTAATAGTTCATAATAGACATTTAATACACACAATCTAAATTAAGACAAATAAATAATAATATTGGACTTGAGTGAGTGTGTCTAAGCACATGGAAAACGTGTGACTACTTTTAAAACATCAACATATTGCTTAGTTTTGCTCATGTGGAGACTGATAAAAAATGATCACATTGAGTACAGCATGGTAGCACACAACTTTGTCCCAGCACTTGGGAGGCAGAGGCAGTAGATATCTATGAGTTCGAGACCAACCTGCTCTATAGTTTTATTTGTATACATATATATATGTATATATGTATGGAGAGAGAGAGAGGGGGAGAGAGAGAGAGAGAGAGAGAGAGAGAGAGAGAGAGAGGAGAGGGAGTGAGGGAGGGAGAGAGAGAGAGCCTGCTCTATGGTTTCAGGACAGCCAAGGCTACACAGAGAAACTCTGTCTTGAAAAACCAAATATATGCATATCATCATTTTAAGAAAATGCTTAAATTAACTATGTAGTTCTGTATGCTTTTTATTATTTCTTTTTCTGTCTGCACATTTTTAAATATCTGTCTGGAGTTGGGAGTAGAAATCTGATGGCAAAAATGGTTAACCTATCATAGTACAGATAATAACATTTTGCATAAGGAAGAAAATATATAAATGTGAATTTACTAGATTTATATAATTCACAAATACTTCTAACATGCTCTTGATAATTTCGATAATCTTCTTAAAAGTAAAGAACCTATCTTGCAGTACCAGAAAATATTGAGACCAACACAGAAAACCAGAGCCAGGAGAGTACTGACTACACACTCCTGCATGCTAGCACGTGAAGGATAAATCCTCCATACTGAGAAATGCATGAGAAGTTAGGGAAACAAAAGCAATCTTATATAAATGGATCACTGACATGAGTCCCCTTCCGAACCTCTCAAATTCATCTGGCTAATTCCAGGCTACACAGCGGGTCTTTCAGCTTTCAGCTAACTCAGGGCATAGCCGAAAGGCTTCGTTCTCGGAACTCTAAGGAGCTGAGAATCACCTTTCTGACCATCTTGCCTGTCTTCTATATATCCTCATAAAATATTTACTCTTCTCCTGAATGACCACTCTGATTATCCTTAGACTCTTTCAGATTCCCTGATGATGTCATGGAAATGTTAAGCCCATTATGCTAAGTTAGGACCTCCATCTGCAGTGACCTCTTGGCACAAGCTTCGAGGACAGCATGATATTTTTACATAAAAGTTAGTCTTCATTCAAATCCTTGAGGTCTGATCCTGAAAAAAATACTGACAGCTCAATCAACCCTAATAAATACTTAACTAGGTCCATGGAAAAACGCAGAATACAGTTCCACCAAGAAAATCCATTACACATTTACAATTGAGTCATAAAATATGTCTATAAAGTGTACAATTATTTTACCATATTTTTTATTGGAAAATAAGCATTGAGTGTAATTTACAGGTTTAACCCAAAGGTAGAGAGTGTATGACATTCCTTTTCATTAAACTATTAGGGGAGTCAGGAGTGACAGCCCCCAACTCTAATTATCTTTAAAGTAGTGCTTCAAACTGATCATGCATAATGCAATTACAAATCATAATTAAATTAATTCATATTGATTGAAGATTTTGTAAGTTTTTAATAACTACAGTACTGAACACCTACTTCCACAACCTAACATTGGTATCTCCAAGCTGGTGGAGTACTCTCCTGTCATTAAAAGCTTCATAAGCTTGAAGCTACTTTATTGTAGGTGACGACTATCTTTTGACCCTATAAGTGGGGGCTGGAATCGGAGCTCAGGTGTTAGAACTCACTCGCACAGGTCCTGGGTATTAACCTTGCCACCATTAAAAACGGTATCCCACATCTAGAATTTTTTGAGCATTTAAATACGGTTTTGCCCCCAAATTACATCCAATTTAGAATCACCGGAGCTTTAAAATCTATCCACATTGGAAACATACAGACCTCGTCTTTCGAACCACGCCTCTTTTCCAGTTACCTTCACAGAGTAGCTCAGGCCTTGCACATGAAAATAACAGCAACTTTCCAACACTCTTCTGATGGAACCATGGACTCAAATAGACCAAAACAAAAAACCATAAATGCAAGTGCAAAAATCCTTGCCCCAACTTTAATGAGTAGCGGAAACCCAAGCAAACTCTGCCCCACACAGCAACCTGCCCTGCCCCCAGCCTTAGTCCATATCCTGACTTCCCCAACTTGTCTTCAAGGAGTATCGCTCCTTCAGAAGGGCCCACATCTTAGGGCCCAGTCAAAGACACCCAGAACAGCTCCTCTGTTTCTCTCCATAACTGCCGGGAAATCGGGGAGCTTTGGGAAGTGGGGATGTCTCTGAAAGACTCACGTTTGTTGTGATAGAAACAAATATTGGAAAAGTTTGTCACTTCAGTCTGATTTTTGTCACTACTCAAGGATTACTCCCTTATGACAGGAGCGGTGTATATGTTCACTCAGACCTCCGGAGGAGCCTAGACACACAGCCGGCCTTTTCAGATCTCCAGAGCCTGGGAACTGTGAGCTGTGTGTGCTGGCAACTGGTCTCAAAGGGAAATTTGGATAAAGACTTGAGGATTTTTGTTTTTGTTTTTGATTTGGCGGTTTACTCTGAATGTGTTAAGTAGTGCCTTAAGGTCTAGGAGAGAAAAATGGAAACGAAGTCAATGGAGTCAGGAGGGCCAGCTTGGAAATGGAAGCGATATAAAAAGACTCCTAGATCTTAGTAGCCTCTCAGGTGGCCAGCTTGCCACCAAGCACCTCCTAAGTTTTGGGGAACAAGTTGTAAACATGCGGAGGCAGGAATTCTACCTCCCGCCTGGGCGACTTCTGAGGACCCATTCGTTGCTCACTAGCGACCCCTCTAGGTAATACGGAACAGATGCAGAAGTACACAGAAATTCTTCTGGGGCTAGGACCCCTGGCTGGGACTTTGGGGAAAATACACCTATGGGAAAGACTTCATTTCACAGATCTCACACGGGAAATTTTCCGTCTTCCAGCCCTGCCCAACACAGAAACCGCATCAGAGCCCCTCCCTGGAGCCTCTAGGACCTCTGGGACTGAGCGCCTTCTGACCAAGACTGTGGAAAGGGAAGGGCGAGGGACCTCCATCCTCGCCACTCTAGGAAGCCCATGGTCTCACAACTTCCAGTGGACAGTGAACAAGGGAGAAAGGTCTCCAAACGTAGCTAGAGGTCATGAGGGCCAGAGAAGTGCAGGATCTAGAGCAGACACAGAACGGAGGCAGTGGGAGTTCAGGAGCCCGTTGTCGACCATGTTGATCTAAAATCTGTTCCGTGTGAGTTCCAACGGTTGCAGCGATTTCAGAGCCAAACACGCTCATGCCACTTTCTTTACATGCCCTTTAGTTATTGGACAGTGCACACAAGGGCAAGAAAGCACAAGGGGGCCCAAATGTCACCAGAATCAGTTTCGTCTACATCGCTTCCCCGACACACGTCAGGATTGCAAACCTAAACCTAAGACAAGCTGGAAGGGTAACCACATCAGCTCCTTGTTCCAGTTTTAATGTCCACTGCTCTAAGTCTCATACTGACCGGCAGAACTAGTCTTCTAGTCTGGTTCAGATATCTTTCTATTAATGTTCTTTCCACCACAGAGAGATGAATGTTCTCACCGAGCAGGGAAACTCAGTAACAGAACTTGACGACTTAGCCAGAGGTTTTGGGAAGATACTTAAGTTGTAAGATAGTCTTTACACTAAAATATTCTACAGAGAAGGGGAAAGGGGAGAGAGACCTGGGTGTTCTCTAGCAATTTGTAAGCACATGACTGGGAGAAAATGAAAGTATTTAAAGCAACTAGAACACTTTACTCCTGATGTTAACAGATGACAATATGATTTTCTTAAACTTCAGTTTTTTTCCAGGAGGTTCTCGACTCTAACCCTAGGACTGGAAATGCCAGGCTGGTCCTGTGTGCCCTATCTCTGAGACTGAGATCATAAACCCTCCCCTTTCTGCATAAATTACAGGACTCTCTGCTCCATGGTGAACTAAAGCACACAGGGGAGTGTGGGGAGATAGTCAAAACGAACTAGTTAAGTCTTCCAATTATGGGTCAATTTTAGTACTTATTGAAAAAGACAACGTGCATGGGGTGGTCTGACCTTTTTTTTTTTTTTGGCATCGGTATGTATAACTAGCAGTCTAGGTTGTTAAGTTTCCAAGCAGGAATGAGTTTAAAATGCATGGATTCTATTATGTGTACAATTTAATCACAAGGTATTTAAAATAGACATTTCCATCTAAAATCCAATCAGAAATCAACACAGTTCCTCGGGCGTTAGATGATCATCTCGATTTTGCATTTGTAAACTGGGGGAAATAAATGTGACTTGTGGATACCAAGAGGTCAAGTACGGCTGCTCAAATATTTTTCTTACAAAATGACGGATTTATTAGACAAATAAGTAGCCTGGCTGATGCAAAACCCCCAGTGATTGAATTTTGACGTTAAGTCAACAACAACTCGAACTACATCAGTGCTTCAAGATTTAGTTATGATGGCAGAGATTACTGAACAAATAAGAGCCAGAAATGAATACAGATTTCTGAGGAGCTGCCCCTAGCACCCTCTTCTTGACATTCTCCTCCATATGCTCCCCCTGTTCATACTGTATTATAATTAAAGGACTCGCCTATGTCTCACGATTGGAAAGGAACTTTAAAATAATTAGGCATGTTTTTCTGTTTTTTTTTTAAAAAAAAAGAGACAGCCTCAGAGAAAGAAAGCCAATTGAGTTTCTTAATAAGTTCTTTCCTGGTCTGAAAGTCACCAACAATTATATTGGAAGGAGACTGCATGAAATGTTTTTCTCTTTCTCTTTCTTTCTTTTTTTCTTCCCTTCCTCCTCCCTTCCCTCTTTCTATCTAGCTTTCTTTCTCTCTTTCTTTCTTTCTTTCTTTCTTTCTTATCCTTCCTCTCTTTCTCTTCTTTTTTTCATTTTGTTTTCATCACATACTCTCCCTCATGTCCCTAATATTATAAAACATAATTCTGTGTAGTTTGAGGGCTTGGGCCATGCTAGCATTTCAGTTGAAGATCAGGACCCACTGGTAAATAATTAAATTCCTACACAGTTTAGGAGTATGAATTTCTCTTCTCTGGTGTTAATAGCAGCACGCCCATGATTGCGCTGGCCGAGGTGCTGAAATTTTGGCTTGCACCTCACAAGGAAGATTTGGGGGAACTTATTATCTCTTTTCTTCTGAAAGAAACTTTAAATAATTGAGAGTACACTTTAAAACATAGTCCACTTTTGGTATTTTCATGGATAAGGAGACTAATCTGTTTCTTGTGTGAAAAAAATGTCTTATTTATTTTATATATGTTTATTGTAGAGGGAGGAGAACTCAGCTTCCCTTTGTGTCCTGTTGGCCCCACTAAGTATACATTCTTTCTTCTCACTTCTCTTATGACATGATTCTCACTATCGCCTCTGGTTTATGGAGCTTCTTGTCGTATAGAGACAAAACTACATCTGATTTTAAGGCTTTGTCTTATTAAGGGCTTTGAGATAACACGTTCTTGTAATCAGAATTTTGCTTTCTGGGTGACTAGCTTCAGACAACTAGAGGCCATAAACTTGAGCCAGATCTTTATTTAAATGCAATAATAATAATACCAATCTGGAGAACAAGTCACTCATCCGGGCTTCTCTCGCAGTTTACTAGATTCTCTTTCTATGCAAGCCTGGACCCCTAAACTGCACATGTGTTTTCACTATGCTGGACTTTAAAAATCAACCATGCAAGGTGACCTCCCTGGAAAGTACACCTGACAACTTAAAAATCAACCTGCACTAGCAATAGAACCCACCCCCAAAGAGATACATGATAGGTTGTTGCCCCTTGTTGCTCCCAGAAATGAAACCTTTCTATTAGGAAGGAGAATTGCTCTTTCAAAAACAAACAAACAAACAAAACCCTGGATAGCATTGTCTTCCCAAAAATACTTCTGTTTACAGTTGCCAGAATTTATTTCTAGATTTATATTTCAATGTGCTCTTTAGGATGCAAAGTTCCTGTCAAATTAAAGAGAGCTCGTGTCTTGTCCGCTTCCAGCAAATCACCGCAGTTCCTAATAAATCCAGCTGGGGTTCCTTCCACGGCCTGATGCTGCTGAAATCATTATTGTCCTGCCTTGTTTCATGTCAGAGGCCTCTCTGCCTCATCTGTCATGAAACCAATTTCACTTTATTTACATCCATTTGCTAGTTTAATTACTGTGCTGATGAATAGCCTGAAGGAATTAAGTTACGAGTCTTTGGAAACCAAAAGCGACAGATATATGGGCTACCTTTTAACTACAGGGGAAGAAATAAAGGCTAGTGGCTTGTACCAAAATTTAAAGATAAAAAAGTGTTTCTCCCTACCTAGCTCCTCTTGAAATCAGGGTGATCCACCTTTATGTATTCATTATCTCCTGGATGAAAGTGTGCTTTAGAATTCTCCACATTTACAGACCGACTTCAGTTTTGTACACTAGAACTCTCCATTTTTAAATGGGACCACCCCCTTTTCTTCCTTATTGAGTCACTTAGGATTTCCCAGCCAAACCAAATGACCTAAAGTAGCAGAATCTTTATTAAAGCAGATGCCAATGCTAACCTTTCACTGTATCTAAGATAGATTGACGCTTTCGGAGAACTGTAAAACTGAATAGATCTGATCTAACACAGAGAACAAAGTACACCACCTGCATTTGGTGATACTGTAATAGCACTAAGACAATTTCACCCTTGCCGTCACTCTATGTTTAAATCTTGAGTGAGAACATTCTTCTACCTTTCTTTACACACCCAGCATAATAGGATGTTGTGAGGATGTGTGCTAATTATGAGGTCTTCTGGTGTATATGAAAGGTCTCCTCTCAAGTATATGTAAGTGATCAGCACACACATCAAATACTCATATACACACTTAAATATAAGATCAGTAAACTCCATACATTAAAAATTAACTTCTGCAGTATAAGCTTATTAATCATAGCAATATTTTAAAAGAAGACATTTTCAATGGCATTTATTCCAGGTTATGTCACTTATTAAAGATTTTTAAATAGAAATTTGGTAACTTTTCATGGTATTTATCCTCACCATCAGTGAAAACAGCAAATACATATTGACGTTTGATTTTATATTTACTCTAGTCTCAGGTAGGACTGGCCGTTAAGGAAAGTTAAGTTTTTAAGCTATCTGAATTACTTTTTCCTCCATTGCTCTGTTTCTGGTATAGTTTTTAACCTTTTTAAAATTAATATAATCATTTGATTTATTTAATAATTATGTATTTTTAGCCATATGATAGATAAATTTATCACTTAGTCAATTTTTATTTCTTAGTATGCACAGCATTTATAGCTTCTTCATCTTGAGTAGAATTATTTCTAATGTTGCACAAACTTTCTAAACTAAATATATGATTGAAACATACTTCAAACATTGAAAGGTAAGAGATATTCCAAAGCAGAAATGAGAGGGGTGAGGTTTTTTTTTTTTAATGTTTTCTTATTTAATGCTTTTCCCACCTGGATATCCTGCAGTTTAATTTATTATAAATTCAGCTTAGAGGAAGGGGCAAAAACGTAAAATGTAAATGTGTCAGAGGAACTAGAGATGGTTTTAAAAAAAACCATTGACCATGCAGATATATACTAATGTATTACATATTCATTATAAATCCCCAGACACTTCCCTCTATGCCTTTCTTATGCCCCTATAATAAACATTCCCCCCACTCTTCCCACAGTTATAATAAAATTCATCTATAAACAACACGTATCACGAAAAAGTGTGTGTGTGTGTGTGTGTGTGTGTGTGTGTGCCTGGAGAGCCTTGCTTATAAAAGTTGTTAAATACAGGCACCCTAGACAGAACCCTTCTACACACCCCATCCAGACACAACACTAATTCCTTGGTAGAATTTTGTGAAGTCTTCCACTAAATACAAAGGAAAGCTGCGCTGATTTTTTTTTAAAAAAAATATTTTTTATTCCTTTTGTAAATAAAAGTAACTGGAAGGGGTTTTAAATGCTTTCTCTGTCCCTCTCCCCTCCCCCCTCCCCCCCTCCCCATCCCCATCCCCTTTCCAAGAGCTTCCCCTCCTTCTCCAGCTCCTTTTGATTAATAGATCCATGTGGCTAACGGCCTGACATATGGTGTGCGAAGCAGCTTGAGCTAGTACCTTAGGCATCCCCTACGGCCATTAACATATTAGGGGCTTATGTGCAGTCAGACCTCATTGAGAGCAGCATTTGCGGAAAGTCTGCACCCCAGAGCTGTGTGATAGAGAGTTTCAATAATGTACCAACCACTCTCCCACTTTAGGGGAGTAGCTGCTGGTGCTGAAACACTGAGACGGAATTGACTGAAATTTAGAAAAAAAGATTCAGTTACATTCAGCAACAACTGAAGGAGAAAAAAAACTGCTGTGGTTACATCTGTTTGTATATGGATATGCACGTGGAGGCTCCGCCGCTCAGCTCCTGAGAACCACATCAGCAAACACTCAACGTCAGCTGCTTGGATTTATTTTGTTTAAAGGTTTATTTTGCCTAAAGTCTTCCTTATACCCCGAATACTAGCAGAAAAGTACCAGTACAGTTACTAATAGATAGTCTTCAAAAGCAAACACAAAACCACGTAATTTTAAAGGGAGACTTTATTCTAAACCTTGTGGCTTGATTTTTTTTTCTAGTAGTGGAAATCAAATGCAGTTTTACAACTGTGGCCCTTAAATAGAAAAAAAATAATGAAAATGTAACTTCAAAGGATGTGCTCACATTTAAAATATATTGGTAATCAAATCCTTAGGGAGATAACCGATCTTCCTAAGAAAAATCTCAAAGTTTACTAAAAAGTCTTGACAACAAGTCAAGAACGTGGAGCAATCCTCCTCGAGAGTGTACATTCGATTATAGAAATTTGGAGTGAGGGAGATAATATTAGAAATCAAAGGAATGACCGTCTCATTCCCAGCTTACTTGATTCACGTTAACCTCGGAACTGAGACTTGAAATTCGCTTTGCCCAACGCTCCTGCCCTTCAGCCTCCTGCTGAGAAGCCACTGCACGGCTTTTGAACTACATTCTTGCTGTTTGCTTGGCAAATAAATACTGTTCCGCCCTATTAAACCTTTTAGGTAGTTTTCATCTCTGGGTTTCTCAAGTACAGAGCTAATAAGGCAAGGCTTTGAAGCTGTTTCACTTTCAAACTATAGCCCCGAGGCGTTAAAATCCACAAAAGGTAACCAGGAGCAAGGCGCACCCTCCCTTTCAGAATTGCTGGGACGGTAGCCTAAAACGGGTCCGGTTTCGGTGAAGAACCTGCTTTCTATTGGCAGGCCCCGGGGTTTTGTTCCGGTGCCACTCGACCAAGGGAGTCAAGAAAGAAGAGACATGTTTAAGTTTTAAAAACCTGGGGATTTCTCGGAGGGAGGTAGAGATGGGTGGTAAAGGCCGAAATGCTTTCCCTAAATTGAAGTCGGCATACTAGTGTCAGATAGAAGATAAAGATCAGGAATTGGTACTCAGTTTAAAGAACTTCTACCTGAGGCGTGGCAGTGTGCGCTCCCAGACTGCTGACCGGGCTTAAACTCACTTCAAACCTAGCCACTAAGATGACTCTCTGCAAAGACTCTGGCTTAGCGCACAGTTAGCTGTTCCCAAGAACTCCCCCACCCTCACATGAGATTCTCTAGTTTAATATAGGCAAACAAAACATCTGTTTTGTTTTAAACTGGGGTGAAGAGCGCTTGTCTTGAGAAGAAAGATTAACACCTCTGGACCCTGTCAAAGGTACCCTACCTGCCTTTTCCAGTACCTACATTTCCGCTGCTAAAACAGAATGCAGATTAAGAGTCTGCGCAGCCCAGGACGCCAGCTCCCAAACCAATGAGCCTCAGAGCCCTCTTCGCATTTTGCTCTTCTTTCCTTTTCTTTCTTTTATCACAACGATTTGGTAAAGTCGCGTAGATGATCAAAATTAACATAAATCATTATTAGTTATTAGGATTTGCTCTAAATTACACTGTGAATACCGCACCAGCCCCATCTGCCGCCCCTGCTCTCTCAGCAATAGATTGCAGATAAAATAAATGTCCTTACCCCATTAGAAGGTTCCTGTCTCTGTAGCCAAAAGCCAAACAAAAGCAATAAATACCAGGCTTTTCCTCTCCACTATTCAGCTGTGACTCTTTTCATCAGCTCTTCCACTGGAAAAGCTCAATAGCTGCCTGAAAATATTGCATTTTATATCACCAAAGGGCGATTAATATTGCATTAACTGTATTTAACATTTTTTTAAGCGCGAGTAATCTACAACGAGTTAGTTTCTGTTAGTAAGTACAGGGGTATCAGAACTCCTGCAGACCGCTTAAGATAGCCTTATGAACGGATTATTTATCTCACACGTTGTAATTTTTTTTTAATAATGTAAGGCTGTGCCGCGCGATGTTTGAAGTAGAGGAAGCCCTGCTAATGGTCTGCTTAAAGTATTCCGACACTGTCTGGAGACGGCCAGGTCTCTGCCTTCATTAAATGTTTATTGTCAACACTTGGCTGGGGCGGGAGGGGGAGAAGAGACCTGTGCAAGTGAGTTTCCGCGGCTGGAAATTGTCAACGTTTTGTTTTATTCTGATTCACGTCTACGGAAGTTTGTATACATTGTGCTGTGCTGAGGCTAGGCGTCGGAGTTATTAAACAAACTTTCGCTTGTAATTCGTTTTACTCAGTAAATGCGCAGTCTCTTTCTTCTCCACTCCTCCTTTTGCCTTCTCTGCCAGTCCCTTCACCCCGTCCTTCAGTCCCCTCTTTCTCTAAATTTCCCAGTGGCCACCTCCCACGGAGACAGGCAGGAGCGCACTTCCTCATTGCACCTGGGAATTGGAGGAAGAATGCAAGGACTTTGGCGATTTCTCTCAGACCTAAGATCGTCCATTTTGATTCCACCGAATTCCGCGGGCCGAAAACCTAGCAGCCCAATCCTTTCGCCCAGGTGTAAATCTTTCCTAGTCTAATAATTCGCCCTGGTAGGGGGGCATTGGTCAAGTTGCGTCTTGGCAACAAAACAAAAGCCTAGCTCAGATCGTATTTATCCAACTCTTTAAAATAACAACAAACAAAAAACATGCAAAACCAATTTTGAAACTTCTGCATCCTTTAGCTGACTTTTAACTTAGGCAACTTGGGATGTCGAGAGAGTATTTTTAACCAAAATGAGGTTTGAGTCTTCTCCCTTTTCACTCAGACTAAATCCTCAAAGACACTTAAGAGAGGGACTCGACCTCTGACAGCGCCTAATTTTGAAAGCCGGAACCGCAGCTGACTCCCCAAAGGGCCAGGACGCGTTCGGTGCGCATGTGCGGAGTCTGCTCCCTCCCCCGCCGCGCTCCACGCGCTCAGCGTCCGCCCGGACTCACCCCCGCCGCAGTCAGCGCTCGGCGGCCACCTGTGCGCACGCGCGCGGGTTGCCTTGGCCTCGGGTTCTTAACCCACTCGCGTCCTGCGGTGCCTGGCTGAATGCTGACCCGGACCGAAGTGCTACCTGGGGTTCGGGGTCTCTATCTAGCCTGGCGGGTGGAGGCCAACACACAGTACACCCTAAGGTCACTTGGCCATAGACGTAAGGCCGCGCATTTGGCGGCGCTGGGACCCCGGCTTCGGAGGGCTTTGCAAAGGGAAAGTAAGAAGTTCGCGTCGGTGGGGGAAAGGCGGGACCCCTGCTGGGTGAAACGGTGGCCCTGGTACTCAGGTTTGGAACTGCACCTCCCTGCCCAGGAGTGGAAAGTTAAAGAGGGTGGGCTGCAAAAGACAGCTGCCCTGGAGCAGACAGCCCCGCAAGCAGTTTCCGCAGCCACAAGGAGTTGGAGAAGCTCTCGGACGGCCAGCGCCACCCTCCGCAACCCGCCGGTTTTCAAGGATGGAGTCACCCAAGGCTGTTTCCCATCAAGCTGACTTGACAACAATTAAGAAAGTTTTTAATTAGCTTCTTGTTATCATTCGTTTTATTAATTTCCAGAACTCTCAGGCCATGAATTATTCAGAGGGCAAGCCAACCTGAGTGGGGTGGCCGCGCGACCGCGTCGCACGTGCCCGGCTGGACTGTGGCCGTGCTGCGCGCCTCAAGTCGCAGAGGCGCGCGAAGGTTTGATCAAATATTAAATAACGTAATTATTGCGACAAGGCTTATCTCGCAGGTGAAAAAGAAGCCCCCACGAGAACTTGATTTCTGCTGTATTTTTTTTTTTTAATCAATTAGGCTGGTGGTCCCCTTTGAAACAGCCGATGAGGTTTATGTGGCTCATCTGGTGTGGCTAAGACTGGTGTCGCAATGATAGTAAAACATTAGCCTGTATAATTGTGGTCGTCGCTTCCCCTTTGGCTATCAAGACCCTTAGAGTAAGGTTGGAAAACCTGGTTTTTAGCCCGTCTAAAGCTCTTGTTTGTACTTGAAACACTAAATAAGGAAAGTCCACCCATTTGCAAGATGAAATAGGGGTGTTTGGGCAGGTGGCAGTCAAGTGGAGAGGCCAAGGCACAACAAAGGTGACTCTGAGCCTAAGACTGGGACTTAACCACCCTCAGAGTCCTGCTCTGGGACCTCTTCCTGCGAGACCAGTGTAAGAACTGGACCCGCGCAATCTTACTATCACAAGAAAGTAAAAACCGATACAGTCACGGCAGTGGGTGCCTAAGGTTTATTTAACAGCTTATAATTGAGGTTGGGAGTAATTTCAGAACACGCATAAGACAAAAATCTATCCAGAAGTTAGGTGATGGATGTTGAGTCCACCCTTTGTTAGACCTACAGAAAAAGCAGAACCCACGAAGAGTTCGGGAAAGCAAGAGGAAGGTAGCATTACTGTGGCAGGTGCTTTAATGCATATTTTCTCTTTCCCTTTGCTGCTGCGTGTGTTAAGAATCTAAAACAGAATCAGAGCCTAGCTCTCCTTATCCTCTGAAACTCGCGTTCTTTAGCATTTCAGAATCACACATTTTTATCTCCACCCCGCTAGCAGATACAGGAGAAAAATCCCCTTAGAATAAATGCTGGACTTTCGCAACTTTGAAAACCAAAACAACCACAGATCAGCACGCCTTTGCCATCTCTTCAGGAGTTTTGATTTAAAATTTTCCGTGGGCTGCGAGTTAAGAGACACATAGGAGTCATATCATCCCTTCCTGCCATATATGCATCCACTCGCCAGAAAGCAAAACTTTTTGTTTTGCTTTGCAGTTTCCTACTACATAAAATAGGAAACCCTGCAAAGCAATGCGTTTTCATGATCTTTTATTAACATAATAGTCTTTTTTTTTGTACTGGGCAAGGATTTACTTAATACAAAACAAATGCTTAAATTTTCAATACATACATTATCCATTATTATATAATACAAATGTGTATGCCTGCAACATTTCTGTTGGAGATTATTAGAAAAACAACCTTTGTAAATCTTTTTTATTTGTTCATTCCTGGATCTCCAACAATGAAATCTGGTCATACTTTTCTATAAAATAATGTGTTCTTTTACAAATGTATTTTATTAGAAACTCTGATGATATTTCAAGGCAATAACAGAAACAAACCAATTTTGATGGAAGAGATCTATTTTTAAAAATACCTCTAGTGTTTTTTTAAAATATTAACAACTGTTTAAAATCACACCTTTTTAAAATGTACTATTCTTTTCTGAACATCACTTTTCTTTCACAGATATGCCGGTGAAATTAAAAAGATTTAGCTAAAATAGGATGACTTTAGAGGCTATAGTCCCAGCTACTAAGAAAGTTTGTACATTTGGCATTTGATCTAGTCCCAGGTCACCAAAAATAGAGAATCTCTTCTCATCCTGGAGCAATAAGTGGTATGCAAAATTTCTAAATGAAGAGAAGCGTTTGACAAGTTATCTGGACAAATCAAAAAATAATTTTAAAATTTATTAACTGTCAACGAAAAGTTTAGTTACAACATTTTTTAGAAGTGTTTTTAGAATAGAACAGCACATTCAAAACCCAGATGCCTGCATCCCTGACCTAAAAGCTTTTCAGGTGTCTGGCTACTCACAGCCTCCCATCACCACTCCAAACACAGTGCTGTGGCTTAAGAGTTTCTGTAATTAAAATTTTAAAAAATGATTTAAAAATGGGCAAGTAATTCATTTTACTCAGAGCACCAGTTTTTGGAAAGCTAATTCTGATATAGAAAAAGCAAACCTATCTCATGATCATTTCACTTATTTTGATGTCCCTTTCTTCTCCCTTCTTGTTTGTTTTTTTTTTTAATTTGTTTGGTTAAGGTTTTATTTGTTTGCTTTTTGGTTGGTTTGGTGTTTTTGGTTGTTGTGTCTCATTTGTTGAACACTCTACCATGACTTGGCTCAATGTAAACACACAAATGCACCCGAATCATAAAACTGCTCTTCTTTCACTTAGGTTTTATTTGTAAGTGTACTGGGACACATCTCCCTGTTGTATGTTGGCGTACAGAAATGGTTCTGATAGAAGGGGGGGGGGAGCAAAGCCACAACCAAGGAGAAAGCTCTGCAGACATAACATGGACAGGAGGATCCGTCAGTGAGACATTGCAGGATTAACACTGGCAGTTTGTAACCACTGTGTGAGCCTGTGCACGAAAGAAAATATTTACAATAATGTTGTGTTCTCCGTGGAGACAGGCAGTAGACTGTGAAATCACACTATCCACAAAACGGTCTACCAGAAAGCTAGCCCAGTTTAGTGCTCAGTTCCAAATGCATAGAATGTCTGTGCTGCAAACACTGATATACAACGTAATTAAAACAGCGTCTAACCAGAGTGAGACCTAATTGTACTTCTTTCTGCACCTTTCAAATCATGCAGGATTTTAGTCTTGTAAATCAGTCCTGTTTCCCTCCCCTTCGTTTGTTCTGTTTTCACCTTTACTTATGGTTAAAGGGTAGTAACAAACCATCGCCACGTGAGATCCGAATAATATCTTGCACACAAAGCAGGCGTCTCACCAAACCACCTTCTTTCTTTTTTTTTTTTAATCCATCAGCAGTTTGGATTGTTAGTATGAAATACCATATGTGATTTTCTATTTTGGAAACTCATAGTGCAAATTAAAGTTTTTGCAACTCAACACTTATCCCCTGTGATAAATGATCCTTGAACAACAGCAACAAGAAGAAGAAGAAGGAAACAAACACTGCTTTCCCCAGGGAAGTGCAGACCTATTTGAAACAAACAAGGCGAGGAGAGGGTCTTTACATCTTTAAATGTCTTCCTCTCTTCTGGGATTTTAGGTGATCTGACAGCCAACTTCTGCCCCCAAATGAAAGCAGAAACTTCTGAGCTTTTCATCCACTTCATGACCTCCAAGAGTGGGAGAAAAGGGACCTAGAAAAGTAAGATGACTCAGTGGAGAAAACTGGAAACGGAAGGAAGTTCCTTTCCTAAGGTTTGTCATCCCATCATTCTGTTTACATTAATAGCAACCGAATATTTGAATCGGGACTGAAAAGCAAAGGGCCAGCTAAGGTAAAGTTCTAAAGTGGGGTTGAGAGGAAAAAAAAATATTTTTCAGATAATCTGCTCATGGATACAGGAACAAAAATGAAAAGGAAAGATCATACTGTAATCATTATTAATTATCTCGAAATAAAACATTTATTTCAGAGCGCTAATTTTCTGTTTTTTAAGACTCTCATCGCCTAAAGAGTCGCACCTGACCAATACCAGGCCACAGGGCTTTGGCCATTGGGCTCCTGGAAAGAGAAGGTTGAGTGTAAGGAACCAGCCGGCCTCCCAAGCCCCTTTGAGCTAAGCTCCAGCGCCTTCCTGAGAGGAAGCAAAGCCTTGGAATCTCTTTGGAAAAAAGAAATAAATCGAAGAGGGTATGGCTGGATGGGTGTGAGATTTTAGAAGGGCAAATTAAACACGGGACAGCTAGTTTCCTACCCAGAATTTCACGCTCCAGCTTGTTTGGTATTCATTTGTGACTCACTTGTGTGTGCAGAGTTGGGGCGGTGGTGGAAATGCTATTGCCCTTTTCTCTTCCTTTGGGGCAAATGAAGCTGCAGAATGCTGCCCTCTCCCCCGGACTTCAATTTCTGAAGCATCTTTCTTTGTTTCTCCCCCACCCTTCTTTATTTGTCTAGGGTTTTACGTTTTGTTCTGTTTTGTTGGTGTGGTTGGTAGTTTTGTCTTTTGTACATAGTTCCTTGGTCCCCAGATGATTTTGATAAGTGTCTCTGGTCAAGAAAACGGTTTGTTCCCAGTTCTTCCCCCATCGTCCCCCCCACCCTAGTCCCCAGAACCATCCTGCTCCTCCAAACCCCAGTTCTAATCTTTGATTTTCTTCCCCCCCCCACGCCCTGCTCACCCAAATGCCCCCCAATTAATTCTCTCCTGTCATCCCATGCTTTCTCCACATCCAACAGCCCTGGTCCTCTGGGCTGGGGGACTATTGGGGCAGGGGCAGGGTGCAGAGTGGGGCTGAAGATATGGGGAGAAAAGGGACTCCCCAAATGCAGGCAGGATAAAGGACACTCTAAATGAGGGGAAGTAGGCCAGAGAAGAAACGCACCCCTCAGCTCCCCAGTCTGCCCCACCCGGCACCTCACACCCTTCTCAATAAGTGGCAGAGAATTTCATCCGCTTCTGCTTCTGTCTCTGGTTGCAAAACCACACCCGCACCACGTTCTTTTTGAGGTCCAGTTTCTCGGCGATGGCGGCGATCTTCTCCGACGAGGGCCGGGGTTGTACGGCAAAGTAGGCCTCAAGGGAGCGCTTCTCCGGCGCGGCGATGGAAGTCCGCTTGCGCTTCTTCTCGCCGCCGTTGAAGAGCTCGGGCTTGTTCATTTTCTCACGCTGCGCGCCCTCGGCCTCCTCCAGCCACGCCTGCAGGATGGGCTTGAGCGCGATCATGTTGTTGTGGGAGAGCGTGAGCGACTCGAACCTGCAGATGGTGCTCTGGCTGAGCGAGCCCACGCCTGGGATCTTGAGGTTGGCCAACGCCGAGCCCACGTCGGCCTGCGTCACACCCAGCTTGATGCGTCGCTGCTTGAAGCGCTCGGCGAACGCCTCGAGCTCGCGCGGGTCCGTGTCCGAGTCGCAGATGGACGCCAGGCCCGCCGCGCCCACCACCGCCGCCGCCGCCGACGCGGCTGCCACCTGCCCGGCCGCCGCCGCTGCCGCCGCCGCCGCCGCGCCGTGGTGAGCGGCCGCGGCCACCAGCCCCGGGTGCGGCAGCCCGGACGGCATGTTCATGGCGGCCGCGGCCGCCGGGTGCGACAGGTGGCCCAGGCCGTGCATGTGCGGGTGCGGATGCGCCGAGCCGCCCAAGAGCCCGCCGCCCGGGCCGCCGCCGCCACCCGGGCCGCCGCCGCCGCCACCACCCCCGGGGCCGCCGCCGCCCGGGCCACCGCCGCCCCCCGGGCCGCCTCCGCCCCCAGGGCCGTCGTGGGCGCCGCCGCCACCGCCCGCCGCGCCCGCGCCACCCGCGCCGGCCATGAGAGCGAGCGACGGCGACGAGATGTGGTCCAGCAGATCGCCGGGCTCGAGCGCCTGGTGGTGATGGTGGTGGTGGTGGTGGTGCGCCAGTGGCACGGTGGACGTGGACGTGCATGGCACGCTATTCATCGTGTGGTACGTGGCGTCCGGCTTGAAAGGGTGGCTCTTGCCCTGGGACACCGCGATGTCCACGGCCGCCAGCGCCTCGGCCCGCGCCAGCAGCGTCTCGTCCAGGCTGGCGAAGAGGTTGCTCTGCAGCTGCAGGCGACACAAACCAAACCAAAAAGAAAAGAAAAGGGGGGAAAAAAAAACAACACCAAAAAAAAAAGCCACACAAAACAAACACACAAACCGGAAAGCACAGGCAAAAGGCAAACACAATGAAACCAAAACAACAACGGGGGGGGGGTGGAAGTGCGGGATAAACGGAGGAGTTGGGGGGGGACGTGTTGAGAACGAGCAGGGGAACACAAGGGGAGGGACAGGGCAGCAGCGAAGGGCGGAGAAGGGTAGAACGGGACACAGGGACACATTTCGGTGAAGGAAATGGGAGACGGAAAAGGGACGAAAAGAAGAAAAAGAAGAAACGGAGATGTAACTCGAAGCTAAGGACCCGTGTCACACACCCGAGTGAGCATAGAGATCGCCTTGTCCAGGCGTGAAATTAACAGAGAAAGTGCAGCAAAGTCAAGAGTCATGGCCCCAGGGCTGCCCGCTGATGGCAGGCGCTGGACAGAGGCACGGGCCGACGGAACAGGACCTGAAGCCCCCTGGCCACACGTGCCTCACAGCGGGGTCCCTCTAAAAAAAAACTCCCGCCCGCCGAAGCGGGACCCGGGGCGGCCCCCAGCAGCCCCCCGACATGCAGCACTTCGGAGTGGAGGAGGGGGCGTGCGCGCCGGCCGGGGCCGCGGGCGTGGGGGGCGCTTACCGGCGGCGTGGGCAGGCAGGCCCGCCGGATGGCCTCGGAGCTGGAGTGCAGCGACGGGTACTTGTGCTCAGGGAGGGTGGGATGCATGGCAAAGTGAGGCTGCTTGCTGTTCATGGACATCATCTTGACGCCTTGGCATGGAAATATCCACAAACACTCGCAAAGTCCGCCGCAAAGTGCGCACGCCGGCTCGCCCGGCCTCCCTTCCGAGGCTGCGGCCGCAGCGGCCCGGGGCGGCTCGCACTGGCCTCGCCGCGGGGCTGCTGATGCTGCTGGTGCTGCTGATGCTGATGCTGCCCCCGCCGGCTCGCAGCCTCCGAGCCGACCGCGCAGAGCGCCCGCGCGCAGGTCTCGCGATCCCGCTCCTCCAAGAGCTCTAGCCCAGCGCGCTGACGGGCTGCACTCCTCTTACACCTGAGCCCCACTTCTCGCGGCCGGCCCGGGGAGCTCTCGCGAGAGCTCGCGGCCCCGCCGCGCGGCTGACAGGCATCAGCTGTCTCCGTCTGTCTGGCGCGCGTTCTCCCCGGCCGCGGCGCCGTGCTTTGGGCGAGCGCGCGCGCGCTCGCTCGTCGAGCCGCGAGCGACCGGCGGCGCGTGGGAGCCGCTCTTATAGTGACCACCAGCAAGGACGAGGCAGGTGATGCACCTGTAGCTGGCCAGGCATGCGCACTGCACGCCTCACCTTTCCACCGCGGGTCTGCAAAGATCAGAAAGGCCAGCTATTGTCTGAGGGTAGGCGTCTTTTGGAGGAAGATGGAGGATTCAGGCACTCTTCTGTGTGTGTTTTCCTCCCACCCTGTCGCCTGTCCAGAATATATGTGCATTATTAGGCACACCTCCACGACTGGGTGCCTAACAAGCTATTATATAATGTACACAGGGAGGCATTTGTATGTTAAATTATGCCTGCGCGTTCCTCTGTATATGGAGAAAAATAACAACACGGAAAGGCGATGTGGAAGACGCTGTCTTTATGCTGCAGGAACCTGTTTCTTTCATGGTTTATAAATAGGCTCTTGGAGAATAGCCGTGACAGACAGTTGTTTGAAGCAGTCAGACGCTATTGATTTCCACGTAATTTAATTTCTCTGCATACTTTGTTGTTGTGAATATAACTGTGTCAGGCACCACCAGTGACAGTCACTTAGGAGCCACTAGGAGCATGTGCTTTCTACTCAGGAAAGGCTGTTGAAATGGAATCGTGCGTTTCCCTTATTGTGTGTCTCCTTTAACAGGGTACAAACTCACTTTTCAAAGGAGCGATAGGTGATCTGAGGCTTCTAGTCATCAAAAGGGAAAAACAGTTAACAGGGTGTAGCCGGGGATCTTTTCCTCTCCGGCGACACACACACACACACACACACACACACACACACACACACACACACATTTTTTGCTGCAAACTCCAGCAAAAGAAAACCACTTCAGAGAAAAGAGAATAAGATGTTGAAAACAGAACTTTCTTTAGCATCGTTTTGGCCCCTGCTGTCTTATCTTATATTGTTTTTCTTCCCCTGAAACAGGATGACGCTAACCTATAGGAAATTGTGATTCAAAATATTAATTCAAATCAGATTGAATAAACTGGTACCTGTCTGGTCCAGTTTTTAATAATAGTGATAATAAGCCTGCGAAATCAGACCTAAGAAGAAATCAATTAACAAACCTGTTATATTACTCTCATGTAGCAGGAAGATCAAGGGCCTCTCAGGGGAGCTTCAACTGGGGTGCCTAAATCCCTAAGGACACAGTTCTTGCCTAGGGTGATAATAACAGTCCAGATGTTATCACATCTGCTAGCGGGAGCCTAAGAGAGGCAAGAAACTGCTTATGGGAAGCAGAGATCAGATAAATTATCTTTCTGATCACCCACACACCACGGAGGTCTGCATTTTCACCAAAGGGCAGATCTCGCTTCTGAAAACCTAAATCTGCAGTCCAATAGATTTTATTTTCCTTTGCTTTAAAACGTGTATGTCTTCAGGATACCCACTCGGGTTATTCGGATTGCAAGACAAGCCCACAGGCGTCACTAGCTTTTTCTTTCTTTTCTGTCCTCCCGCCCCCTCCTTTTCTTCTAGCCTGAGAGGGAAGTGAGAAGGATGTTCATTTGCTGGTGCAAGAAGGAGCCACTTCTTCATCCATTATGTGGTTCCCCAGGGAGCGCTAAATGCAACTTTATCTCAGCGGGAGTGGACGAAGAGCTGGGACGACGCTGGAGGGAAGAGTGAGTTCTATGGTCCCTGTCCCACTGGGTGTCCGGGCTTAACCTAATCCTTCTTGACACCCACTGCTGTGGGTCCTTGCCACGGCTTGTGGGGTGTAAGACAGAATGCCCTGCCTTCTTAGTAGCAAGCTCCAGCAGTCTGAACTCCCAGGTCCTGGGGAAAAGCTTGCCTCTAGGGACCTTAAATGGTGCACGACAGACTGAAAGGCAAACAGGGCAGGTTTGTGGGCAGATGGATCCATCGGGAGGGGGCTGGAGGGCACGGTGTCCTTACTTACCCCAAGCAAACCTCAGTTCACCCTTCTGACCCTGCTGGGAGGTGTAATGTTGTGAAGTCAGGGGCTAACCATCCTAAGACTACCTTCCTAAGGCACCTCTCTTTTGAAATCGGGGTACTTTTCTTTCTCAAGTAAGGCCAGACTTCTGCCCTGTCCTTTTTGCTGGGACTAGAAATATAGTGACTATGGGTCCAAACCCAAGGTCATTCGTGCCTCATTTGTTTTCCACCATGACACTTGTAGCAAACAGAGATTTATCAAATAATACTTGTGTTTAAAAAAGAGAAGGGGCCAGGGACAAGAGGAAAAGTCAGGAAGTGTTCAACAAGCCAAGGCTGATGGGGGATCGCAAGACCTGTGAAGGAAGGGATCTCCTTAAGAAGGCAGAGCCTGGACCAGGGCGTGCTTGCCCTAGGCAGACGCACTCTGAGTGTTCTTTCATAGTCCCCTGACCAGCTCCTATCTTCCTTCCTTAGCCATTTGCTCATCCCTGATCTGGGACAGTATAAGACCCTGGAGATAAAGGGGGCTGTAATTTGTGAGTGTGTGATTATCTCTAGATGTTTACAGTCTGTGAGCATTGGGAAGCCACAGGAAGAGGGTGTGGGTGCTAGAGGTGTGGGATTTGTGTTGAGAGATTGACACAGGGAACTGTAAAATGATGTTTGGAGAGCCATCCTGCCCAAGGCTGCACAGCCTCAGTTCCACACTACCCTGGGAAACTTTCTTCTGAGGGCACTGCCCTCCCATATGTTGTTACCCCTTTGTGTTCTTGGCTTGGCGACTGCTCTAAATTGTTGGTTTCTGCCTGTGCTAATGGTGCTTACATGGAGTCTGCACCTTGGCATGGATTCTGGGGCAATTCCCCCCACCTTCTTGTTCAATGATCAACACAAGTTACCCCTCCCTCCCCAGCTCATAGCTTTGCATGTTATCAAGAGAGGGGTAATGACTGCCCAGCTATTGATTTCCAAGGAATTTCTGCCTCCAGGGACTGGGTGGGGATGGTCTATAGTCTCAGTCAGAGACACATTTCTTTCTCTCATTAATTAATTTTCTCCTTCTCTTTTGGCAGCCCTGGCTTTATATTTCCGTTGGCAGCACCACTTTACAGAACTGGAGAGCACACTGGTTAGCTGGAGTGAGGACACAAGGGGGAACCAGAGGTAGGGCCTGCTCAGTCTGGGGGAGAACTCTCTTCTGCTTGGCCCCACCTGTCACCCAGGAGGATGTGCATGGCCCCTGTTGTCCATCTGGATACTAGCTTTTTAGTTTTTTCTTTCCAAGAAATAGGACGCTGGAAGCTAAGTTTCTGGTATAGCCTGTAGGACAATGGCTGCTCGCCAGGAGGTGACAGTCTATGAACAGGGGAAGCCACAGGAAGAAGGTACTTGAAGTAACAAGTGTTGTAGGTGTGGTGGAAACGACCCAGAGAAGTCCAGGTCTTGCAGGCAGTGCTACCCAGACTCTGGGAGTCATGTATCTACAGGCACTGCCTAGTTTGAAATAAGACACTTTTCCAGGCTCAGCGAGGGACCAGCGTTCATGGGCAACTCAGAGGCCCAGAGCGCTAGCTTCAAAGTCCATTCAGCACAGTGCCAGAGTACAGACAAAGGCAGTAAGGGTCTAAGGTAGGGCTTTAGCATCCTAAGGGAGGATGCACTTTGACAGCCCCACAGCTCCTCACTCCAGCACTGCGCTGGGGAGGATTGGCAGGTCTCAGGACCGCCTCCCCAGGGAGCTACCTGACCTCTTATAGCATAGCTTTCTCCTTGAGCATCTCAGCCTTGTACACCCATTTCCAAAGTGTTCACTCCTCCCTGGGCCTTCCCAGGGCCCCGGGCCTTCTCTGGTGTTCTAGGAGTCTAGACACCAACCAGAGCACCATCCTCCCCCCCTCGACTAGTGCTCGGGGGCCGGGTAACCCGGTCATGCCTGGTCCGGGAAGTCTAGTGCACACTTGAGCCGGACCCCCGCGAACTCGCACTGGTACTCCAGGAGCCTTCTGGGAAGCCGCTGTCCTTGCTCTCTACCCCCCCCGCCCCCCGACCGGCAGCTGCTTGCCTTTCCTCCCTTGGTCTGACAGGTCTTGGTCTGAGAGGCAATTGGATCTTCCCGAGCCCTTTTCCAAGACTCCTCCATCTGCATTCAGAATGGACGGTTGCTAGGAACAGCCTCGCGGGGAGGGGGCGGAGGTGAGTTCTCAAGTAAAACAAAACAGTGGGGAAAGTCATGACTTCTTTTCTCTACTCCTCCCTCTCCATTTAGCTTAAATGCAACTTCCTTTGGGGGAATCTTCCTGAAGATGACCTCCGAGCAGGATTGGACGTCCCAAGTAAGTTCATTACAGGTCACTCTGCGCTTAGCGTTGGTTATGTTATATAGGGACTTGTGTCCATTTCCGCCCTAATCTCTCATCAAACAAACCTACCTTAGGAAACCCTCCCGGAACTGGGCCTCCCTGCCTGTCAGTCGACACTGTTACTTTTGCAAGCCAAATGATCACTGTTGTCCTGTTAACAAGGTCACGGGCCCCGGTGATTTAGGGCCCTGAAGAACAGAGGCTCCACTGCTCGGTCTGCGCCCTGCCGGGCTCAAGACTAGAGGAGCGCGCTGATCAGAGAAGGAGCGTCCAGGTCCCCGGGTTAAAATAACCACAAACAAACTCGTCCACAGGTACGCTGTCCCCTGACCCCACGCTACACGATACAAGTTATGTCGCCTTCCTGTGTCATATACCCGCTGATCAGTCGCTAGGTTCCGGACACACACTCCCCCTGCTTACGGGGCGCGCTACCGGCTTAGGTTCCACCCAAGAGACCTTCTGAGGACAGAGAAGGGCGCGCTCGCCGACCTCCGCAGGCTCCCATCGGCCTCCAGGAGCTGGATCCCTCGAGGATCTGGAAGCCGCTAAGAGAAGCGCCAGGCAGCCGGTCCAAGCCCGGGAGTGCAGAGCTGGGTCCTGCCGCCCGGCTCTACCGCTCGCCGCGCAGCCGCCAGCCGCCCCTCCTTCCCGCCGCCCGCACAAATCAAAGCCCCTTGCGAGGGACTGGGAAATAGTTGCCTTGTCATGTAACACATTGCCCTGATTTATTATAAAATTTTAACGAAATCATGCATATTTTAACAGCCTTTAATCACTGCATGAAAATTTAATTCATGGACTGTAGCGCGTTTAAATAAATGAAGTGTTAATTCATTAGGATTAATTAATTTGTTAAAGGATTGTGTGCAAGGTTAAGGTGGAAAGAAAACTCTTTGTTGGTTTCGCGTCTTAATCGCCAGGTTTCGTTAAGTGATAATAAAATGAAAGGAAACCACAGAACCGACTAGTGGAATGCAGCCTGGGAAGGATCAGCTAAGAGCGCCCTCAAGAGCGCGGGAAACTTGGGCTTGAGGGACCTGAGGGTGGGTCCTCCCTAGTGACTGGGAATGGGAGGGCCTGGGCAGAGGGGAAGCTGGCAGGAATCCCAAATGGCTGAGTTCCCGGGGAAGAGTGGAGGGAAAAGGGACTGAGCTGCTGCGGGTGGGCCAGACTCTACCTCCACACCCTAAACACGACGATCACCTTCTCCAAGCCCTCAGAGGGCCAAGCCTTGGCTTAATGGACAGCACATGGCCCGCCCCGCCATCTCCAAAGCGCTCCAGCGCCTAGGGAGCCGCTGTCTCGTCACCAGGCCGCCGCTTCAGGCGGCTGGAGCGAGACCCAGAGTCTCTGGGGGATTCTGAGAGGAGGAGGAGGAGGAGGAGCAAAGTGTAGCTGGAGCAATACCGGAAGCCCTTTGCCGTTAGGAGCCTTGCCTCCAGTACCTCTTCCAAGAAGGCTGCTAAAAACATTTCCCCTTCCGACAAGCAGAAGAGGGGCCCTCTTTTGCAAAGAACTCTATTTACCCTTCAAGAGTCTAAGGGGAAAACACGTCTGTGAAGTTTCCAGACGTCCTCAGGATTCACCTGTGCCTTAAGAATCAAATGGGACCAAAATTCCATCTTCCCTCCTCACACAGTTTTGATAAATGCCTGAGGCAAATCTTTGCCCTTTGGAGAATGGGTCTTTGTACCCTAACTAACACAAAAGTTTAAGCCAACCCAACCTTCAGTAGAGACTTTAATAGAGTGCCTGCTCCTCTATTACATCACACTGAAAACCTGATCTGAAAAAGAGGTACTGCGACTCCAGGTGTTCCGGACTGCCACAGGCACACCGAACTGGGCTCACCCGAGCTGTGCTCAACATGCACTCTTAAACCTGCACCTTAATAGATGCTTCCTTGCTGTGAGCAGGGTTCCGAGAATTCGGCAATAAATGTTCACTCTGCACTCTGAGATCATTGCTTAAAAGGTTTTCTCTCTGCCAAGTATTATTAAGGGGATCGGGTTACACAGTGATAGGCCAGGGCTGCTTTGTAGGACTCCCACAGACAGGAATGGAAGACCTCTGCGAGGCTTTGGGAAGCTTCTAGTCGAACAGGCTGCACACATTTCAAACGGATACTCTCCGCACACACCATCCACAGGTACAGAATGAGGGAGAAAATCCCCTGTATGTGTTACATTTTTAATAACTAGAAATCATCATGTCTGCAGAAACAAGACGGCCCTGAAACATTACACAGCCCAAGACCAAGGTCTCCCCTTGTTCAATGGCGCCTTTGTTTCAGGCCAACCAACAGAAAGCAAAGAGAGGGAAGCAAAGCAAATTAGAAACCGAGGGGCTGTGAAGCCTAGTCTTCTACTTTCAGTGTGTCTGTGTGTGTGTGTGTGTGTGTGTGTGTGTGCGCGCGCGCGCATGTGCGCTAATTCAGTAAAAATTTTTAGCCTTTAAATGGACGCAGATTTTTAAATACGACTAGAATGCCGTAACAAGCCTCTAACATCTTGTTTAGAGAGTCATGCAGACACAGCTTTTTAGAGAGATTAACAATAAGAAGCAGTTCCTATAAAAACACGAACTGTCCCTGTCAAGTGTATCTGGACAAGGGTTATCCTTTTCCAACACAGACTGAGCCCATAGGGAAGGAAGGTCCACTTCCTACAAATGTCAGTCAACGGGAACCCTTCAAACTAAACGACTGTGCCCAGTCATCCTAACTTTAGCCTTCAACGTGAACAGTGGTGAACACATGCTGCATTCAGGAATACAGGCCGGAATTGAACGCTACTTAGAAACACACAAATACTCCCAAGACACTGTAGAAAGAATCTTTGTGAAATTCCAAACGCACTCACCCCCCCATTTTTATGCAAATGTGGACAAGGAAGATAATCTCCTCTGTAGCTGGACATCCATACCATTCTATCGGGGTGATCACCAACTCTGGTTTTCCACAAACTGGAAGTTTTGAAAGTGGTATATAAGATGGAGTCTAGAAAAATATTAATATTTGGCTTCAAGTATTTTAGGATTTTTCTTTTTGAGTCTCCTGTATCATAGTCTTGCCTTTAACTTGATACGTAGTTGAGGATGACTTTGAATGAAAAAAAAAAAAAGAATACTTGTATGTGTGTGGTTGCTTTGCCTGTGTTTGTGCACATGTAAACCTGGTGCCCGCAGAGGCCAGAAGACGCCATCTGGTCCCCTGAGCTGCCTGGGTGCTGGGAAGGGAACTGAGATCTTCTAGAAGAGCAACTAGTGTTCTTCATCACCAAGCCATCTCTCCTGCCTGCTTGTGAACTGTGGTCTAGTTTTTCCGTTCCAGCTGCTGGGATCAGCGGTGTGCTCCACCACATAGGATTTTATGCAGTGCTAGGAGTGGAACACAGGCCCGGCTACAGGGCATGCCAGAAAAGAACTTTATCAACCAGCTACAACAATCTTTCAATGGTGTTTCATTCGGAGGGGAACATAGTATGCACATCTGAAAATCTGTGAAGCTGCCTATGTTATGAAATCAGAAAGTAAGGGAGATAAAAATGTGATTAAAGTCAAATTTTATATAATTTTCTATCCCCTATAGCTGAGGAAGAGTGGTTTTAATTATATATTAATGTAATAAATATTGTTTCATGGAGGATGGAAGGATGCTTTTGAAGGTAAGCAGTTAACAAATATTCTGGTCCAAGAAGGATGCACTAACCCAGGCTAATCATTGGCAAACTCAACTTCCACGTCAGGAATAATGATGGTATGCAAATTGTTAAAAATGCACATTCTTGATTATGGGATTTGTGAAGTTACTTTGTCTTGGCCCATTTGGGCTGATTATAGAAAAAAAAAAGAAATTTCTTGCAGTTTTGTAGGCTAGGAAGTTTAGAATCAAGGCATCAGAGTGTTTGATATGGGCCTGTTCTTTATTGCAAAAACAGTGCCTACTAGCTATGTCTAGAACAGGCAAACAAGCACCCTCCACTTTGTTTGCAAAGCCATCAATACCACTCCTTTATGGCACAATCACTCTCCAGTAGTCCTAGTTCTTAACATCATTACCTTGGGGGTTAGATTTCAATATATATAATTTGGGGGACATTCAGGCTACAGCACTCTTACATTTAACCATAACAAAAAAAAACTCTTAATTTCTACATGAATTCTAAATGTAGAGCTAACTGGATCATCAAAGACATTTAAATTGCCACTAGCTCTGAAAATACCCATTAGTTTTACCATGGCAAAGAAGTGAATTATTGGAAAATATGTATGATAAAACAAATACTACCCTGTTAGCTTTTCTCCCCCTTGGTTATTGTTCTGAGAGTGGAGACCATGATTCTCTACATCATAAAAGTGATTTGTTGTGTTCCTTATGGTTTCATTGAATCCTCAGAGTCTATTATAACAAGGGTCAGCAAATTCTTAAGGAAAAGGGCAGACAGTCCATATTTTAGGCTTCTCGAGGCACAGTCGCTGCTGCAAGTACTCCGCTCTCCTATCAGGAGCAGGCACAGGCACAGTGCACCTGTGTTCTAATAAGCATTTATTTAAAAACACATTTGGAATTTCAGATCACTTTCTTGTGGTATGGGCACTTTTTTTTAAAATTAAAAATGTGGTAACATTATAAAACTCTTGGTTTTGTTTTGTTGCTGTTTTTTTCTTTTCTGTTTCTTTTTTGCTCATAGATCTTTCAAAAGCAGGTGCAGGTAAGCCTGCAGCTCAGAGCTGCACAGGTCTGGTACCCACAATGTCCTAGGCTCCAGCCTCTGCACTAGAAACACAAACTAGCACAGACCACCTCGGGTCCACAGTTGGGTCAACTGCTATGTTTTAAAATGAATTGAAAATAGTATTCTAGGTCTTTAGAGACTAATCCATTATCAGAGATGACATCAAAGACATATAGTGCATATGACATCCTTTATTCAATTCACATAAAAAATCATGCAGTGTTAAGGTAAGACAATACATGTAAAATGTTCAGTGCACATTAGATAAGTTATTAGCATACAGACTTAGTTTTACAGTCTATATGGGCATAGCAAACATGTTTAAAATAACGTACTTTTAAAGCCTAAACTAAAGGTTGTGCTTAGCTCCTACATATTCCCACTCCCACTTGTTACTTTCCACAAAGAGAAACAATTGTCCTACATAATGGATAGTCTATTAGCCAATAGGAACTTCTTTTTTCTTCTCGATGGAGAACTGAGCAAGCAAAAAGGCTCCCATGCTTCCAATTCCCACAGTGAGCAGTAACATGCAAACAAGAACTTGGTCACATAAAAGGGTCCCCGTGACACAATGGACTGCTTTCCTACCTACACATCTGGAAAATGAAGCTAGGATGTTCAAATTCCTCCCCACCTAACTGATCAGTGCCTGCCTTCCAATACATAATAATTTCTAACTTTACACACACACAGACGTGCTTAAAGATGAGCAAATATAAACAACCTGAAAAGAATTTTCATACAAAAAATACGTTCTTTCATACTCCAGAGCATTTCTGCACACACACACAATGCACGCATGCATGCGCACAGACACACACAAAAACGGACGGAACACAATGAAACAGGTGGCAAACCGCTATGTAAAATCTGAAAAGGCCAGCGAACACTCTACGGGCGGAGTGCCATTTCTTCAGCATGGTCTTGCAGAATAATTAGGCCATCACTAGACATAAATAAAAAAGGACATACAAAACCATTTCACTCTAGGAATAGTTTTAAAGAATAGTACAGAAAATACTAAAACTTCTAAGAAACACAATTTCTGAAGATAGTTAAAGGCCACCATATCTAACGGTTAAATAAGATATGAGAAAACAACACATAGCCAGTCCAGATACATATTTCATTCAAGACAAAACAATGAACAATACAGAGACAAATGAAACCCTTGCCCCTAACCTCTCTGCTAAGACAGATCACCAACTAAAAGACCAGTTTCTTCAAGATGAAGCACCCTGTAAACAGGCAAACCCACCTATCTGACTTGACACTTTACTGAAGATCATCAGTTCATGATTTACAGAACCTTCATGAAGTGACTACAGTGATGATGAAAGCAACCACACCCCTTTCAGGACAAAGGCACCAGGGCATCTCCCGGGAGTCAGCTTTTCGTTGCTTTGGATGGGCTGGCGTTGGAAAGGCTGCTCTGGATCTTGCGCTTTGTTGACTGATTCGCATTCTTGTTCCTCTTTTCAGGCACAAAGGAAGTAGACCACGGTGACTGAAGGTGGTTGTGCAGGCTCTGCATCTCCGAAGACATCTTAAATAAAGAGGACCCAAACCTCTGTTCTTCAAACAGTCCGTGGGAGCCGCTTAACAGAACACCCTGCGAGAACTCGGTCTGAAACAAGCAGCTCTGGGGTTTGATTTCACTAGCTCCTGAATTAGAGGTGGGATGGAGAGAAAAATCTTCACTCATCTCTTGGTCAGATGGAGAGAGGAGAAAAAAAGAAGAGGGTTTCCACTCACCGCCATTTTCTAACTGATCAGTAGTGAGAGCGTTTTTTGAAAGATTCAGTTTAGGTCCTTCTTCCAACTTGTCAGGCTCCTCAAGAAACTCACTGCCTCGAGGTGACTTTGAGGAGCCCTCCAGCTCCACCGATTTAAAACCGTTACTACAAGGGCTCTTGCTGTTGTCAGACTCTGACATCATGGAGTCCAGCTCGGAGATTTTGTCCAGATACGCGGCGTCCATGGAAGCTTCACTGGATGTTCTTGTCCGGTTCATCTCGAGGGAGCGAACACAATTCAGTCTCTTGGACATGCATGATCCTGACCTCTCACTCAATTTGGAAGGGATTTCCCCAACAGAATTTGCTATCGTGTTCCGCTCTGAGCTGTCAAACTCCAAGCTCTGGGCATAGCTTGTAGAGCAACAATCCCAAAATCCTGTCTTTGGGGAAGAAAAACGGTCTGACTTCTTTTCATCTGCACTTTTACTTACAGCATCCTCGGAAGAGTTGTTATTGCAGGCATTGGGAGAGTCACAAAAATCGTCAAATACCAGTTTTCTCAGATGGTTTGCATGCTTTTTGGAACTCCCTGCCTTGATTACAGAGTTCTCTCTGTTTTCCGGAGTATTCAGCTGAAGGCAGCTAAGGGACAAAGGAGTGCAAGGAGCCTGGAGATCATAAAGCTCTTCCTCTTTGTAGGGTGCACAGTCACTTGGCTTACTGCCCCACTCTCCTTCCAAATAAGCATCCATCGGTGTTTCTCGCATAGCCAGCAGCATCTCTGTGGACTTGGGGTATCTGTCTTTATTTTTGGGACAGTTTGGTTCAGTCTTGCTGGTGCTTTCCTGCCTTGCAGAAATGGTGTCAGTGACTCTGCAGCTGGATGTTGTTAGGTGAGAAGCTGAGGTGGAGGTGGCTGTGCCAGCCTGCTTTCTGGCACTGTCACCCTGATTCTTTGATGCCACAACCTCATCGCTGCCTTTGGGCCCCTTGCCATCTGCAGAGGGTGCCCTCTGACAAAGGGCATCCATATCTTCCTTGACCTCATCTGAATGTTTCAGTTGTGCTACTTGAGATTCTAGTTCCTCTATATATTTATCACTTCGTTCTAGAGCTTTCTTGAGGCGATTGGTTTCTCGTTCATACTGCTCTACTTTGGACTGAAGAGCAGCCACTGTAAACCTTCCAAACCTGAAAAGAATAGAAGGATGGTTAATGACAGAGCTCCGATTGTTTTCAATGCAAAATGTAAATACCAACAGTCCCAGCCCACAGAACAGTGAGAGTTCCAATCATGCATCACTGTAGTCATCACGTATTCAGAACTGAGCAGGACAAAAGCAATGCCAGTGTAACACCTCCAAAAGGGGACTGCACTTACATAGTGAGTGACATCAAGCACAGAACAGAGGTCTAATATGACATTTTAGTGGTAAAGTCGGACTAGTATTTGAGACAAAGGCAGAAACGCGCTGATGATTTCCTTTCCAAGAGCTAGCAATCAATCCAGCTCACATATGCATGAAGAGTTATCCCCTAAAACAATGGCAAAGATTTATGATAACATTTGAACAGTGGTCCACATCTTGAAATATTTACATTCAATCATTTTCCTATCGTACAGCAGTGTTTTACAATACATTTCTTATACAATGTCACCTTGTCAAACATAAAATGTCAATTTGAAATTCAGAAATCCTAGATGTCTCAGGAGGGGAGGTTTTAAATACTTATTTGGACCCTTTCAATTACAGTCACTGTTGATATGAAGCTTTTTCCTGCCCTTTCTCAACACTAGGCTTTAATTCATTTCAGCTCTCCTTATTTTAGGCATTTTACCACTGTACAGGACATCAATCTCATTTCTTCCAACTTTGAAGTACAAAGTCAGTACTTGTGGTTCCAATATACTACGCATAAAAATATTTTTATACTTTCTGAAAGGGAATATTTGAGAATTACAAGAAAGAACATCAAAAATCCACTCTTTACCCAGTTTTATCTATTTTCCATTATTCTGTCAAGAATGGGTACTCTGTTCAGTTGAGAAAACAATTTTAGCAACTGGTACAGGTTGGGGTACATCTGGGGCTGGAGGCACAGACTACTCCAGTTGAGAAACACATGAAATGCCAAGGTTAATTCTATCTGATGATGGGGAGAACTCGTACATAAAACTACCTGCACACGAGACCATGAAAAATCAAAAATCTTCTTCAGAGCTTTAGCTGATGACTTCTGTCTAACCCACCTACAAGAATCTGGGAACTGTCTGTTTGTTGGAAGGCATTTGAGAAGGTATTTCTAAAAACGGCTGTCTTTTTCTTTCCCTTCTTCCTAGTTAAAATCTAATTACAACAAAGGAAATGTATCTGCACTGAAGCGTATGAAATACCATAAGGAACCAATAGCACCTTGTAGCCAGCCACCCGTTCTGCACAGCCACTCAGTGCCTGTCACCCATCTCCTAACCCTGGCCCAGCTTCTCTCCAGCACAGCACTGACATCTCTGTTCTCTCGCTACCGACAGAGAAAAGCGAGAGCAAAGGTAAATATAGAATCATCACATCTCAGGATAGAAAGGGCTTTAAAAGACACGATTGCTGAATATTGATCTGCTCACTGCAATTAACTCAACTCCCAGAGCACATTGCCTTCAACTTCTAAAATGCAAGACAAAAGCAAGAGGCATGATAAAAACAAAAAACTAAAGGAGCAGACCTCTTTGTCTTAAGACAAAGTTTGCTACTATGAGCATTTGGTTAAGCAACAACGGAAGATTTTCTTTGTTAAGAAAATATTTTGGCTTCTAAATATAGTTCAGGGCAGATCTGCAAGAGAACTTTAGAAAGACTTTGGAGTACATTCTGCAAACATGTGAGTTCCTGATTAAAACTATTCTGGCATAATCAACCTGCATGTTTTTAAATGGAAAAACTGTGTAGCATGTTTATTTAATGCAAAGAGCAAAAGTGACAGCCTTACATTTACTCACAGAGACTGACATTTAAGTTCAGACTTTGTAACACAGATATCCTCACATAAAAATGACCAAATGATTTAAAATCAAATAATGCCACTAGAAAGCACATCAGATGCTACCAAAGGATGACACTGGGAACTAGTGACAAGGAACTCTTCCAAATGGATGCATGTGCGGTTCAGACACATATATGTGCATGTGCCAAGTGTCCCCTCTCCTTTCTGCCATACTGGCTGAGATAGGGCCTCTCACTGAACCTAGATCATGCTATACTCTCGCTAGACTGTCAACAAGCTCCAGTGGTCCTCCTGTCCCGCTTCCAACAGCTGTATATGTGCGTGTGGTCCTCCTGTCCCGCTTCCAACAGCTGTATATGTGCGTGTGGTCCTCCTGT
>JAQHUG010000036.1:8286032-8308258 GCA_028555095.1 Dicrostonyx torquatus
GCCAGATCTCATTACAGATGGTTGTGAGCCACCATGTGCTTGCTGGGAATTGAACTCAGGACCTCTGGAAGAGCAGCCAGTGCTCTTAACCGCTGAGCCATCTCTCCAGCCCCTGCAGATGGCTTTTTAATGATAGGCTCAGCATTTTTACAGCCGCATCCAGAGAGCTTCCCTTCCCACTTTCCTGAGTAAAACACGCAGACGAGATGAGTGTTTGACACAGGGGTCAGGAAAGTTTAGTGATTCCATCACACCTTTATTGAATTTGGCAAAAGGTGAGCTATCACACAGAAATAGCAATGAAGCAAACACATATAATGGCATACTTCCACAAAATAAGACAACGGACACAAGGGTTATTTATCTTTTGGTTTTAATACTCTTTTATTCCTACTAATTCCCCATATTTCCAGAGTGCATAACATTAAATGAAGCAATGCCGAGGCAAGAGGGATTTCTAAGTATCATTTAACATTACTTCCTTTTCCTGAGCAAATTTCAAATTGGTGCATTTTTATACACATTCCATTAGAGACCAAAAAGCTTTGATTTTCAAAGTAGCAGTGATGGCCAAAGGCTTCATTATGCCAGAGAAACACTGCAAACAGTTTGGGAACTGACGCTGGAGACACATCTTTGCCAGACTCTAGAGATGCTTACAGGATTTTTCAGCCTGCCAATGTTAACTGAAGTATATGTTCTGGATGAGAGAAAAAGGATACAGAGGCCTGTTCCCAACCCGACTAGAATACAGAGGAATGAAAATCATATTAATTTGACCTTTTTCTTTTGAACATTTATCGTTCCTCTTAAAATTATTTATTGAGAATTTCATATACAAGTATTTATGTCATTCTTCCCCTTCTCCTCTTCTCCCTCACATGCACCCCGATTCTTCAAATCCATGGCGACTTATGTGTGTAGATTTGTAAAAATCCTTCTGAAGTCACTCAGTGTTCTCAAGTGTTTAGGGTTCCCGGAAAGGACCGATTCTCCCTCTCCACATAGTCTTCAATTGTTTGTAGTTTTTATTCTTCTAGAAAAAAGTCCTGTGAGAACTCCTCCTTTCGTGCTGGCAATTCAATTGGTAGTGTCCACTTATTAAGTCTTGTTCAGGCAACCATACTGCTGAGATTTTGGGGGTGTGCCTTCCGTGTTCTACATAGAAGACACTATCTCACAGGAGACATGACTACAGTAAGAACATCTATAACAGCAGAGTTCATAGGACCACATTTTCTCCACAGCGTCTCATAAAGAAGGAACATAATGTGTTTCAGAGGGGCCAGAAGAAAACAAACGGGGCAAAACCAACTATTGGAACCTAAGGTCTGAAGAACTAACACAGTTTCGGTATGTACACAATCAATTAGCTAGTTGAGAAACTTTTGCCTTTCTCACTTAGAGCCCCAACTAAAGCACTAAAGACAATACGCACACGGGACTGGCAAGGCTACCAACTCCAGAAAGGTTCTTCCTCAAAGACTGGATCATATTCTTATTTTGTGTGTGTGCACCCGCATGAGTGCATGCGTTCACCTACACGAGTGCATGTGTGCACACTGCTTCCCCCACAGCATGAATGTGGGAGTCACGCAGAAGCAGTTCTCTCCTCCACTCTGGCTGGAAGGCTTGGCAGCAGATGTCTTTACCTGCTGAGCCACCCCTGAGCATGGCATTAGAGAAAGAACATTTGCCTTCTCCAAATGTATGAGAATCAGTCATCAGGCTAGGCACACACCAGGCATCATCTTGCTCGCCGGAGGGAGCAGAATCTTTGACTTTCTGCTTCCTCCTTAGGCACTAACTGAGGAAGCAGAAACAAAGTGAAAGCACCTGGAGTCTGGACTGGGTTTTGTGCCCTAGCCTCTCTGACAAATTTCAGTGCTATGAAGTATTAAGTTACATATCAAAGTCTATTTCAAGACTTATTTTAAACGCTCTTTCTAACTGACCACAGCAGGCCCAGTTTTCTGTCCTGTTAAATGTCTTTGTAGAGCTCAGGAATACCTTTTCAACTCTGGCAAAACTGTTGTCTCGCCATCTTGTTCAGGCAACTATACTGCTGAGATTCTGGGGGTGTATCTTGTTAATAACAAGCGTAAGAGGAGCCCTAAGTTTCTATGATCCAGAATCCAGTTGAAACATCCACGGGGCTTATGCTGAAGCACTGGGGAGGCCAAACCAGAAAAGTAACACGTGACCATGTTTAGGGAATGGTGTCTTCAGGTTAAAGCTACATGACTGCTAATAACTTGTTCCCTAGTATGGCTCCTTATGGCTACTTGCTAGGCAAAGACTTTAAAGACCTGGTGTGCTAACTGCTTTGCACCTTCATTTTCGGTTATCTGGTTAGAGATAAGTATTTCCTGGGCTGGCAGGAGGATGCAGTGGGTAAAGGTGCTTATGTAATGCCTGACGGTGACCTGAGTTCAATCTTAGACATGCATGGTGAAAGAGAGATAATTCCAGCAAGCTGTTCTAAACCATGCAGCACGTGGGATGCAAGCATCAAGCCCTCATACCATACATATACACTCATATAAAATAAACAATATGGCAAAAAGAAAAGAAAAAAGATACCAAACTACCCTGGGCTAGAAGGGGGGCTAAGAAGCACTGTATATGCCTCTGTGGCCAGTTAGTTCTCTCTTTAGGGTTGTGACCATGTGTTTACTGCAATCTTTAATCTTTTTTTTCTTTTGCTATTGTTTTTCCAATTTTAATATTTCCTTTACCATTCCAGTATGTATTGTATTGCTAGCAGTGTGTCATGGATGTTTATCACTCACTAGAGACCATTATGTTAATATTGAACCCTATTCTTAAGAAACATGTAAATTGTTGATGGATTATCCCATTATTCTAAGATTTCTATATTGCTAAGTGCTATCTTACTCCATACAAATAAGACAAATAAGGCAAGCATAATATTTTTACTTTTTAATATTTTGAAATCCACGAGTATCTTAAGGTTCCTACTGCTGTGAAGAGATACCATGACAAATTTTACAAAGGGAAATATTTACTTGGGGGCTGGCTTACAGAGGTTTCATTCCACTCTCTTCAAGGTGGTGTGTAGGCAGATGTGGTGCTGGAGGAGTGTAGTTGTACAGCAGAAGCAACTGTGTTCCTTACAGGGCATAGCTTGAGCATATGAGACCTCACAGACTTTTCCCACAATGACACACTTCCTTCAACAAGGCCACACTCACTCCAACAAGGGTACCCTAATAGTGCCACTCCCTATGAGCCAAGCATCAAACGTATTAGTCTATGGGGGCTGTACCTATCCAAACAATGAATGAGTCACAGAAAGATGACACTAAATATTACACACATCATTGTCTTCCTACTGGTAGAAATGTATCCTAAATAAGACCAGGTATTAAAAAAATGTTTTAGCTGGGTGGTGGTGGCACACACCTTTAATCCCAGTACTCGGGAGGCAGAGGCAGGAGGATCTCTGTGAGTTTGAGGCCAGCCTGCTCTACAGAGTGAGTTCCAAGACAGACAAGACTGGTTCTCCGAGAAACTCTGTTTTGAAAAACCAATAAACAAACAAAACAAAACAAATAAATAAATAATTTTAAAAGTTTTCAGTACTGATGTCCTTGCTTAACATGATTCCAATATGCACAATATTCCTAGCTCAGTTAAATAACACTAGTCTCCTAACATGGCTCAAACTGTAGTTATCACACTTTATTAACTGCAATTTCATAACATAAAGCCTCCATCTTCTAGCTCTCCAGTTCACACACACACAAATACAAATAATACATAATCAGTGCCCAGTCAGGCCACCTCTTTCAGAGCCCCCGACGATCAGGCAGTGAGCACACAGGCAGCAAACTAGTTAAGCTGCCCCCTCCCTTCCAGAGAAACACCTCACAGGGCACTTCAGAGAAGCGGACAAACAGAAGACAGAACCGCTCAACAAAAATGAAGACACAGCACAGCTCTGAGCAGAATTAATGCAAAACCCAGACCCAGTGAAAATATGGTTAGGAGAGAGAGCGGACTGTGAGATCGCCACCCTGCTCATCTGTTCCGGAGACGCTAGATACTGCACGAGAGCTTAATGCAGCAAACTCATCACAGAGGTGAGGACCGTTACTGAGGAGAAGAGCGTGAGGATACCTAAAAGAAATGACAAGTGGGGAGAATAAAACCTTTCACATTAGATCACGTGGATGTCACTACACTGAGGGCAGAGAGAATAAAATGGTGAAGTTTATGCAGACATAAGAGTGTGATAACTTATCCTTGTATCAAAAATAGGTTAGCTCACTGTGCTAGTTTTCTTCCCATAAACATGACCAAAGCAACATGGGAAGGATTTATTTGGCTTATACTGCATAGTAATTCATAAAATGAGTAGGCAATTTGTCTTAGTCATCACTGGAGAAAATTCACAATTGTTCCTATGGATTTTAATTTTTTTTGTCAAAACATTATATCTTACTATCAGCATAAAAAATTAAAGCCCATAAGACAACAGTGAATTTCCCCAGTGATTAAGACAGCTTGTCTACTTATTTTATGAACTACTAAGCAGAATAAAGACTATCTAAATGAAAATAGTTGACCCATGACTCTTAAGATTTTGTATTTAAGAACAGCCACAATTACTGTAACAAAGAATGGCCTAGGCATCGAAGAGATGATTCAGAAGCTATGACCACTTGCTTGCTCTCTCTTCTGGTTGCTGAGGACACTGCATGCAATGTACACAGACATACATGCAAGCAAAACATCCATACTCATAACTGTATTATTTATTATTTAATACCAGCACTTGGGAGACAGAACTAGGCAGATCTCTGTGAGTTTGAGGTCAGCCTGGTCTACACAGTGAGTTCCAGGACAGCCAGTACTACAAAGAGAACAGAGAAACCCTATCTCAAAAACAAACAAAACAAAACAAAACCAAAAAAGATAAAAAGAAATGAAAAAAGAAAAGAACAATCTATCACAGAGTTGCCTTTGTATATAACTATAAGTACAGAGTTTGTTTTGTTTTCTTTTAAGACAGGAGCCCCTTATATTGGTGAGGCTAGCCTTAAACTCAAGGTCCCTCCACCTCTTCCAATCTTTCAAACGCTGGCATTATAGGCATGTTGGCAGAAGTATTTTCTTTGCTGTATTTTTCTTTCCTCTTCTTCATATAATGAATACTCTACTTCAGTATACACAATCTACCAATTAGGAAATTCCCTGACTTGGAAATAAACTTTGATTAGGCATAATGTGAGTGAGTAGCCTGCATAATGAACCTATCAAGAGTCTGATGAGAGTAGGACACACAGGAAAGATTAGTTAGGGGTCCTACCTTGTTTGTGGGCACAGAGGGTCCAAAGCGAGGCAGAGAGCGAATTTCAGGTAAAGAGGAAAGGGAGAGCTGAGCAGAAGCAACTCCAAATTACATTTGGTGGGAAAGAAGACTCAGATGCTTCAGCATGATTCTTCTCTTGCCTTCTATGGCTTGGCTGTACATCCTCCATGTCTATTTTATAACACTATATGTGTTTTGGCAGGATGCAGTTGAAATATTCTATCTACACACCATAAAGAAAATTGATTCTAAGCCCCACCCAAGTCTTGGATTTAGACACTGAGCATCTCAAACACGATAAGCAAATTCTATACCACTGAGCCATGTTCCCAGCTCTCCACATTATTGAGATATGTTCCTGAAAACGCTACTTCAAAATTTTTTCTTTTTAAAATTAAACACTTCCATAAACTCCCAGAGAATTTCCAATCAAAAAAGTATTGTCTATGACAATCTTAGTCACACCATACTTCTGTAAAAATGTCATCTAGGGAGGTATATTGAAGGACAAAGAAAACACATCTTCTAAAAACCCGAGACAAACGATTTCTGTGCCTTGGCCCCACCATTCAGAGAATAAAATATAAAAAAGCAAAGCACACTTTTATCTCTAACTTCCCAAGAGTAACTGGAACACATACTTAGCGAACACAGTGACTACGGTCAACACTGATAGTGACACCAGGATTTACTGGGTATCTGCTGCCAGGGGAACGAGACAGACATCACTGGAATAATTCCTCTTCTTTCCACTTTCCCAAAGTAATGTTTCAAACACCAGGTAGAAGCTGGGCATGGTGGCATTGCCTGTAACACCAACTAGACAGAAGCTAACACAGAAGGATTCCAGGTTTGAGGCCATCTGGAAGGCACAGAGAGACCCTGTCTCAAAACAGTAGCAAGGTAGAATCTATTTGGCAAGCTTTCAAATGGAGAACAGGGTTGCAAACAACAGCAACACCATTCTAAACTAACCGTGCACTTAGACTTAAAGGCTTACACTGCTGACATTCTCATGAGAAATGACCTATACGCTGGGCCACATCTGTGAAGAGGGACACACTAATCCCTTTGAAGGCAAGTAAAACACGGGCCACAAAAGGTCACTAGGGTCACAATGGCAACTATAGACTATGTTTTTTTTTTCTAGCTTTTTTCCTTCCTTGTACCACTAGTGAGAGACTTGGTCTCTGGTCCTTTGCTTAGAAACTCTAACTAGGGAACCACCTTTCCCACACTCTAGCACCCAGCAAGCACTAGTCTCTCTATGCTATCAGTGAGACAGATCCATTTTAATGCGAGATAAATCTCATTTTTGGGGAAAAAATTTAGTAAGGATTGCCCTTGAAGTTTGCATGATAATAATCATTCATAGGAAAAATACCCATTTTATATCTTTTTATATTTACAGAGTAAAAACAGGCATATCTCCAAAGCATAGTAATCATAACAAAATCTCAGTAGTAGAAAACGCTACTGATGAGCGCTAAGATATTGAACACTCCCCGGACAAGTATTGATATATGCATTTTTCACTTTAGTTAAATCCACTCATTCTCTCTCTCTGCATAAAAATAAAACAAAAAACTGTGATCTAGCGACTCTAATTATTATTCAAATGAGGACTAGTGTGTGCTCAGAGGGCTATAAGAAGGACTACAAGGTAAGGAGAAGCCATTCTTGTTCTCAAAAGTTCATTTATAATCTCTCTGACAACCGCACTGCTTAGTTATCAGCATTGCCAGCCCCTAAAATATAGGATCAACACAATAAAGACAAGGCTACAGAAAAGCACAGTAAGTGTCTATCACCAATTAGCTGTCTATCCAGAGGAGGGCCCCTCAGGCACCCAGCCCAAGGGCTGGAGCACTAGCTGCTGTCACAGTCTGGCCCCAGGGTATCATCATGCTTCCCCTGACAGTCTACAAGTTCTCCTTCTGGGAAAACCAAAGAGAAGAACAGAATCAGTCACCAGATCAGGCTGGGGTCAAATACCAGGAATCACTGTGTTGGTCAGAACAGAATCTAGAGGGAAAAAAAAGATGCTGGAATGAACAGGTCAAGGGGGAAGAGCAACCCTAGCCAGCCAGATGAGCAGTGGCTAAGAAAGGGAGTGGACTGGCACATGGTCCTTGAGGAAAAGCAGACTCATGAATTAGACCTGGGCCACAGTGTAGAGACAGAACAGAGCTACATAATCCAGTTTACACAGACTCAGACAAGAAAGCCAGGACTGGAGAATCTCTTTCTCACCTCCTGTGGTTTCCTCTCAAACTTCCGATTTCTGTCATGCCTTAGAGAACCTTCCGAAAATCTCAGTTCACTTGAAGATCTCTTCATTTGGAGAAAATGCAAATCTCTGATGTTCTTTTATCTTAAAACTCTCACACACTTTGAGTATAGAAAAAACTTAAATATCTTCCCACCCTGGTTGGTTTACTCTAAGTGGTGATGGAGCAGAGTGAATGGACAGCTTCCTTCTGTCAGTCCCAGAACAGGAAGCTACACATGCACACACAGATATATATATATATTTACATAGTGTAAACATACATACATGCATTTGCAAATACATCTAAGTGCCCTTGGGCTGGCAGAGTAAGTCAGCAGGACGGTTATAATGCTCGTCTGTATGCAGCAGGACTGCTACCACTTTAATGAGTATCAGAATAATCAGAACAAAAGGGAGGTATGGCACAACTTGGCCTAGGGAAATTGTAGATGTCCTCACAGATAGCAACACTGGGCTGGATATTACAGAATGGGTAGCCATTACCTAATAATAATAATACTGGACAAGACGAGGGGGATGAGGAAGAAGGTGTGAGCCAAGGTGTATACAAGCACAGCAGGATAAAGACAGATATGTGAGCCTGGGGAGAAATTCCACAGGACTAGGACAGCAAGAAAACAAGGCCTGAGAAAATGCAAGGAAGCTGAAAGGTCAAGCACTCAACACCTTGTAGACCAGAGTTAGAAATTTGAGTTTTACTAAGAAGGTGCCTGGGAGCCACCAAATGTCATCAAATAGAAGAGCAATACGATCAGATTTATAGTCTAGATTTCAGGCAACAATAAAGTAGATGCTTTGAGGTTCAGGGGACTCTCAATGGAGAAGCAAAGAGTGAGGCTGAACAAGAAATTACATCTATCTAGGCTACTGGGAATGGGAGGAGAGCTTACAAATGTAGGTCCGAGAGGAATGTTCAAAAGGACATCTGAACAGCCAGGTGTGGAAGGAGGAAAACTAGTAAAACTAAGACTAACATTTCCATATTTGGCAACCTGATGGGTAGTGAAGTTGCTGACAAAGACACAAACCAATAGTGCACATGATGGAGTACAGTGGGTATACTTATTTAGACACAGACAAAGAAACAAGAGAATAAACAGTTTTGTGCACAGGATGCAGTACGGAGTATAGTGGATATACTTATTTAGACACAGACAAAGAAACATGGCATTCCTTCATTCTTTGTTACAGTGCGGTGGTCTGAATGACAGGGGCCCCCATAGGTTCATAAACTTGAATGTTTGTTCCCCAGTTGGTAGAACTGTTTGGGAAAGATTAGGAAGTGTGGCCTAGTTGGAGGAGGTGGGTCACTAGTGGTGGCATGTGAGTTTTAAAAGCCCATGCTAGCTCCAGTCTTTCTCCGCCTCTGCCTACTGTCTGTAGACAAAGATGTGAGCTCTCAGTTGCTGCTCCAGTGCTATGTCTGCCTGCCACCATGCTCCCCATCATGACGGCCAACAAGTAAATCCTGAATCTGTAAGAAAGCCCCCAGTTAAATGCTTTCTTTTATAATCTGTCTTGGTCCCACTGTCTCTTTACAGCACTAGAATAGTAACTAGGGCACATGTTATAAAAAGATATAGAAACTATTCCTTTGATCCTCTCAATATATTATCTCTATAAGTTGAGAGTATCAATAAGCTAAACAATGTGCTTAATGTTATCTACTGTTAACTTTTTATTTAGCCAATACTTACCAGGTGCTTTAGAGGTTTAAGAGTCCTGAATGTAAAAGATATAGGCTGCAACATTCTTAGTCTTTTGAATTAAGAATTCAGAATTGGAAAACAATGAACTGAACACGGTAATCTAAGAAAACAAAAGACTAACTTGAGCATGCTGTAAGACCGACTGAGTGGTGACTATGTACTCTGCTGTAAGTACATTCAATGTGCAGAATGTCAAGTATAACCTTAATGGTAGGTAAGTTTCATTGGCCCATTTCACAGAAGCCCAAAACTGAGATGGAGTAAACTCAGGTTTTGAGAATAGCTAGTGTTCAGTCCTAGAGAGTTCAAGCACCAACAACTTGAACAGTTCCCTGTGTGATTTTCTTACTCGGTCTTGACAAGAAATGGTAAGGCAATGGAAAGCAATGAAGCAGGGGCTGGTTTCAACAGTATGGCCTGGAGAAGTGACTGGTAATTGACAGAGGCAGCTAACAAAGATCAGGAAGCAGAGCATTCTAGGCAGAGGACGCTAGCCCTGCACGTTCTATAAACAGAAGGCCAGGAAAGCTGGAGGAGCGCAGCTGGGAACGTGGAGAAGGAAGAAGACAGGTACAGAGGGGCTTATGCAGGGTCTGGATTTCATTTTTGGAAAAAACTGTGCAGTTTCAGTAGGAAACTTAGGCCACTTGATTTAGTCTGTACTACAGACAATTTCTGAGTATAGCAAAAATATTTTTTAAATATTTACGTGTGTGCACAAGTGTGTGAGTGGAGGCTCACGCATGCGAGTATAGTGCCTGCAGGAGCCAGAATAGGTGTTAGATTTCCTGGTGCTGGAGTTAGAAGTAGTTGTAAGCCCCCTGATGTGAGTGCTAGGAACCAAACTTGGGTCATCTATAAGAGCAATCTGCACAAATATCGTATGTACGCACTCATAAGTGGTTTTTAGACATAAAGCAAAGAAAACCAGCCCACAAATCACAATCCCAGAGAACCTAGACAACAATGAGGACCCTAAGAGAGACATACATGGATCTAACCTATATGGGAAGTAGAAAAAGACAAGCTCTCCTGAGTAAATGGGGAGCATGGGGACCTTGGGAGAGGGTTGAAGGGGAGCGGACAGAAAAGGAGGCAAGCAGAGAAAAATGTATCGCTCAGTAAAATCAATAAAAAAAAAAGAGCAATATGTACTCTTACTGAACCATCCTCTCGCCTCAATTTCCAAGGCTTATCATCTGGCTTTGTGTTCTACACAACTGAGGTGACTCAGCAGCTGAGGACAAGAGTATTTGCTTTGCCATAACTGGCAACAGGGCAAAATTTCTGCCTAGTGGGGTTTGAATTTGGATGTCCCCTATTGACTCATGTTTTGAGTCCATCCAGGGTGCTATCTGAAAGATTGTGGAGCCACCTGGATGAAAGCAGGTCACTAGAGTAGGATTTTGAAGGTTACAACTATCCCTGGTTTTCTTCTGGTCTAGGTGGTTCCTGGTCCATGCCACAGGAACAGTGGCTGCCTCAAGATTCTGACGCCACAGACAAACCTTTCCAATGTCTCCATCTTTGATGTGCTGAAAATTCTCTGAAGCAGTAAGCTAAAACACCAGGTCTTTCCTCTTTTCAATGATCCTATTGGGGATTTTGATCCCAGCAATGCAAAGGCTAGGGAAAATCATTATCAAGAATGGGGTTACTGCTTCAATAAAGTAAACCTCATCATGAAGTTCTTAGGCCTATGGAAATGGTTTGTGGGGAAATGAGGACCAGTTTGGAGATGTGGGCTAAAGGAGTCTTCCAAGTCTCTAACAGGGACTCCAGTGGAAATTCCAAAGACCAGAATGCTGACAGAAATACTGATAGCAAAGATTGCATGTGAAGCTTCAAAACCAAAGATCAGAAGCAATTAAGTCAGGGGCCAATCATGTAATGTTCTGACAAAGAATCTAGCTACACTTTGTCTAAGTCCTGAAACTTTGAGTGAGGCTGAACTCACAATAGTGTAATTTATTTGTCAGACACAGTTTCTAGACAGCACAGAATTAGGCTGTGAAATGGATTGATGTAGACATTGATAGGATTAGTATCATTAAACTGAAATAATTGAAGGTACTACTCTTCCCATTAAAAGTCCCAGGGTGTAAAACTGCAAACATATTTGGAACCCAATAAAAAACAGAAAGCTGGGGCTGGAGAGATGGCTCAGAGGTTAAGAGCATTGCCTGTTCTTCCAGAGGTTCTGAGTTCAATTCCCAGCAAACACATGGTGGCTCACAACCATCTGTAATGAGAACTGTTGCCCTCTTCTGGCATGAAGGGATGCCAGCAGAAAGAACCCTGTATACATAATTAATAAATAAGACTAAAAAAAAAAAAAACAAAAAAACAGAAAGCTGAAGGGGCCCCTGCTAGAATAGGGCCACCCAGTGAAATGATTTCTTAGGTTTAACCATGCAGCCACAGAAGGAGACCGTTGCATGTACAAAGGGGCCATACGACTTCTGAACTGGCAACAGCTTGGTGTTGCTCATATGGTACTGTTTTATAGGCATAGAGAATGCAAGAGTTATAGAGCTGAAGGCTTATGCCAGATTTCATTTAAACACACACACACAAAAGCAAAACAAACAAACAAACAAAACACCCATGAGGCTGTATTCTCTACAGGAAGCCCCTGAGCATTCGATGAGTCAAGCTTTGAGGTGAAGTCTAAGCTGCAGTGGAGAACCCAGGATTTTAGAGATGCCAGAAAAAAGGCAGAATGGTGTGAATGACAGCTTTCGTGGAGCCGGGCCAAGACAGGTCACATACACTACAAATGGCAGGGCTGTGGGGCCACAGCAAACTATGGGATGTCATATGTCAGAGTATCATTGCTTGAGTCTGGTATGTCCCAGCGGCTGATGTTTTAAGTACCTGCTCACCTCTGTGGTATTACTATGAAGACTACAGAGCCTTTAGAAACTGGGGCCTGGCTGGGGAAACAGGTTACCAGAGGAAGCCTCCCTGGTTCCAGTCTACTTTCTGCTTCCTGGTCCATGCTGTGTGAATGGGCTGCCTCCTATTTCCACTGACAGGGACAGAATCTCTCAAGCTATCCTCTGCCTGATGGGCTGAAATCTTAGAGCTTGTACTTCCCTAGGTTACCTGTTGTGAAGTTTCGGCTACAGGGATGGAAAGGTTAAGTCCTGCGAGTGCTTAGAAAGAGCAAGCAGGGAAACGCAAAAACGAGGGAAGGGCCTTCAAATGTTCACATCACTAAGAAGTTCCCAACTCCAGCAAGTACAAATGCAACAATACTTGCTGAGACAGCTTAGGAAAAGAATTTGGAGCCAAGGAAATCTAGAAATATGAAGAATTCAGTATTAAGCCGTTCTCCTTTGGCTTATGCCCATTCTATACTATGTGGGGTGTGATGCTCTTGGTATTTCTCACTTTATACGCAGACTAAGAACAAGCGGTGGTGGTGCACACCTTTAACCCCAGCACTTGGGAAGCAGAGGCAGGCAGATCTCTGAGTTTGAGGCTGTCCTGGTCAACAGAGGAAGTTTCAGAACAGATAGGGTTACACAGAGAAACCCTGCCTCAAAAAATCAAAACAAACAAAAACACACATACCCCCCAGAACAAAAAAAATTAAGACTTTGACCTTGGAGAAGCAGACAGTAGATTTAGGGATATCTTGCTAGCCAGGAAGTAAGGCAATGGTGATTATAATGTAGTGATACAGAAACTACACAGTTGACTTTCCTGGTGATTTAGAGAAGGAAGCTACTATTTCTGGAGCACTAACATGATTACGTCCACAACTGGAGGAACGGATGGGGGCTGTGATGATATTTGATGAAAGGGCCACTGGAGGCCTTTAGTTCTTGAATGCCATTAGTATCAGCGTAAAGAGTCCAAGGATGTTCTTGTCCTCTGTCCAACATGAAGACACACACACACAAAAACAGCTACTTATGAATCAGAGAATGGACCTGCATCAAAGCCTGAGCTTGCCTGCACCTTGGTGTTGGACTTCCCAGGCTCCAGAACTGTAAAAAATAAATGTTTATGATTTGTAAATCATACAGTATATGGGCATTTTGTCAGAACTGCCGCCAAAGTCCAAGATTAACATTTTCTTAAGTAATCATGATACTTAGTAGTCTCAGGGCTCTGTGTTTCTTTCCATTTACTCAACCAACATGTATTAAAACCAAGACACCAGTTAAAATTCTATAAATGTAGTAAATATAAATATAAAACATCTGTTTTTGTTCAAAAGGAAGAAAGTCATGAAACAATTATAGCAAATATAAATTTAGTTGTGCTATGAGCCAAGAAGGCAAAGTCAAGACTGTTAATAGGTATCTCACCAGAAGAGCCTAGTCAACGGCAGGGTTTGGCAGAATATATATTCTCCATAGTTCAAAGCCGCTCCTCTAATATTAAATAAAAAGAAAACTATTTTTTGTTCGGCTATAGAGTTGAGCTTCCTGGGACACCCAACTGGCGGGTCAAAGGCGCCCACCACCCTTTACATAGCAAAGCAGCTGCTCTCCCAGGATAATGCACTCAGAAGAGAACTGCTAAGGAGGAAAAAGACTCCATTTTCTGAACACCTACTTAGAAACAATGGATTTCTTCCACGCCGTGTGGGTGACTGAGCCCTGGGAGAATGTGCTTGCGAGAGCATCTGCTGCTCAAGAGGACTTTGAAGTCAAGGGCGAGAAATGTCCAGTGCACTTCAAGATTAGATATCATAGAGGATTAAGGACAGAACAGAAAGATAAACAAGGAAAACAAATGATAACTCACACTTTGATTTCACTTGAAACCAATATAAATACTCAATTTCCACTTGTTTTCAACAGGGAGAGTCAGTCACAGACTATGTGAAGACCTCTGTCTCAGTATGCTATATTTGGAAACAAGGCATTCAAGAGGTAATTAACATCAAATTAGGACTCAAGGGTGAAGCCTAAGCCTATAGAATAGTGTTCTTAGAAAGAGAAGAGAGATTAAACAAAGCAAAACCAAACCAAACCCTTGCATTCTCCTCTTTACCATCTGAAGCCATAATAAGAAGGTTGATATCAGTAAGTCAGAAAGAACCATACGAGAAACGAACCTGCCAAACCTTGTTCTCAGCCTTTAGCCCCTGTGAAAAAATAAATCTATTATGTAAGTCAAACTGTGTATGTATTTTGTTCTGGAAGCCTGAGGTGACTAATACAGCTTCCTAATTCTTTTCTACTCGGGTATCTAAAGTGCACTCTTCTGGGTGACTGAGAGAATAGTCTGCTCAAATTAAGGGCTGTATCAGAGAATAATACCATGTTACGGTGTAAGAAGTATTCCCTTACACTTGGCAACTAGACAAAAGGAAGATAATTAGTCAAGGCATTTCCTACGCAGAGAAGGGAATGAATGGGTGATTTTTGTATGTTTGTATTTACTTTTAAATTCTTGGAATTTCATATTTTCTACATAAATATAAGTACTCTGCCGTGAACCATATCTGGGCATTTTCAGCTGTGATCAGCTTGTCTCTGAATCCGACCGGGGTTTATTGTTGCAGAGTAAACAAGGCTATAAATCACATACAATGCATTTAATACCTCAATGCTTTGCAAGTTCATCTGGAATAGGGGTCAGCTCAAATCACTGTTCAAATGAAACTATTCCCTTCCCATGGAGAAGAAGGCATGCACGTTAGGGACGGTAAATGCTACAGGAAGGCTAGATTCAGATGTAGGGCTGCTTGTTTGCAAGTGGACAGAGGCCAGATTTCCTCAGGTGAGATTCTCCAGTTATTTATTTGGTAGAAGTCATGGATATTTAAAAGCATACATCTTTGTGGCTGGCATTAAACTTGAAATCTGGTGGGCAACTTTTCAAGAAATAAAAGCTACAAACAAAATAGCTTTCATTCCATTCAGCACGCTGTGGGAAACGACTAATGGATAAGCATTACTGTGACTGGCGGGGCGACTGCCAATAACAGGGATTCAAGCCCACAGAAAAGCAACACTTTTTCAGGTTAGTTCACTAATTTGTGAGTAAGACATTATCTGACAAGAAGGAAAAACAGGGCTAGAGAGCACTGGAGAAGGGAACATTTACGAGTACAAGTTCTTCTACCTCTTGTCAGCACTGGTTTGTAATCTCCCCTCTGTGTAATCAGGATTTCCTAAACCATACTGTATTCAACAAGAGCTATTTCTTCTCTGCTAGGATATGCCTCCATTATTTACTTATTCCTGCTTTTGTCTTCTTACAAAAGGAAAATGAAGTCTAGTGGTCAGAAGCAAAGGAATGGTGGCATGCCAATATACATCCTGCAAAGAGACTGCATACCTTGGCATTCATACTGCCTTCTCATTTGCCTGTTTCCTCCTGTGGATGGGTGGGTTGGGGAGTGAGGACTCCAAAAGTTCTCTCAACTCTTTTCCATCTTCACCCCTTAACTCCTAGTTCTTCCTTACTACTTTAGATAGACAAATCAAAATGCTAAGCCGGTCAAAACTTAGAACTTCTAACAGGGTGAAGTCTCCACCATCAGAAAAGAGTCAATTCGCTTCATTACAGTTTCAAATCTGTAGTTCAAGATTTAGTAAGAACACCCTACTTTATTTCCTGCAACTGCGAAGTGCTCAGAATCTGAGGTGGTACACCTGAGTTCAAATGCTACCGCTACCTCTTACTACTGAGCAGATTTAGATAACGGAGTTAATCCCTCTGTGCCTCTACCTCTCACTTATCATCTATGCCACATCTTACTGTTTCAGGTAGACAGTGCCTTGCATGGACAATTAACCATTATCAAGAATATATATTCAGAAAATAGCTAAAGGGGACTGGTTTAAGATTAATATTCATTAGTACTATTAAATAGATGTAAAACCAAATAAAGCCTCATTTGTCTTAGGGAACATAAAACAATATTCTTACACATCCAAAAAGGAAAGGAGTTTAGAATGAAATCCTTTCCTGTCAATTAGCCTCAACTAAAGCTAAGACTTGAACTTGACACTCAGAAACATTCGACTCTTCTAAATGATGAGTCAAACGGAAAGCACAAGCCATTGCAGAGTCAGTTAGAAGCACTGACAAGCAGAGTCTTTGCTCTGTGAGATACCTACTTTTGGGGAGACCTGTTGTCGACTTCAGCCTTCAGTCGTAAATTCTCCCTCAGCAGGCCACCATTTTCCAACTTCAATTTTTTATTTGCCTGAAAGAAGAGTTAAAAATAATTAAACATACGCTAGCATAGAAGGACCTTGTGAAAATTATGACATGAGCCAGCTGTATTCTTGTATCAGCAAACTGAATACTAGACACAGTCCTCAGAAACGTAAAATCACCAATGGGAATAACTTGAAACTGCAAATACAACTAGGTATTTAAAATCTACATTTCCCGAGCACTTTCTACACCCCATACTCAGGGAGTGAAGTAGTGCTAGCTAGCTCAAAGCTGCTAAGGGACCACGCTAACGGTAAACATGTTTCTTTTTTTCATTTTACCATAATTGAATGCTCTAAACAAGACAAGATTACATCATACACAAGTACTTACAAACTAATGCTAAAGAGTTAATTCTTAAACCACGAGACTAGTTTCTTTGTTACTATTTAACAAGTCTCTAGTGATAAATCTAACCCAAGTAAGCTACTGACTTTCTTTCTTTAACAGGTCTTTCTGGGCAATATTTCCTAGTAAATTCCACCAATTGTACCTTGACATACACATGGAAGAAAAAAGTCCTTTAAGAATGAATTTTTTTCTTGGTTTGTTTAATACCTAAAACTTACTAAAATCATGCAGTAGCTCATCTGAAATGCATAGACTGACACAAAAGAAAAGAGGGAAGCCAGAAGCCCCGTATCATAATAGCTTAAAAGATAAAATATAATAAAAATTCATGCTCTTATGTTGTAGAATATTATTTTAAGATGTGTTACATTTTTTTATGCTGTGGAACATTTAATGATGCAAAGAAATGTTGCATTCTTTCATGTTGCATTTGTTTAACTCTGTGAAGCTGTGATTCTTTGCCTGTCTAAAACACCTGATGGTCTAATAAAAGAGCTGAATGGCAAATAGCGAGGCAGGAGCAAGAATAGGTGGGGATGCAGACAGAGAGAATAAACAGAAGGAGAAGAAGGAGGAACAGGAGAGGAGGACACCAGGGCCCGGCACCCAGCCACACAGCCAGCCAGAGTAAGAGTGAAAGCAAGAAAAGGCCCAAAGGCAAAAGATAGAGGGGATAAGATTCTAAAGATAACATAAGAAAAGCTGGTTAGAAAGAAGCCAAGGTAAGGCCCTGCATTTATAACTAAGAATAAGCAGGTGGCGGGCTCCAGGAAAAGACCAAAAGAGTCAAATGAGTAATACAAACACTAACAACTACACTCTTAGACTTTAGAATTTTCTTAAAAGACACTTTAAGTTTTTGTTACTGCATTTGTGTACCACTGAGAAGATTAAATTCTATAAGTTAGTCACCAAACGTACTAACCCAGCCAAGAAAATGCTATGGCTAGAGCATCTGTGCTCACATTGAACAAATCATAGAATTACTGTCAGGGAAAAAGGGAAACCTAAGAATTTTGAAAACATTAACCAGAGTTTTTGACTAACTTCCAGAATGTATTACTTACCTACTTTAATACAATTGTACCTTAACGGTAACAAGCAAGGGAGGTGGAGAATACTCACTTGAAGCCTATGCCCTTACTCAAACGTTAGCAAGTTCATTTTAGACTCTGAGCACTTGCTCACCTTCTTCAGGGATGCACACAAATCAGGATGGTGGAGGGTTAATTCTTTAAGTGACTGATAGACACCACCATTATTACCCCCGAAGATACAGAAAGCTATTTACTTCCGCACACACCAACAACGAATTAAGCTTTCAAGCACAGCACCATAAAGGGAGGCACTTAGTGAATATTTTTTGATGATGACAAGAAGCCTAAATTAGAACTCACCTGACTTCCTTTCCTACCCCACCCCCTAATACTGGGATCACAGTATGTTTCCAGATCCCTCACCAGCCCTGTGGCGTTTTAATACTTCCCGTTATAGGTTGGATAGCTCCTAACTAGTAAAAGTACTTAAAGGTCATAAACAGAAGAATTCTGCCTACTTACAGTACCCGGGGATATCAAAGGCTTTGATTATTATTCATTCTCAACTCTGACTGGGAGCGACAACGTCTCATGTTTCCAAACTCATGGAATCCAGGCAGCATCACAAGGCCATTTGCTCACACCAAGTCATACTTTATCAAATTGTTTCTTTTTCAGCATCTGACTGAGATCATTATTTCTACTTCATATTTGCGTTTTGTCTCTGTAGTCCACATTTCTTACTCATTTGTAATTTATTACCTAATATTATCACTGGGGACCCCAAAACAGACTTAGTAAATATCCCAAATAATTCTGATAACATTCTGATAACACAGTAATTCTGACAACATGTTCATTTTCTAATTCTGATAACACGTTAGTGTTACCAAGGTAACATGTTTATACGCTAAGGCCGGCTGCAGTACACAGTGGACTACACACTTTCCTCATAAAGACACAGGGAGGTATGGATGCAGTTCTTCTTTCTGAAAGCAGTCGCCATATTCCTTTCACACTGGCCTTTTATGAATGGCACAGCATTCGTTTTGTATAAGGAGAATGGTTTTTTACAATGAGTTGAAAATGTTTTTCTACTACTTAACCTTGCTGAGGACATGAGAGCTAACATGCCGTGGTTCTTCTATAAAATACCATATGGAGTCCATTAACGATTTCGTGGCTCAGGACGCAATAATTCAGAACGAGAACAGCATTATAAGGGAATGCACATAGGTTAAAAGGGCAGTTGTAGAAACGAGTGCTATAGAATCACACCATTTAGCACTACTGTACTGCAGGCAGATAATCCTGAAGTCAAGCTAAAGGCTGGTCTCTGTTCCAGAAGACAATACAATGCCTGTCACTGTGCTAGTGTGAATGACATGTATCTTTATCTCCTTTCTAGACTTAAAAAAAATCCCAAATTTGCTTCCCCACCCTCAACTAATGTTTTCTGTATCTTGTTGGATGGATAGACAGCCCATGTGCCGCATTAGTCTCCTGTGTAAGTGCTCTAAAGCAGGTGCTCACGGCTTTCTCTGCAATTAGTCAGTAAACTAATTCCCGAATGTACTACATTCAGCTTTCAACGTCAGAGAATGGTAGTGCTAAGACCTGGTGAAAATCTTTTGCTCAGCTGGGTACAGTGAGACACACCAGCAATCCTAACACTAGAAATCTGAAGCGGGAGGGTGGTTAATGTGCGGCCAGCCTGGTCTACATAGTGAGTTCAGGCAATCTTTGACTATATTGTGAGATCTTGCCTCAAAAAACAAGCCAATAAATGTTTCTTTGCTACGCTGGGAGATGAGATATGCTTGTTTCAATGCCCACAAAGCAGTCACTGCTGTAAGTTTAAAAACTTAAGGCAAACCACAAAGACAGGGACAGAAATGCATCGTTTCAACTGATGCAACTCTTCCAGAAGCACGCTCACAGACAAGCACTACAGCGTCTCCAATTATAGTCACAAATGGAACCACCTGATACTTCTTGGCAGCTGAAGACAGCTAATGAGACGCCGTTTTCCTGCATGAAGAGCCCATCCAGGCCCCCTTTAGCCCTGCTCTATTAGCTATGGTGAGTCAAGGGTATGGCTATTCATACGTAAAATATCGTAGAACTTCAAAACAACCACCATAGATTTTCGCAACACTACGACTTACCTCTTTTAACTTATCCACATCATCTTTTACTTTTTCATAGATTTCATTAGCTGTTCTGAGTTTTTTCTTCCATTCCGCTACCGTTTCTGGGTCAGTTTTACTTTGATTATCTGCGGCTGGATGTTTGTCTTCGTTTTGGCTGCTCTGCATCAAGGTTAAAGGGTCCAGGATAGTCTTGATCTGTGACTCCAAGCTCAGATTTTTACTTTTAAGTTCTTCTACTTCTTTCTGCAAACAATCTATTTCATCCTGTAGAGGACGAGATTCAACAATCAGATATGAACTAATGCTTGTATATCCTAAGCCAGCGCCAATGTGTTTTTGAATATTAAACTCAAATGTTCATACATACATGGACGGAACAGTTTTATAAGCAAACAGTCAGCTTAAATTCTCAAAGGTTTTTGTCTCTCATATAAATTGATACCAACTACTTACATTTGAATTCAAAGACAGCTCTAGGTTCATAAACGTCAATTCTTTGATTTTGTTTAAGATATCATTAAGAAATTAAGAAAAAAACATGAATTTCGACAACAAAGTAGATTCTTATTCAGACAGGAAATTTGAGGCATGTTAATTGCTTTATAGAAAGAAATTTAAAAACTATTATTCAAAATAGTCAGAATTTTGTTTATATTTTTGTTTCTATATCTGAAGCAGGAATGAAATCTTTCCTCTTTGCATCCCAGATCAATCCCAGCAGTAGATCTTCAACCCTTAGTCAGAGCTGTTTCAAGTATCTGCTTCTCTGCTCTGGACCTGCTGCTGCTCTTGAATGTGAGGGCGAACATTTGGGGCAGGTTCTTCTGTGGAATGCTGGGAGGTTCTGCAGGTCAGAGGCTGCAGACTACAACAGCCTGGCAGCTTTCTCTAAGTGTGGCAACAGAGAGGATTCCCTCCCCTTGCAAGCTTCCTGCTCTCTATCTCGCCTTATCTGAAGGACAGTTCTAGGCCCAGAATGTCTGACCTACCTCAAAGGCACCCTTGAGACAGTTCCCTGCAAGTGCTCTTCCCCTGCTATTCACGTGGCAATTAGGCAAAAGCTCTAGCCATTTTCCATAGGACCCTACTGCCACATAAGAACCCTTGTGATAGGAGCATGTCACCTAAAGCAAATTAGGACTTGTCCCCAGGATCCCTAATCCTATAGACTCCTTCTACTACAGACTAGAGTTGAGCTGATTCACCTAAGCCCTCCTGGAGGGCTGTCCCTGTCATACCCACAGTCGTTCTAACCCAGTTCCCCACTTTTGCTTCCTCTACTCTTATGGACCAATGTAGCCACAGTGTAATGCCATTTATTCTTCTATAATGGACATAAAAATCTTAATTACATGAGGCTGTTAAAGCTCTAACAGAAAATAAACTCCAAAGGTCAGTGCCTGTCTGAATGTCCTTCCCAATCTCCTGCAGAAATGCAACTGCCATTGTGACATTACAAGGGGGACCATCAAGAGGTGATTAGGCCATGAGGCCCTCATGAATGAGTTAAGGTTTATATCTAGGTTACCAATGAATGGGTTCCTGACCTAAAGAGAGAGGAAAGAGAGAAAGAGAGAGACAGATGGCACTTTTTTCTTTTCTTGTTCTTTTTGTCCATCATAATGTATGCCTTAACTTTAGCTTATAGAAGCATAAGCCAGTTTAAGGTATTCTGACTTTAAATCAAGAGAAAGCAGACTTAAGTCAATGACCTCTCTAATTAATATCTATGGCATTTATTAATTATGGAAGAGTGCTTTTTAGATTTGTCAAAGTACTATTTACTAGTAAATTGTAATACATATCTTTTTTCCATTTTTTATTAAATTTAAAAGAAAAATTTACATTTACTCCCCTTGTCCCAGTCCCCCCCCACTCCTTCCCTACCCCACCACCCTCCCCCTGCTTTCTTAAGATGGGGCAGGATACCCTGCCCTGTGGAAAGCCCAAGACCCTCCCCCCTCCATTTCGGTCTAAGAAGGTATGCATCCATATAGAGTGGGTTCCCAAAAAGCCCATACATGCAGAAGAGATAGATAGGTCCCTGTGCCATTATCATTGGCTTCTCGGTCAGTCCCCATTGGCATCCACATTCAGAGAGTCCGGTTTGTTCATATGCTCATTCAGTCCTGGTCCAGCTGGATTTGATGA
>JAQHUG010000036.1:8320263-8339635 GCA_028555095.1 Dicrostonyx torquatus
ACCAGGTCCCAAGAGAGGTATAAAATGGTAGGCCCACATGGAAAGGCTCTCTCTGCGCGGATCACCGACCTGCCTGCTTCCTTGGAGGAGCTCTCTCTGGTATAGTAATCTGTATGTATTTTGGCCTTTAATTAAACTTGTGTGTCCTTAAATAGAATTGTCACACATTGGTATGTATTATTGATATAAATTTAAGATCAATTTTGTTATATTTATATTTCTATTCTTATTTAAAGTATTATGTTTATACAGCTCATTTAAAAATGTAATGTATAATTTAAAATTTCAGATTAATAGGTAATCATTTATAATAGTCAAGCCTTTAGTCATGATAATTAGGTTTTCTAGATTTCAGATGGCTAGATATTCTTCAAATCTTTCAAAGACCTACAGAACATGACATTTAAAAGATTTTAAGAATTAGACTTTTCTGGACAGTGAAACTCATCTGCTTCTAGTAGCACCAATTACTTCAAGAGGAAGATGAACATCGAAGAGGCTCCTTATGGAGTTTGCTAGCCATTTGGGCAAGAAACTGCTTTTACCTGAACTGCTTGATGGTATGCTGTATAAACTGTACATGGAGGACCCACAGAAAAATGACTGTTAACCTTGCCGAAAGAAGGTGAGACAATCCTTCAGGGTTCCTGCTTCATGAAAGAGTCTGTCAGACATTATGCAGGACACAGAAGCAATTGATGAACTTTGCCATTACAAGGCAGAACATATCTTCAAATTTCCTGCTTCATGTAAAAATCTGGTAGATACTATGGGCCTGCAGGCTGAAGATAGATGCCCCAACATTATAAAAGAACTTTGGGTGACTGTCCAGGCAGCAAGATGTCTCTGTGAATTCTAGAACTTTGGAAGTTGCTTACAATGTATTTACTGTTTACTTAGGTAACATTATATCCTTTTGGGGTCTTTCCTGTTGAAAAGAAATAGTTATAGTTTTCCTTAGTTATGATAAAAGATACATTAGATATGAAACTTTAGAATCACAAAGATAAAATAGATGATTGTATATTTTCTTTAATTTTGTCAGATACAAATAGACTAAATATTGTAACTGTAATTCTTGTTTAAACCTGTTTTGCATATGTAATTTTACTATGCTAAAGTTAAAACCTTCCTTTTAATTAGGCAGAAAAGGGAAGATGAAGTGGGATGTCCTTCTGTATATGTGTTTCTTTTATTGATTAATGAATAAAGCTGCTTTGGCCTATGGCAGGGCAGAATGTAACCTGACTGGAAGAGATAGAGATAGAGATAGATATCAGATAGAGATAGAGAGAGAGTAGGTGGAGTCAGAGAGTTGCTGTGTAGCTGCTGAAAGAGACAGAAGGATCCTTACCAGTAAGCCACAGCCTCGTGCCAATACACAGATTAATATAAATGGGTTAAGATGTAAGAGTTAGTTAATAAAAAACCTAAGCTAGTAGATCAAACAGTATTGTAATTAATACAGTTTCTATGTGATTTCTTTGGATCTGGGTGGCTGGAAAACCAATGAGCAGTCTCCATTTACAACCAGTAACAAAACTGTTGTTATGAAGTAGCAAGGAAATAATTTTCTAGTTGGGGATCACCACAACACGAGGCACTCTACTAAAGGGCCTCAGCATTAGAAAGGCTGAGAACCAGTGCTGATGATGGATCATTACAGCTGTCTGTAACTCCAGTTCCAGGGAACCAGACCTCTGTAGGCACAAAGACACACACAGTGAATGTATAAGCAAAACATTCATGCACATAAAATTTAGAAAAAAAATTTAAAGAACACATTAAAATCATACATCATGATCAAGTTGATTTTAGCCTAGCAAGGCAAAAGTGGATCAATATATACAATAAATATATGAAATCGAGTTAAGGACATAAATCATATGAACATATCAACAGACAGGAAAAAAATTTTGATAATGTTCCCTATCCCTTCACAATAAAAGTCACAAATAACCTAGGAATAAAAGAAACATATTTCAAAAGCATAAGTCTACATACAACAAACTTACAGGCAACATGTATTACATGAGAAAAAACTAAAAACATTTCTTCCAAAATCATGGCTGAGACAGAAGTGCCCACTCTTCCCATTCTTAATATACTACTTAAAAGTCTCAGCTAGAGCAGCATGATGAGAGAGATATGAAAGGGGTTCCAAATAGGAAAAGAAACGCTGAATGCATCCCTATTTGCTGATAATGTCATTCTCTACTGAAAAGACCTTCCTTCTCCACTAGAAGACTCTTAGATAGGATAAACACTGTCATCCATGTAGAAGGTCATAAAATCAACATATGCTAATCCCTATGCACCACTAATGCACTTTACCAGGAAAGAATTCAGGATAAAACTTGCATTCATATTAGCTTCAAAAATAAAATACTAGGAGTGAATCTAACTATGCAGGTGACAGATTACAATAAAGACACTGATGAAATAAATTTTAGATGACACTAGGAGATGGATATTTCTCCTATGTTCATTGATATACAAAACATTGAAAATGGTAATTGCCGAAAATAATTTAAAGAGTCAGTGCAATCTCTATCAAAATAGCAATATTCTTCACAGAACTAAAATCTCTGGGGCTACATAGATGGTTCAGCAGTTAAGCAAACATAGTATTCTTGCAAAAGGTCAGAGTTCAGTTCCCAGCACCCATATCAAGTAGCTTGCAGCTGCAGCTGTAACTCCAGCTCCAGGGGATTCACATTTGCAGTCCTGCACATACATCCACATCATTTTCTTAAATCCCTAAATTCACATGAAAGTACAAAAGACCTTAAGCACTTAAAGCAACCCTAAATAGAAAGAACAAGGCTGAAGTATCACAGTATCTGACTTCAATTACACCACAGAGCCATAGCAACACCGACTATACTGTATTGCCACAGAAACACACATGTAAGCCACTGGGACAGAATAGAGGACCCAGACAGGTATAGCCACCTAATTTTCTTTTTCTTTTTAATGTGTGAAATAACCTTATTCATAATTATTCTCTAGGATAACAAAATTTTAATGTTTAAAAAAAATATGCTCTTAAATCCTTGTCCACTTAGTTACTATCTTATTGCTGAGATGAAACATCACAACCAAGGCAACTTTAAAAAGCAAGAATTTAAATGGAGACTTCTTCAGTTTCAGAGGGTCAGTTCAGAAGCAACATGGCAGGACGCATGACAGAGGCTTTTGAAAGTCCACCCAACAGTAACAAGACCACACCTCCTAATCAGTCACCTAATTTCAACAATGGTGTCAAAAACCTACACTGGTGCTGGGGAAACACACACAGACAAATCCTAGATCCATAACTCTACTCCTGCATGCAACAATTCAAAGTGGACCAAAGACCTGAAAATTTGAAAATGCTAGAGGAAACATAAGAAATATATTTAAAATATATGCACAAAGGAAGACTTTTGAAAAGATCTATTGATATGGGATTCCACGCTGTATGCTGTGAATACCATTGGTTAATAAAGAACTGCTTTGAGCCTATGGCAGGGCAGAACAGATACTAGGTGGAGAAAGCTAGGCTGAACATTGGGAAAAAGAGGGCAGAGTCAAGAGAAGTCATGTACCCCTGCCAGAGACAGACGCTAGAACTTTACCTGGTAAGCCACAGCCTTGTGGCAATACACAGATTAATGGAGATGGGTTAATTTAAGATAGGAGTTAGCCAAAAATATGCTTAAGTGATTGGTTAAACAGTATTGCAAATAACATGGTTTCTGTGTGATTATTTCGGTTCTGGGCAGCTGGAAATGAATAAGCAGCCTCCTACTACAATCTATAGCACAGGAAATAATCCAAAATCTTGACAAATAGAGAAGAGAAGCCTCTGAACAGCAAAGACAACAAAGTGAAGGGTCAGTATAGAAGGGGAAAATACCGTTGCCAGCTATACATCAGACAGACATTAATATCCCGCATACATGAAGAATTGGAAAAACAAAACACCAAAAGCCGAATTATCCAATCAGTGAATGGGTTAGTGAACTGACATGTCAGTTCTTAAATAAAAAAATAAAAATGGCCAACATATATTTGAAACTGTTCTATGTTCTCAGCCAACAAGAAAATGAAAATCAAAATGGCCCCGAGAATCCATCATTAACAGAATGGCATTCACTAAGAGAACAAATGCAACAAATGCTAGTGATAACCCTTACACACTTATGTACTGCTGGTACAAACATAAACTGAAAAAGACACTATACGGGTTGGAGAGATGGCTCAGAGGTTAAGAGTACTGGCTGCTCTTTCAGAGGTCCTGAGTTCAATTCCCAGCAACCACATGGTGGCTCACAACCATCTATGAAATCTGGTGCCCTCTTCTGGAGGGCAGGCATACATGCAGTCAGGAAAAAAAAAGACACTACAGAAGTACCTGGGTAGGTTACTCCAAAAAACTAATATTAGAACCACTAGTGATACAGATATATCATTTCTGAGTACATATGGAAGGATTTTAAATCAACACACTACACAGATACTTGCACATTCATATTTATTGCTGCAATAATCATAAGAGTTAAAATGTAGAACCAATTCAGATGTCCATCAACAGATGAGTGGATAAATAGGATACATATACAAAAAGAAAGTCAGGTCTTGTAAGAAAATGGATGGAACTGTTTAGTTCCATCTATGCTAGGAGAAAAAAAGTAAACATCAAATATCAAATGTGTTCATTCATATGTGAGATCCAGATTTAAATTTATGTCTGTCTAGGTCATGAAAATAGAAAAGGGGCCATGAGGGAGAAAGATCTTAATAGGGAAGCAAGATTATATAATATAATAAACTAATGGAGACATATAATTATACACACACATGAACATGCACACACACATGCACATATAAAACTTGGGATGCTGTGGTGGTCTGACAGAGAAATGCCCCTATCTATCTCTGGAGGCTGGTTCTGAGAGTTTATAGTCTACCCCACTTAAGAGTTCTCTCTCTTTGCTTCCTGTTTGTTGTTGAGTATGTAATCTCTCAGCATCCTAATCGGGTCACCTGCTGCCACGCCACTTCTGCCATTATGGACGCTCATTATGGAACTCTAAGTCCAAATAAACTCTATCTTGCACAGGTCATTTTTGTTCATGGTGCATTAGCACAGCAGAAAAAGTGATACAAAGTTGGTACCAGAGACACTGGGTATTGCGTGAAGAACCTGGCTTTTTTCTTTTTTTGAAAAAATATAGAAGACTGGAACTTGGGCTTTTAAAATAGTAGAATGCTATAAGCAAAGATTCAAGGGCCTCCCTAATATAAGCCCGGAAGACATTAGGGATGGGAGTAATGTGAACTGGGGAGGGCTGGCTGAGAGAGTTCAGAGAACAATCCACTACTAGTAGCTGGGCTAAGAGCATTTCTGTGATATTTTGGCAATGCTATAGCTGTCTCCCTCCCATGCCCTAAGAACCTGCCCAAGGCTAAATTAAAAAGGAATTTCCTTGACAGAGGAAATTTCAAGAGAGCATAACATTGAGTCGGTGGTATGGTTATTATTAACTCATACAATTCTACAATGAAAAGGAACGAGCTTGGTCCTCTTGTGGGACTCCTAGCAGTGGGAGCAGGGGCTGCCTCTGACTCTTTTGCTGGCTTTTAGGATCCTATTCCTCATACTTGAGTTGCCTTGCCCAGCCTTAATACAGGAGGTGCCTAATCTTACTGCAACTTGTTATGCCATGCTTGGTTGGTACCCAGGGAAGATCTGCCCTTTTCTGAATAGGAATGGAGGAGTAGATGGGGCTAGGGACTAGGAAAGAGAGGAGGAAGGGGAAAATGGTCAAGCAGGATTAAAAAAAAATAGTAATAAAAAAGTCTTTTAAAAAATAAGAAAAGGAGCCGGGCGGTGGTGGTGCACGCCTTTAATCCCAACACTTGGGAGGCAGAGGTAGGTGGATCTTTGTGAGTTCGAGGCCAGCCTGGTCTACAAGAGCTAGTTCCAGGACAGGCTCCAAAGCCACAGAGAAACCCTGTCTCAAAAGACAAACAAACAAAAAAACACAAAAAAAAATAAGAAAAGGAACAAGTGGGGCAGAAAAAAAATTCTAAACATGTACAGTTTGGAGAGAAAAGGTTCCAGTCAGAGCTTGTGGCTGCAAGTGAGATTGCAGCTGTTGAAGAGATCACCACTCAGGGGAGGCCGTAACAACAAGAGGGAGCTCTGAGGGCGGGACTCCATGAGGCCAAGCTTCCAACATAGAATGGGAGAAAGCCTAAGGGGCGGGTTGCTCATAGAAAAACATACAACAGTTGTTGCTAATGTGGTCAAGAAAGTGAAGCGTCCACTCAAAGACGGCAGCCAAACTTGGTGGTGTCCTCTATGTGGCACTGCCTTTGGAAGCACAAATGATGTACGAGTGAGGGTCGTGAATTCTTCCTCTATGGTTTCTGAGAGCCACTGAGGTCAGGGAACACATAGCAGGGAAGTTGAAAGAGCTAGAAGCCCTGAGAGTCCATTGTGGGTGAAGAACCCAAGATACTGCAGATGTCCAAGCCATAAGACATCTGGCACGGAGAACTGCATACAGGAAGTGGTTCACCAAGAGAGAGATCTACACTGTAGTCACTTTTGTTCCTGGTGTTTTTATCACAGCAACAAGAAGTAACTATTATAAATACTAAAAGTAAATGCTTTTATTTGACTGTACTCAAGTAGTAAAATGCAAAGAATTCAGTGTTCCTTCAGTTTTTGTCACACCATGTTCCTCTGCCCAGATCCCACTACACAAAATACCCAAACAGGAAACGGTTTAAAGTTCTAAGATATAGAAACCGTTCATAATTCGCCCAGATCATTAGTCTTCACAATCAGTTTTCTCTCAAATGAGATCTCTAGCAATAAAACAGCGCCCTTAAAAGCTAAAAGGCTGGAGCATGATGGCAAAGGTTAGGTGGCACGTGAAATCCTCAACTCTTCAGAGCACGCATGCGGAACGATGCTAATGCTGGTGAATAGGAAGAGGAGAGAAAAGTGTAATACTGTGTGCTCTGGACACTGAATGGACAGAAATGAGGGCTTCTCGGTGTAGCCCTGGCTTTCCTTGAACTGTAGACCAGGCTGGTATCCAATTCAGGATCCACCTGTCTCTGCCTTCCACGTTAGAGATTAAAAGCATGTGCCACTACACTCATCTTGTGTTTCTATTATATCATTTCAATTCTTGTGTGACCATATCCTTTTCCTTTTTGTTTGTTTTTGAGAAAGAGTTTCTCTGTGTAGCTTTGGAGCCTGTCCTGGAACTAGCTCTTGTAGACCAGGCTGGCCTCAAACTCAGAGATCCACCTGCCTCTGCTTCCCGAGTGCTGGGATTAAAGGCATGCACCACCACGGCCTGGTCCCAAATCTTCTTCTTAAAACAGTAAATGGATTGGGAAGGAGTCATGTTTAAAGTTCTCCATTAATAATAGCCCTACTATCTGGGGCTTACTGACTATGAATTATATATTGGTTCAAGTAGGGGCTTCTCATTTGGGGCACCATCAACCTTTTTCTAAACTGAAGAATTTTTGTGTTGTGTATCATAGGAAATTTAGCTGGCAGCAGCTCTTGAATCCACCAATCAGACACCATTGGCTTACCCCTGGGAGCAATCAAAAGAAATTACATATTCACAAATGTTCCTGGGGACCAAAAATCTATCTCCACTCCACTGAGGACCACACAAATCCTTCCAACAAGTTAATGAGGTTGATAAAATTAAATAGATTTTCAGCTGTGGAAACAAAAGTAAGAAAACAACAGTATAGATTGTAACTGACAAAGCCTGAGTTGTACTCAATTCAAATATTCAAGCTCTTCCACCCTGGAACAAGGTTAATAAACAATAATCTAGAAGTAAAAAAAGAAAAAGAAAAAAGAAAAAAAGATGTATGGAGAAGCAGGAGCTGGCACTGATGGAATCTATGGGTATGAAGAAATATAGTTCAGATTTACCAGCTGGCCAGATCAAGCCATCCTTCAGCTTGCCAAAGAGATCAAGCAAGCCATTCTCTCTCACCGTACATGTGCTCTTTTACTGGCCGTTTTCTCTGACTCTGTCTAGGGTCAGCAGTTGCTCTCATTCCTAACTTGCTTTTATTTATAGAATCGGCAAATCTAAACCTCCAACACCTAAAGGCAAGCCATCTTATTGGCTGGCACTCACTTCTTTTCTCCCTGTTAAGCCTGAGGCTGTAAACTGCAGCCCACATTCTGGGGCACACACTACCTACAAAAAAGCAATCCAGGGTGGAGAAGAATGAGGGTTCCAGTTCTTTGCCATTCTTGAACCACGCAGTAAAGGCACGCTTTTTTTTTTTTTTTAAAGAACCGAATCGGAAGCACAAACGGAAACGAAAGGAACTACGAATGCACGAGAACATTCTAAACTCCGTTTCTAATACCAAACTACTTTCTCCACGTACTTTCACGAACCCACGAGCATCCCTTGCCTCTTGTGACTGATCCCAATCTCGACAGTTAGGACCACGCTTCTCATTCTCAATAGCACAGAAGGGAGTGGGGGCCAGGTGCCATCTGAACACCTGCCAAAAGCCACCCTCCAGACGAGGATAGGAAAAGGGAAGAGCTTTAAAAACAGACCGTGGCTCCCAGAACAATCACACCGGGTGGTGGACAGGAGACTGGGGACTCTCTCGGGCGAGCCTGCTGTGCGGAGCGCTGCTCGCTGCACCGGCTGCAGAAGAGGATGGAGGCTGCGGCGCCGAGACTCCAACCCGCTTTTCGCAGGCCGGCCGAGGCCGCCCAGGCCGCCCAGCCCCGGGCTCCGAGAGGCGCCAGTGGAGCCCATCGATCCGCGTCCCCCCGCGTCCCCCAGGACCGGCCTCCCGCCGCCGAGCAGCTCGCAGGTCAGCCTTCCCTCGCTTCCCGGCGCCTCACGGCCATCCCGTCCCCGCCCAGCACCGGGCCTCGCTCGCCTCCCGCGGCCATCTGGCCCTCAACCCCATCTCCTAGCCGTACCCATTACCTTCCCCAAGCAAATGTGGCACGTGATGGGCAGAGTGAGGGACAATGTAACGTTCTGCACGGTCTGTGCCATGGCAGCGTTCAGAATCCCGCCAACACGGAAGTCCCGCCGACAGCAGCTCTTCGCCACGCTGGGAACGCGCGAGGCCGGCTACGGCGGCCTGGCAGGGCCATAGCGAGCCGGGCAAGGGGACGGAAACGCGCTTCTGAGAGGCGCAGTCGCCTCGTCGTTTTTCCTTTCCTTACTGAATAATAACTATTATTAAGAACAGATTTAAAATAGGTACCTGGGTCAGGAGCTTAAAAAATAAAATTGCTGGGAATGGGAAGGAAGACGGTTTACTAGAGGTTTCGAGGATCTGGAAAATGTAAAGGAAAGTGCAATTAATTTGTGCAGGAAATAGAGAAAGCTATGGGTTTTCAATCCCCACATCTTTCCTCAAAGAGTCGAATAGGGGTGGGGAGTCAAGCTACACGTCTTGATAAAATGGATAAATAATAAAACATACCGAGAAAAGACCTATTCATTTAATATTTTCAAAACAACCGTTCCCTCTCAATTCCGTCCTTACAATTATTCTTACAGCATGCTTCCAGAAGGCCCAGATAATTGACTTAAAAGCAATGGTTGTTTTCATCCAGAACTATCCAGAAATACCTGGGTAACTCCAATCTCAGTTCTCCTTGAAGACAAACTTTCACTAGGTTTAAGGATTCTAGCCAGGGCTCTGATTCAGTCTGAGGGAACTTCAAACAGTGCAAGGCGTACATTTGCACAAGGCATTTTAGCGACTTCATTTTAGGTACGAGTATGATATGAAAGGTACCGTTTGTGCTGCAGAACTCCAGGAGATAATTTGCCAGGTTACAAATTAGCATTCTCAACAAGGACAAAGAAAAGAAAATCTAAATGTTCCCAAGTGAATCTTACTTGTGAGATTTGGGATTTAACTGCAACTCGGAGCAAACGAGAAAGAGCTAATGTGGCAAATGATGGGAAGAAATGTGCTGTGTGAGACTGAAAATGTAGAAACAAGTGAAATGTCTTTTGCTGATCCTTTTGCAAAAGAGGCTGAAGAAGACATCCCTGCCTTGGACAACTTCCTAGGTCATGGCCTCAGGCAGCCTGTTAAACATTTACACCTTCGTGCATTTCTCTGTGTGTGTTGTGTGAAATGAAGGTGTGAGGGTAGGGGCCAATCATCATGGCTCTAAAATAACCAAGCAACCATAGGACTGGAAAAGTTGGCAACTGTCCTGGAGAAGCCCAAGTCCAGTTCAAAACTTGCTGGCTCCTGGCAGTGGGTATGTCCCAATCAGCGCAGTATCTTTGTTCCCTAAGAATTAGAGGCTATGGTCAGTTTGGAATTGGAGGACTGGACAAACGAGGCCATCCTGACTTCCTGCATAGTGGACACTTCTTCAGAATGTCTACCATGAGAACCATCTGCTTCTAAAACCTTATTTGAAAGCAAAGTCATATTTATTCCAAGACTAGAATTCACAAGCCTAGAAAAATGTATGTTTCTTGGCTGAAGCTCGGGATTAGAATGAGAAGTCTCATGTTTCAGGGTCACCTTCTACAACCTCTGACTGGGACAGAGGAGTGAGGATGACCTGCCAGCGACATCTATCCCTGAGAATACTACAGCAAAGGAGAGCTCTATAAAAGATACTTCCATTTCAAAAGAGTTCCACTCCGTACCTGGCTAGTGCACGTCCTATAGATCATTTTGATCAGTGGTTCTCAACCTTCCTAATGCTGTGACCCTTTAATACCTCATGTTATGGTGTCCCCCAGCCATAAAGATTTCTTGCTATTTCATAACTGTAATTTTACTACTGTTATGAATCGTAGTACAAATATCTGTGTTTTCTGATAATCTTAGGTGACCCCTGTGAAAGGGTCATTTCAGCTCAAAGGGTTTGAGATCAACAAGTTGAAAACCACTGATTTTGATGATTCATGTCAATATCTAGTTTCAAAGATAAATTTTACAAATAAAGGCTGTTTTGATTAGAATAACAACGCCTAACTATTTCCAGCATCTCTTCCTATTTTGCTCTTATTGTCACAGCTTTCCAATGTTGTCTCCATACAGCTATGTCTGTACTGGTTTCATTCTATTGTAGTAGATTAAATGTTTACTACCTTAACAAATTATGAGGTCTTGTTTGTTTTTTTCCTTTGTTTTGTTTGGTTTAGAGAACATCTCACCATGTAACCTTAACTGACTTTCACTCAGCACACTTAAGTGTAACTTACTCGGTACACTAGACTAGCCTGAAATTCACAGAGATCCCCCTGCCTTCACTTCCTGCGTGCTAACACTAAAGGCATGCACAACAATGTCCAATGTCAATGTTTCTTGAGTTTAAGAACAGCATTATAATTCTTCAAGTGTATGGTACTAGATGATTATTCTACAATAATAATGTATCTTTTACCAATAAGCAGCTTTTTTCTAAGTCAAAGCCATTTTATTTTAAATAATGTCTTTTAGGGCACTTATAAAAAGAAATATATTTATATATATATGAATATATATTCAAAATTATAAAAATACTAAGGTTCATTTTAAGAAAATTAAACTATTTAAAACTTAAGTGAAAGTTCACCAACATTTTCAATGCACCTCTCTGTCACCTCTCTTAACACTCTAGGACACGCCCTCACAAGCATTTTAATGTGTATGTTACTGTGTGAATTAAGTGCAGCTTTCATAATGGTGTCACAGAGCTGCGTTGTTCACTTAATGCCTTGTACTGAGCGTGCAGATACACACACGTATGCACAAATCCACATCCACATAATATCGCTATATCACCATGGATAGGGGTTGACTAGGACTCTCTAGGGCCGTAAGGGTTCCAGGCCAGTTCCTGGACTTTTCTTCAGATAAGGCAGCAACTTCGGGGCAAGACCTCTCTTCTCTCCACTCCGTGAAGAGCATTTCCCATTTTTGACAAATTATATTTTAAATAGGTTGGCACAGATTGCTAAAAGATGCTGTCGCGTTACTCTCCAAAGACAAGATTCCATGGCTCACTGAATATTTATTTTTAATTTCACCTTCTTTCTTTATTTTTAAATAAGATAGTTTATTTTGGTTCAATATTTTTTTCCAGTAAGAGCAATTTAATGCAGAACCAATTTCAGTGTTGTATTATAAGAATAAAGAGGAGCAGTCTAAGGTTTTCAGACAACCAATCTTAATATAGCCAATAATTTTACAGGAATTGCCAATGGAAAAGACTCTGTTACAGCTAACTGAACTGTGTGGTTCAATATATTCTTTTAAAAAAAATGTGTGTGTGTGGGTCAGAGAGCAACTTTAGGAAGTCTTTTTCTCTCTTTCCTTCTTCCACGTGGGTTCTGGGGATGGAGTGGGAGTCATCAGGCCTGAGGCCAAGCGGCTTTGTTGCTGAGACATCTCGCTGACCTACACAATATATGCTTAGGACCTTACAAGGGACCCTGCGACCTGAGGAGTCCAGCGACACATGGTACTTGGAATAAATAAATTAAGACCCCCGAATCTTTAGAATTACAAGCCTGTAGAAGCTGAAAGGCTTTTAGAGGTTGTTATGAAGGCCCAGTCTCTCGCAGAAGAAGAAATGGAGGCTTGGATATGGCAACACAACAGATAATGGGAGAATTAGAGCTAACTTTTAGCTCACACTTGAGGACTCTCTGAGGTTGTTGGCTCAATGCCTTTGTGCAAGTGCAAGATGTATTATTATTAATAAAGTAGTTCAGTAATAAAAAGTCAGTCATAATTGAATTTCTTTGCTACGAAAACCATCAAATAGCCCTGGAACACCTTTTACCCCTTGTTTAAATCAGACTCATTTTAATGATAAATAATTTAAAAGCAAGTTTAAAAAAATAAAATCTTAAGTGCTATTAAAAATTGATTAGAAATGCATTATTCTCTCATTGACCCAGTTTAGATTGTTTTTTTTTAAAAAAAATTTTGGTTAAACCTAATAAATTTGAGTAGATGTTTCAGATGGTTTGTAATCATTGGATCATCGGTCAATTAATCAGAACTTCATAAATATTGATTTCAGATTAAATTTAGTTTCCATTTCTGAAAGACCATTTTTGGTCTGTTTTAAATTTATATACCCCACCTGGATTGTGCTTAAAACTAAGAAAACTCATAAAAATTATATTAAAAATTAATCAGAGGTACTGGTCCAGTTACATGGGCATTATGTAGGTATTATGAACTAAAATGTCCTAAGTTGAAGGCAGAAAAAAATGTTTCTTATTGCAGCAGAGGAATTGGCGTGTTCTTCTGCAGTATCTTTTGTGTTTTACTTAACAATACATTGATACATGTTGTCTACTTTCGTTGCAAATCTTCATTCATGCCTTTGTTCATTTGGTGAATGTTTACTAGAAGTATGAAGGAAAGCTCATTCAGATAAAATTCACAGAGATTACACTCAGTTGCAAAAGTCATCTGTTTTGGCCTGAAGCAATATAAAGCCTGTCTTCTTGGGTAGCAATATAAAGTGTACATCAAGTTCAGACGTAGACACAGCAATAATGGTTGCAGAATAAATAAGTGAAAGTAGTTATTCATCTGTTCATCCCACCAATATTTAAATGTTGTTATCGCTAGGCACTTGTCTGAGGGTTGGGTGTAAAACCGTGAATCGAACAAGCAATACCCCTGCTTCATTTAGTCACCGAACAAATATTTATTGGTTATCAATAACATGCCACTCACTCTTCTAGAAATGAGGCATTTCATGACTCTGACAACTGAGTCTAGCATGTGGATTCCATCCTAAAGGAGCTACAGCTTCAATAGTTTCTCTTCTGGATGCTCATATTGTTGGTTTGCCCCTGGCCATTGTGACATAGCAGGCTATAATATTAAATATTTTAAAATGTTGCAAATTGGGTGATTGTTTTAAATTATGTCATTTTAAGAGAATATTTTATTTCCACCTGAGGCTCAGTGTTGCTTCCTAAGTGTTTGTTGGACGGTAGCAGATAAATGAAGGAAATATCACATCTGGGGATATTGTAGCAAGAATCGCCAAGGTTGAGGAGGTTGCAGGATTTTCCAGAATATTATGAGGAACAGAAAACCACTGCTATCAACAATAAGTTGAACATGTGAGCACGCTTACTTTCTTCTTGCCTTCACTTTGTGTGTGAACAGAAGTTCCAAGGTGATGCTCCCCCTAGCCAAGCTACTATAGACAATGTTAATGTTTTTATACTATTTCCTGAGGGTCCACAAATAATTGTCTTCTGTTCGAGAACTGTTCTCCCAAAGAAGTGTCATGCATTTGACCATGGGATCCTTGCTAGAGTCTTATAAAGTTGATTTTCCTAGAAACGGAGCGGAGCTCCATTTCCTAGAACCGTGGGCCCAGTCACTGATTCATCAGCCAGCTAGAATTGTCATCTAAGGAGGAACCCTATCTCCAGTTCAGGATCCTCAACTGTTGATGGGCAGCCTTACATCCTCCCTTCCACCCCATATCAATCGGTATACTTGTGTAAACAGTTGATGCATGTTAAATTGCAATGGAAAGCAGAGGGTGTAGAGGACAGGTCCCGCACAGCTGCTCACCTGCCTGTGTGGCAGATGGTCACTACATCTCTGTGGGCATTAGTTCTACAGGTTCTATGTCTGGGCAGAATAACCGCAGAATGATCTCTTAGGTTTTAAACAAGCCACCACTGTACCTAGTTGTTAAATCTAATCACATCACAAAGCAACTATCAAACGCAGAAATTTATCATATAGTTCAAAGGAAGGGTATGAGTGACTAAGCATTCTCAGGAACTTGCCCGGTCACCCAGGAGACCTTAAAAGGAGTCAGAAACTCCAGGGAAGTGCTGTGGAAAATACCACATGGAACACAAGTTGGATTGTTTTCTGATAGCTTACTTCAGGTTTGAAAGCCCAGAAGTGAAGTCAGGTGTAGTGGCACACATCTTTTATCTCAGCACTCAGTGGGCACAGGCAGGTGTATCTCTGTGACTTCAAGGCCAGCCCTGCCCTACAAAGGCAGTGCTCCAACAGTGAGACCCTGATTCTGAAAACCAAGACCAAAGGAAACCAGACCAATCCAAAACGACAACAGACAAAACAGCCAGAAACAGAATATATGAATTCAGTCAGTACTTAGCATATTCAATTTAACACACTCATGTAGATGTGTAAAGAAGTTAGAGTAATGAATTTATAAGGGGAGGAATCAGTTTCAAGTGACCTGTATCTTTCACTGATGTGCTAGATTTGGTTGATGTGACCAGAAGAAACATCTACAGAGAGGAAAGATTTTGCTTTGCAATTTCAGAGGTCACTGCTTTTGGACTGAGATGAGGCAGGACTCACATCAGGGGGCATGTTGTGGAGAGATCTGCTCACCTCATGGTGGTGGGAAGCAGGATTTAGAGAAAGGTTCATGGACAAGACCCATCCTTCCTGGGCATGTCCACAGTGATACAGTTTCTCCTCCCTCCTAGTTTATACCACTTCCCAATAATACCATTGTCCTAGTGTTTTTCTGCTACTATGGTCATGACCATGACAGAATGCAACTTGGGTAGAAGAGGGTTTATTTGAATTACACATTCCAGGCCTCAGTCCCTCATTGATGGAAGTCCGGGCTGGAACTGAAGGAGGAACCTGGAGGTAGGAACTGAAGCAGAGACAGTGCTGGAGTTCTCCTTTGCTCTCCGTGGCTTGCTCAGCCTTCTTTCTTATACAGCCAGTACCGTCTGTCCAGGGGTAGCACCACCCACACTGGACATTAATCAATAATCAAGAAAACAGTCCAGTCTAATGGTGACATTTTCTCACTTGAGGGTCCCTCTTCCCAGATAACCCTAACGTGGGAGTTTCAGTGTGATGTCTGCTATAGTTCTGGTATTGAAATAAGTGGTTCTTGTTGGGAGCCAGGCCTCCAAGGCTTTCTTGGAATCCCTGATGAAAGGACAAAGTGAAGGCTAACTTTATGACCTTGCCCAGTGGAAGACTTGGTGAGGTCCAGTCTGGGGCTGATGCCAGGGTCTCGATGAAGTTAAGGTTTCAGTTCATGAGAATCTGACTTCTCTTCCCTGAAGAGAATAGAGTTATCAGTCCCAAAGCTGGTGTATGCTTGGTCTGTGGCACACTTGAGACATCCTGTGTCCCTGGTGTGACATTGTTTGCTTAACTTTCTTGTCCTGCTGTATGATAGCTGACTTTGTCTCTCTCCCCCATACAAACTACATGAAATGCCATCCCTCTTAATAAGCTTGCTTGACATAAGACTTAGCCTGTGCAAGATCTCCTGACCCCCGTTTTCCCATTTTTCCTTTCTCATCCCCTAGTCCCCTCTTTCAGAAATCTCTCACTGAAGAATGACCTGCTGGTCTAGGTAAGGTTCTCAGTAGATGGCTGTTTTGAGAGACTTAGGGGGCGTGGCCTTGTCCGAAGAAGAAAATCAATGGGGAGGCACTTCTGAGGTCTTAAAAGACCTGCACCCTTTTAGGTTCTCCCTCTGTTTCCTGCTTGCAGTCAGAGATGCAAGCCCTTAGCTCTCAACTTCCATGTCTACCACCTGTGCTGTACCCCCACCCATTAAAGAACTTAACCTTCTGGAATTATAGATGCAAGGTGAACTCTTCCTTCTCTAAGTTGCCTTGGTTATGGTGGTTTATTTCAGCAGTACAAATCCTAAGATAACTCATGTCTTAGTGACTGTTCTGTTGCCGAAAGGAGACAACATGACAAAGGCATTTTTTTAAAAAAATAAAACATTTAATTGGGGACTTGATTACAGTTTTAGCATGTCAGCTCATGACTATCATGGCAGGGATCACGGTAGTGGGCAGACTGGCATTGTGCTGGAGGAGTGGCTGAGAACTCACATGATGCCCAAGTCACAGGCAGAGAGAAAGAGAGTGAGACCCTGGGCCTGGCATAGACTTTTTATCAGCACCATGCTCTAACCAGCTGAGCTCATCAGACAGATGACATAGACTTTTTAAATCTCAAAGCCCACTGCCAGTGACATACCTCCTTCTACGTCAATAAGGATATATTCCTAAACCCTCCCAAATTGTTCCACTAACTGTGGACTAAATAGTCAACCTTATGGGCTTTTGGGGGCCATTCTCACTCAAACCACCACCTAATAACCTAATTTGTGTTATGTTGACAAAAAAAACTAAGCAGCACAGTCATCAAATTTTAAAGCCATGGGTGGATTATTCTATTGATTCAACCAGAGGCCTCATGATAGAGTGACTACCTAAAAGAGTCCCACACAAGCATTGCATTGGAACTGAGTCTTTAACACACGACCTTCTGAAGGGAAACTTTGTATCCAAACTGTAATTCTTGAGTAACCATTACTTTGAAGCAAAAGAAAGTGAACAGCATGGCTTTGGATAAACATATGGGGAACAAAAGTGTTTGGTTTTGATGTTAACTCTTTTCTTAGAAATGTAACTTCTGCAGAGCTGCAAAGGTAACAGTGAGTTCCAGAGTGTATTGCATGTGTTTCTTTCAGCAGTTCTGGAAGACTAACTGCCCAGGTCCCTATCTTATGCTCACAAAACTGGGCTTCAGAGGAGTTCCAATATCAGAAAGATATTAAGTGCTCTTAGTGAGCTCTCTTATTGGTGTTGATCCAACAGTCAGCTGCCAAGATGGCATAACATTTGTCTTCAACAATCTTGAATCAGTTGATCGAGGTCTAGAGATATATAGCTCAATGGTAGAGTATTTAATTGGCATTAGTAAAACCTTGAGTACAATCTCCAGAAAAAAATAAATAATAAATAACAACTTTATCAAATGAAGTATGATAATAAGGTACTATAGCCATGAAAGCCAGCTCCTTAGGGAACACTCACTTTGTCTTACATAATGCTATAGGATCATGAGAATATCCCTTTCAGGCTCAGGATTGGGTAAATTTTCCCATCTCTAGGAAGGATAGTCAGATATACTGTAGCAAACAAGGAAAGGGCTCTCAGAACCAACAGGAAGGACTGCATGGGCAGAGAAACTGATTTGCCAAGAGGGTGCCTTGTGACATTAGAATACATGTAAAGGGAAAGAGAATTGGGATTATCCTAGGAATTTTAATTTAAATAATGGGAATGGGGGAAGAACATAGGCAATTACTAAATTGTAAGTTCACTGAGTAGTCAGTATTGTGTTGTATGATCTCACTTATGTGGGACACCTAAATAGCTCAAACATGCTGAGTGGGTGGGTAACTGTAACACAATACAATAACGATTCAGAAACAGATAGGGACCGGGTGGGACAGAAGCTTCCGTTTACAAGGAATGGAGGTGGGGAGAAATGCAGAACGATGTCAGCCAATGGGTGCAAATTTTCAAGCACCTAAGAAGGATAACACTGAGTTTTCTTTTGTTTTTTAGTTTTTCGAGACAGGGTTTCTCTGTAGCTTTGGAGCCTGTCCTGGAACTAGTTCTTGTAGACCAGGCTGGCCTCGAACTCACAAAGATCCTCCTGCCTCTGCCTCCCGAGTGCTGGGATTAAAGGCGTATGCCACCACTGCCTGGCTAACTCTGAGTTTTTTACTGACGAAGTCTTATGTAGCATGATGTCTATGATTAATAATAATGTCATATGTGTTTCAAAATTGCTAAGACTGAACTTAAAATGTTCATACAGCAAAAATATTATATATGTAGGCAAAACATGCTTACACATTAAAAACAACTGTGCTAAATGGGAAAATATTAAAGTTTCAACTGCCTACACTCTTTCTTTAAAATGTTGAAAGAATTTATTTGGCACATGTTATGCTTTTTAGGGAAATAATGGAAGTCATGCTTTAGAAAAGAAAAGCAAGGGAAGAGTGACGTGTGCATTCTGTGTTCACACCATACACACGCTATGTTTGTAGACATGCACTTCCCAATTCCTGCCTTCATATAGCCACATAACAAATACATGTGATCCGGAATCTGAGCAAGTGGGAAGCTCAGATTGCCAGTGCTGCAGTTAGGACAACCTAATTCTGTGCCTCTGAAGTATTTCCAGAAACTTTCTGGGATGCCTAGCCATGTATTAACTATGTCAGGATCAGTATTATTGTTAATTATAGTATGTTATATTTCTAAATATGAGTTATTCCTGTGTGCTATTCTTTGTTGTTTTCATTTGACCTAAACACTTACTGTGTTTTAATTTGCTATGTGTGGACATTCTGAAAATGTGCTTATCTAGCTCATTTGATTCTGTAACATGAGGGTCCTGCCTGTTGGGGTTTCTGTCCCACCCAGTACCCCGCAGCCAGCAGTCCCCAAAGAAAATCACACAGAGAGTCTACATTAGGTTATAAACTGATTGGCCCATTAGCTCAGTCTTC
>JAQHUG010000036.1:8339826-8361601 GCA_028555095.1 Dicrostonyx torquatus
TTCCTGCTTCCCAGACGTTCTCCTTGCCCTGCCTCTACTTCCTGTCTGGTTGACCCGCCTATACTTCCTACCTGGCCAATCAGCATTTATTTAAAACATGATTGACAGAATACAGACAAGTCTCCTGCACCATGATTCCTTACCTGTCTTTCTGCTGTGTATGTAAATATTGTATTTAGCAAAATACTTCTTTAAAATCAAAGAAATATTATCTAAATATCACATTTTGCCTTATTATTATGTTTGACTCTACATTAAAAATTTCAGGCATCCTGTTAGAAAAAATATTTCTTTGGTTTGCAAGATAAGTCTGCCCAAGGTATTGATGTATGGCACCAGCAATGTTCTAAAATTCATCAATAATGCTTATTTTGTAGGGATGGATGTGGAAATTGATGCTTCCCAGGATGCTCTTTCATATTCTCTCTAAAGCTATCATCCATTGCAACCAAGATTGGCATTGAGGTTAGAGAGCCCATCCTAGAGGCTTCTCTTCCTCCTAATTTGAAGAGTTATTCCAGATTGGTTTTCAGTAGCAAAAGTGACACTTTTACTGAATTCCATTTTCCAAATGTCAGTTTGTAGTGGCATTTCACCTGTATTTTAATAAATAAAGACTGCCTGAAGATCTGAGAGTAAAACGGTCCCACTAGTCAGCCTTTTAGACCAGATTATGGTAATACACACCTTTAGTCCCAGTAATCACAATAACATGCACCTTTAATCTTAGTGGTGCACACCTTTAATCCCAGCCTTAGAGAAGAATTTAAGATGGGGCAAGACAGCTCTCAGACAAGCAGTCTCCTTCTGAGATTCCAGAAGTCAGGATCGCCATTTCAGACTGAGATCGAAGTAAGAGCCAGTGGCTGACTGTTTTGCTTTCGGATCTTCAGGTTGATCCCCAATTTCTGAGCCTGAGTTTTTATTAACTGTGCTTCACCAGTCATTACAGAGAACTTAACTGAAAAGAAAACATTAATTTCTGAAACATTAAGAGGCTTCATTTTCGATTTCTTGGGTCTTCTATCATATTGTTATGCACACAGCAACCTTTCTGTGATTAATAGTCTAATACTGCACATGTTTGAAAAGGGGAACTTATTTGTTCAACAAATGTATTTAAAATGTGTTTTGTGTCAACCACTGACACAGGTTTGTAACCTGACAATGATCAAAACAGATACAAAACTGCCAACTTTCTAGACTGCATTTTGGTGAGCACTCAGAGAGGTATGTTGCGATGTTAATACTGTGTGATCTGTGATGGGCAGACACAGTGAGCTGTGAGCCAGCATGCTTCAGAAGTATTTCCTAAGTCAGCCAAGCAAATCTGAATTCTCTGGAACCTTCAGTCAAAAATGCCACAGAGTCTGCTTCAGAAAATATGTGTTTATGACATGAAAACATTATGTTTATAATTTCTGGTGTCTCCTATAAGTGGTTCAGTGGGCAGGCCACCAGACTGAAGTCAGATGCTGTGACTGACAATAGTATCTGGGATGAGTACACAAGCTTTTCTTGCTGTGCTTCTCTTGCCGTGTGAGCACGTTGAAGTGGAGTAACTCTATGATGGTTCTATGGACCTCAAAGTTTTAGCTGTAATGTGTTAGCTGTGTAGAAACTAGTGTGTCTTTAGGTACGTGAGGGTCCTAATTGCTTTGTAGCAGACTGTAATTATCAGAACACTTTCAACACATCGTCTGATTAGTCCACCATCATGGCCCCATAAGCAGGTTGGAAAGATGGGGAAAGTGCCCTTCTTGCAGTTTTACATGTAAGGAAAGTAAGTTCTGCCCTCGCATGCAGAACTAACAAACATCAGGGAAAAGACTCAAAATTTTCCCTTCATTCAAATTCTGGTCCAGCTATGTCTGTTTAGAAGAAACACTGACCTTGAAAGAACTTTATTAAGGTTTCACTGTATTCTAGACAGTATGAAGAAAGATACATTGAATATGGGCCCAATCTTACTTCTAAGATATTTATAGTTCTGCAGGGGCAAGGAAGGGTATACACAGCTAACTCCTGAGAAGAAATAGCATTGGCTAAGAGTCTTCAGAGATATTAAAATATGTGGAATGGGAAGTGGGAAGGTTATTTTAAATGTGAATAAAATAAACTTCATGAAAAAAAAACATCATTTGAACTGGTCATATGTAGACATATACAGGAGGGGGCATGTTCTTCTAGGTGGAGCCAATAGCTTATGCTGAATTATGGGAAATAATAAAGTGTTAAGAAACACTCTATGGTTCACTTTAATTGGAGCACACACTGGGTGAAGGTCAGAAGTAGAGAAGCTGGGGAGACAGGCCAAGGCCAGTCTTGAAGGTTCTTCACTCTGCCCTTTGCATTACAAGCTTCCTGGAGCCGATGAGTTTCTAAGTAAGCAAGTATCAGTATCCAAAGTCGTACCTTATGGAGACTCTGTGACAGAGAGCCATGGAATGAAAAAGCAGATTGTTATGTATGCATGTAGTGAGCTCATGGAACATAGTAAGTACTCAATGTGGTCATGTGTGAGCAGAAGAGAGGTAGATCTCCACAGGCAAGAGCAGTCGAAGATCTCCTGGCATAGGATGAACTAGTCAAAGCTTAGATGAATAGTCAGAGCGAGATCTTAGTAGAGGGGAGTAAGGATGAAGATGAGTGGGGTCACGGCACTCATTCCCATGAGATCCCTTTTCATTTTACAACTAAAAAGAGAGATGCTCTTTGATTTGCAAAGTATATAGACAAAGAGGGTCCCCCATGTGAACTTCAAGCCTCAGAAATCTCTAAAAGCAACCCAAGATGACAAGATATACCTCTTGGACTGTCTAACCTAATCTCAGGGCTGGTTCTGGGCTTGAAGAATACCATCAGGGCGGGAGGGACCCGCAGAAACACGGCTCAACTCTACAGAGAATACCAGGCTTTTAGCATATTTCTGTAGCATGGAGGTTTAGCAATCATCATTACAGCAGCAGAGGATAAATAAAGGAAAGCAGACTGTGTGGTTGGACAGGACCTCATAAGCTCCGCCTGAAGCAATGCAGAGCCCTTGTAAACAGCTGGGCGACAGCTGCAGCGGGTAGCTCCAGCTGGCATGCTGCGGTAGTCACAGACATGCTCAGTATCCGGAAAGTGATATTCAGTGTTCCAGGCTAAGCGCAGGGGTGTTGGGCCTAGCACGTTCGGCCTAAGAGAGACATAATTACACAGGCTTTTTCTCTGCTTGCAAACTAGTTGTAAATGACTTTCCCGGCTAGGGCAAAATGGGAGTAGTTTCTCCTCAGTTCCTAAAGATGAGGAGGCCCAGACTTAGGGGTTAGGAGGTTAGGAGCCCCTACTGCTCCTACAGAGGTTCTGAGTTCGGTTCCCCCGGCATCAGTATCCGGCATCTCCCAACAGCCAAGAGCTCCAGCTCTGGTGAGTTCTTCCTATGTCCCTCAGCACTTCATTATTATGGATACATACACAGACATGCTTACACATATATAATTAAAACTAAAAGTAAATCTTAAAAGAAAAGTCTAATAGGCTCCATCGTCAGTTTATTGGGTCTTAAGTCGGACTGTGATGCACCCAGCAGCTCTCCTACAGGTGGTAGCCTTTAGTTTACAAACTGGAGTTTGAAGGAACTTCAGAAGTGGTGTCCTCAGTGGTTTGTCGCATGGGAGCTGGGGATCTGAACTTAGTTCCTCTTGCTTGCTCAGCAAGTACCTCACTGACTGAGCCATCTCCCCAGCCCCAGCAAGGCTCTTCTTAAAGTCCTCAAATCCCTTGCAACAAGGTGACTTATTGGAGAAGCCAGGGGAGATTTGAATGGGAGCCGCATGATTATGGTCACATTTCAGGTTGTTCTCAAGCGTTGAATGCTTCAGGTCTGTTCACCCCTTGCGCAAAGCCTCAGAAGCAACGGTTTGCTTGTAGACTAATCATTTCATTCCTTGATTGAAACAGAAAGTCAAGGTTAGCTGAATCTTCAGAAATATGCCTGAAATATCCTTTAAGAATGATATTTTGTGCTAATTTGAAAACAGTAGCTCTGACTTGGTTCCTATGTCAGAACCACCCACACAAAATAGATGTTTCCCACGGCACATTTAGTGAATTCCTAGGCTGTAGAACTCCATCCTATCCCTGTGGAGATTCACGTTTGAGAACCACAGGTAGAAATGTCTTTCTCGAATCATTTTCCAGTTTTGTAATCTGGATGCTGACTTCTACTTTGGAGCTAAGGGGTCGCAGGAGGACAGAGTTTGTATTCAACCTCTCCTGCTTTTATTATCAAGTTTATAGGTTTGTATTTAAAATATCAGGGAAACACACACTCCTACCTTTGGGAAAGAAGGGGTTAACTTGCAAGATGCTAACTAGCTGGGTTGGATTAGTACCTGCTCTAGGCAGGAAGGCACCTAAGCCTGATGGCTGCAGGCAATGGGGTCCCTAAGGGGTGCAGGGCATCTGTGGTCAGAGGCATTATTTCCTGCCTGCTCTGTGGGACAGAGAAAAGTGAGTGTCATTTTATTGAAGTTAGGAGTGAAAAAAGAGTGGCAGAAGTCATTTCCTAGAGGTTTGGAATGATTACACAGCTACAAAATGTGATAAAGAATGGCTTTAAATTGTTTTTTGTTTTTTTTAAACAAGATGAAACCATTGCAATAATTGTTTCTGGTAATCAGAACATAAGTACACAATTTAAAGAGAGACTACCATTACTCAGGAGGTAAGAAAAGGCAGGCAAGGAAGACATACATCTTCACCTGCTACTTAAGCGTAAAACCATCTAAAGCCAACAGAACTTTCCAGCCTTGCCAGACATACAGTGCCGTTCCCCACCTTCTCACCTCTCTCCTGATTCTCTCTCGACTCCCATCACTATTCCATTGCCTTTGCAAAGACAGACTTAAATACCAGCTGGTGCCTAGCTGCTACCACTCTTCACTTTCCGTGGCTTTTTCTTCAGGAAATTAACTGCTTTTTCCGTGGTTTGGGGGTGCAGCCTCACCTTACAATGCCAAGCATCATCCAACATTTGTCCCTATTAGTCTCTGAATCTCGCACAGACTTTGGTATTATGTCATAGGCATTCAATAAATGTGATTCTTAACTTGGCAGCGGTTTTGTTCCTCAGCATTGAATTGGCAGTGCCTAGAGACACTTTGTGGGATTATAAGGCAAAAGGGTTGGGGTTGCTACTGGCCTCTGGTGAGTAGAGGTTGGAGATCTTACTACACATCACAGGAGACACAGGACAGTCCTATGTTGGTCCCTTGGGAGGAACAAGTTATTATACAATCCAAGATAGCCTAATGTTAAAAATCTCAGCTTAGGTTGTGATATGACGAAGTGTTCGCTGCCCTTAACATTTTCCAAGTCATGCTCCTGTCTCTATAGTGCTTCTCAGAGAAACGCTTACATATACATAAACGTTGAGACTGAGCTAGTAGGAACAGTGACTTTTGATGCGCAGGTGAAACGGTTCTGCTTCTAAGTGTGATCGATGTTGGGAATTAGAAGTTAAAAGCTTTTGTTCATGCGGAGTCCTTCTGCAGGCTCACTCCAAAGTCTCCTATGCAACTCTGTGAATCAGTTTCAGGTGAATTTCCGAAAGAGCAGACCTTTATATCGAAGATCAATCCCACGGGGACTTAGAATGACTTCTCCTGGTCATTTATAAACGGAGCCAGGGAACTTGGTGAATTTTATGTACTCGATGTAGCCATACTCGCACATAAAACTGCAGGGGAAACTGTACTTACGCAGGAGAGACGCTGCTGTGTAACTGCACGAGAACGCAGCTTTCCAACGACTTCAACTCACCTACTTAGACCGAAGAGGCTGTCAGTTAATTTAACAAACTACCCCCGTTCCCTGATCTTTGGGCCATAAAAATTGTTCATCTGCTCAGTCACAGGCCATTTAATTTTGGATGCATCGTTGCCAGTTGGTTACAGTAATTAGCATTCTCTGTATTGAAGCGGCTTCCCTGAAGCTATGCTAAGTAGGGTTGCACTTTTGTGTGGAAACATAAGCTGGGTTGTGCAAATGAGCCTGGCCACCCATCTTAGGGACAGAAGCCCTAACTACCATCTTCTTGGCTCGGGGTGCCTTCCAGGCCCACCTGCAGATCTTATTTACTGATTATTAATGACAAAAACTGTAGGCAGCTGTGGAAGGCACAGCATGGCAACTCAAAGCTGTGACTCAACGCTATCCTCTGTGGGACTGTAATTTTCTTGAATGACACCTGACTTCATTTTAATTTCTTTCTTTGCTCCAAATGCACTTGTGCTGGAGAAATGCAATAGAAAGTCAATGAGTTCCAGGTTTAATGGGCAGACTTGCAACATTTGTGGGTGCATCTGTTAGTTTCCTGGCAGAAGCGACGCGTTTGGAGAGGAAATATATGTTTGTGCGTGTTCCAGAGCTGGCACACAGTGTGCAAGGCGATGATTCAGCAGAACCCCCGGAGAGATACCAGAGGACAAGGTTACCTGGTGGTTTGCTTTGTACTAGTCTATAGAGATCACATATTATATAGATTTAAATATCTTATTTGATTAAATAAGAACTAATCTTCAAACAGCACCAGTGTTTATGCTTGGGAAATCTCGATCTTTCAGTTCAATTTAGAGGAACCCAGTATTCTGCATAAAAGTCTGAAAATGAATGGCCTCATTAGGAATGAACACTGGATTTACTTATTTGAATTACCCACATCTGTATTTTAGTTTGTACATCTGTAGTTTTGGTTTCCTGGGAAACCACCATGCAAGGCTTTGTAAGAAGGGTGCATCATATATTGCTTTATATCCGTGGAATTTTATTTCCTTTTTTTCTAACACACAGAACATAGTATTTCACCAATGGAATTCATTTTGCATGGTTAATTTCCAGATTAATAGGATGAGCACCTTGAATGTAATTAAAAATAAGTTAGGTTGTTTTCTCTTCTCTGGCTGATGCTAATGCAAAGACGGCTCTAGCTCCCATTTGCTGCCTGCTTGTCTTTTATTGCACATCTCAATCGTTCAAATGAATCAAAGCATCTTAAGTTGAAAATTTTCGAGGTAAGGAACTTATAAATTTTATGATGGATTAGCTACTTTGCTGTCCTATTTAATCACTATGTTCTCTAAGCACAGTGAACCCCGTTAATTAAAAAATGATCTACGTAGTCTAGGTAAAATTAATCTTTATTTGCATATGCTTTGAAGTAAAATGAAGAAAACATTGCAAAAAAGGAGAAGGGCCACTTTCAGCCTTTGTCGGAGTGCATGCACCTGGTGACTGGGAGTGACGCGAGGAAGGAAAGCAACAAGCTTATCATCGTTTCTACCAGACTTTCTATTTCTTTGCAGGCATCCACAAAGGCTCGTTTTTGTGACAGTGAAGACAATACTAATAACCAAATGAGGAAAATAAACGGCAGAGGACAAAAAGGAAAAGAAAAAGAACTGGATTCAATTCCAGTGATCTCTTGCGTCATTTGTTATTTAAAACAAACAAATAATAAACAGAAAGGAAGAAAATAAAAAAGAAAGAAATGGAAAAAGAATCCACAACAGAATAGCCACAGCAGGAGAAGCAACGAGAGAAAAAAATCACCTCAGGACCCCATTTTCGAAACTGCTTTGAGCTGAATCGCAAGAGCTAAAGCAGGAGGAAGAAATGAGACAACTTTTCATTGTCCTCGATGCATTTTGCTGTGGTGTAACTTTTAAAATCGTATCGGCATAGGAGGCTGAGGTCTGCTTCCAATTCCCCGCTACTACTATTCTTCTTCTCTTTCTTTTTTTAAGTAACAAAACGGTCTTGCTTTTGATAGAAGGGGAAGGAATGTAAATACTTGTCCAAGAGTATTGTGGTGAATGGCCTTTGGAAAGCTTTGTTGACAAGCTCCACCTCAATTATAAATGAAGGGAGAGGCAAAGTGTTTGTCACAGTGTCTTTTTATTGGGGTCTCCCAGCAGGTTACTCTGGTCAATGCCCAGAATGAATCAAGAAAGGGAGGAATTCTGGCCACTAAAATTCTGTGCTCCAATTTATCATTATCCATGGAGAAGGAAGCTGAGCAGTAAGGACCTCTGGAGAAAGACGAAGGGAGGGAAGGAGGGAGGGAAGGAGAGACAGAGAGAAGAGAGAGAGTGAGAGAGAGAATCAGAGAGACCCACGGAGAGAGAGAGAGACAGACAGACAGACACACACACACACACACACACACACACACACACACACAGATGTTGTCCATGTACTAAACATAGGGAGGGATTTCTTCGCTGATGTCAAGAGACTTTTGTTTTGGCTAAGTTTTGGTAGGGTAGTCAGTAAGACAGAAAAAAAGAAAACTCTGCTTTTATGCATCAAAGGTTTCTTTATTGGATGGAATGAGTACATTCATTTTACCCAGTCTTGTCTGTTATGACAATTCATACCTCTGGATGATATCACAACCAACTATTCTAAAAATCCTAAAGCCAAATGTTATGGATCTATGAGGGAACCCAAAGGTAGGAGGCGGCCCACAGGGATATGAGGGAGGCTTTAGGATGGGGAGGGGTGACTCAGCGGCTCTGCATATGTGCATAAAACTGTCAGAGCAGTGAACTGATAAAAGATGGGAGAGCATTGGCTGGAGAGACAGCATAGTGGCTAAGTGCACTGGCAGCTCTTCCAGACAACTCGGGCTCAGTTTCTAGCACCCACATGGATGCTCACACCTGTCTGCAACTCCAGTTCCAGGGGATATGACACCCTCTTCTGGTCTCTGTGGTATAGAGACACACATGCAGGCAAAACACCCGTACACATGGAATAATAAATCATAATGCCGGTAGCAGTGGTAGCATCCACATAGTGTGTGATTGCAAAGGTTCTTCACCATTGTCTAAGCATGGAGAATGAATAAACAATAATAAGTTGGGTTTTTCCCCAAGAAAATACAAAATGGTGGCTGAACTGCTTCTTCGTCCTTTGTATAGTGATTACGGAGCGCGCTGTTGACAGCAAGAAAGTGAAGGGATGCTGTAAGGACACTTTCTCCTTTCCAAATTTCTTCAAGTCAATACCGTTCTAGAGTGGGGGTGGGCAGGTGCTGGGGAATCTGCCTCTGCCAGTCCTTCAGGACAGTGAGATCTCAACTCCAGAAGTTATCCTGGGAAGCCAATTTTCCTACCATTCTGGCTATAACCGACCACCCTTTTATTCGCATTCTGCTTTCTGTAGTTTCATTTACCGGTTGTCAACCTCAATCAGAAAACCTTAGTGTTTATCTCGACTCTAGAAATCACACTCACACAGCTTTTTACTATATTTTTAGTTATTTATTATTGTTTTTAATCTCATGCTGAGTCTAATTTGTAAGTTGGACTTTATCAGGAGTATGTTTAGTAAGCTTTCCTCGTGGACTGTCTTTGGACCTCCAATCTGCAAATAAAAACTTGGAGGCTTAATATTCACTATGAAAACTTGGTCTTAGCTTAGGCTTGTCTCAACTATCTCTCATCACTTAAATCAACCCATTTCTATTAATCTGTATAATAAGTCTTCCTAGTTCCAAGCAGTAGGGCTGGACTGTAAAGGTTAAGATCTTCACAGTGACTGGACATTGGTGCTTCATTCAGAAGGAGGACACTGGTTAGCAGAAGAGTCCTTCTTCTAAAAATTTGGCCAAACATGATAGATTCGCTGCTATTTGTCAGGCACTGTATTACTCATAGTATATACAGCTTGACAACTTCACAGTGCACGCGCTGTCTTCTCCACTGATGCAGGAATAAACAAAGACTTGAAAAAACTTAGCCATGTGACTGACTAATTCACCAAAAGCCACTGCAGAGGGATTTAAGTTCAGCCCTGACCACAAAGGCCAGTGTGTTCTTTTAGCTTGCATACCTAAACTTTGAGGTTTTCCCAAATGAATATGAATAAAGAAATAAATGTAGCATAGATAAAGAGACTGATTCATGGTTGCTCGTCCTGCAAAGAATGATCATTTCAGGAAAAGACTATATGTATATTCCCAATAGCAGAAAAGGTAGTTAAGAACAGAAAAACTAATGAAGATATGTTAGAGAATAAACATCTCGTTTCCATGGAAACGTATACAGTTTTATGAAATCCATGACAGTGCCATTATGTTTTATCTTTTACTGAAGTTGGCCTCTGGTAAGAGTGGCTTTAGGTGTGGTCCTAGGCAGTACAGCAGTACTGAATGGTGATGGAGGAAGGACCCTGATACCCAATGTCCTAGGTTAGAATCTGATATCAAGCTCTATGGAAGCCTCTTTCTCTGTGTTGTGAAGTCAGACATGAGGTTTGACTCATGAGAGATACACTACTATTTCTAAAGAGATCGTTTCAGATGGTCAAAAAAAAAATCTCAAAAAGGATGGAATGGAGAGAGTTTTGGGAAATTATGAGCAAAAAGAAATGGATTTTTCACTCCTGTTTGAGAGAAAAGCAACAAGAAAAATGATTTGTTCGTAAGATAAAATTTAACAAAACCAATGAGGAGAAAAAGGTGAGGGATGATAGAATAAGGACACGGGAGAGAACATGACTGGTAGCCAAATGTTCCCCATCCTCATTAAAGACAAAAGGGGCCAGTGGCTAAAATAGCAGCAGGAAGGTGATCAATCAGATGAAAGAGCACATGGTGACAATGAGGTCTCTGAAATATTGGAGCTAAGAGTAAGAAGCCCCATTTTGACTCCTTGCCTTCATTAATTCTTGGCTGTTGACCAATATGAATGATGGAATTCATTTTTCCAACTCTCTCTTTGCTACTTAGAGCGGAAGTGAAGTGCTGGGTCAGGTCCCCTCTTCTGGTCACTTTGCATTTTTCACTCTGATAGGCTACTTTTTAGAATTTCTTCTTCAAGTCAATCTACAAGATTGAAATAGCTAACTATCTTTTCTCCAAGTCTGCAATGACAAATGTAGTGTGTTGGAGGAGGGGTTATCCTACCTAGTTCTCAATTTGGCCTTCAGACATGGTAGTAAAACTACATCTGTAGACATACAGACTAATGCCCATCTACCTATGACTGTTACATATATCAAGGAGCGTTTAACCCAACAGTATAGGAAATGACTCTGGGCTGGAGATGATTATGAACTTTGTGATAAGATCCCCCAAGTCAAACACAGAGCGTGGTAGTCTAATCAACATTTGAGAGATATAAGCCCTTCTTTTCAATTTTTTCTCAAGCTAGTTAAAGGAATGTTGGCCTTCTCACTATACATATGCCGTTTTCTCGATACACACTAGTGAATGATGCTGTTATAAAGATGGCATATATATCTTAGGATGATTGGAAAAACAAGACAACCATTAGCACATTTTGGAACATGATCTTACCAGGTACTTTATCCTGATGGCAAGCTGGCAGGGGAGGTGGAACGTTCTCAAGTTTATAGATGAGGGATCTGAGAATCAACAGACTAACTCAAGAGATTGAATGTCTAAAACCACAGTATTGGAGGAGGAGTCTGTAACCAACCTGAAGTCACCTAGTTCCAAGTCTTGTTCGGTTTTGCAGATGAACTTTTAAAAGTTGAATGTGTGATGGAACCTGGGACCTTGTTGAACAATGGATGCTGATTCCTTGACTCTAGGGTACAGTATGCAGTTCTACACTTCCACAGTGTTTCCAGGTCTGCTATAGTCCTTAGTTCCCGAGACACAAACACCCTCTCTTATTGGCAAATACAGATATTAAGTTGCTTTGTTCTTTAACTATGGGTCAACCAAGTGTGCCTTTGAAAACTCCTTTTATCAATTAGATATAACTTCATCTACTTATGACTCCATAACAATTTTTATCATAATGGAATGTTGGAATTTGTTAAGTATTTTTCTTCATTAATTGATAAAAATATGCCATTAATGTAGAATTTATTGGCTTTTCAGACAATGTATTAACCTTGAGTAATAGTCATTGAAAATATTAATGTTTTTTATTTCAATTCTAGATGTGATAAAAGTGGACTTTTGTAGAACATTCAGAAGATAAAAAATGAAAATGTAAATAAAAATAACCAAATTCTCACTGCTCAGTGATATTGTTAATATACTGATTAATATCCATTTAGTTTTCAAAAGACTATTATAAACATTATAAAGGGTTAAGATGGAAATAAGGCACATATATAAGACACATCGTTTTGTGTGATTTTCTTCATGAGCATTTAAAGTTACTAAATATTACAGGCACACTGCACTTCATGCAGCATTGCAGTTCCCCTAGTCTAGAATGTCGATTGGCAAGCTTTGCTTTCCTTTGTGGATTTGTTGCTTGTATTGACCACTATAGTAGTGAGTTTCATCAGGCATGCCTTGTAAGTACATCTTCAATTATTTTAGATCCATTATCAGAAATAAAATTATAGGTTCTTAGTATATCAATATTGTAATAACTGTATTTCTTCATTGTGTGTGTGTGTGTGTGTGTGCAGACACACATGTTCTGGAGTGCTAGCTGGTTCTCTCCTGCCACCTGTGGGATTCAAAGGTTGAATTCAGGTCATCAGGCCTGTGTGCAAACTCCTCCACCCACTGAACCATCCTGCCAGCTCGCATTTTAAAATTCCTGGTGTCCAAGTACTTTTGACTAGCATCATATGTACGTTTTTGTCAAGTTTTTAGTAAGGTTCTTTTAAATGCTGTTTTAAATGTTTACATGTTGGGACAAATGGGAGCCGTGTGGTACATATGGAGGACAGAGGACAACTTCAGGGAGTTAGTGCTCCTCGTCCATTATCCACAGTGGGTTTTGAAGATCAAGTTCAGATGGTCAGGTTCATGTATGGCAAGCATCTTTACCTTTTGAAAGCCTGAAAGGCCCCATTTCATTTTAATGGACATAATTTTTAGAGCATTCCTAGGTTTAGAGCAAAGTTGAGTGGAAAGTAGAGAAGGTTCCCATAACCCCACTGCCTTTATAACCCTTTCCCCTATTGATATCCCACAGCACAGGGGTATTTGCTCTATGAACTTGTATTGGTGAATCATTTATATTAGGGCTTATTCTTGCATATTTTATTAATTTTGACAAAACTTATCTTCTATAATATGTTTAAAACCACACTTATTTTATGCATAGCAATACATTTTGCATATTTATCCTATAATAGAATGATTTGGTATAGTTTAAAACAGAAGAAGAGGGGGTATGTTTTACATTATAAAAATATTTTTAAAAAATATTTATTTATTTATTATGTATACAATATTCTGTTATTTGTGTGTATATCTGCAGGCCAGAAGAGGGCACCAGACCTCATTACAGATGGTTGTGAGCCACCATGTGGTTGCTGGTAATTGAACTCAGGACCTTTGGAAGAGCAGGCAATGCTCTTAACCTCTGAGCCATCTCTCCAGCCCTAAAAAATATTTTTTTTTAAAAAAAAATATGTTTTCCAACTGGATAAGTGCAACAATTGTGCTTGGTGACTAGTCAAGTCTGTCTCCCACTGCTCTAACAGTCAGTGGAATTCAGAAGAAAGTCTGATCTTCACAATCACTGCCGCAAGGGAAGGACACATTTGGGTTATTTTGGATGAAACAAAAATGGTTCTTGCTGCCTCAGTACAAAGAATGTTGAATTCACATATCTACTAGAGGAAAAAAGAAACGACAGAGCTGAAACTAGACAAAGAGGCTTCATATCTTCTTTCTCGCATCCTTTTCCTTGTGTTCCATCCCTTATTATCACCTCACATTACTCTCTGTTGGTCTCTTCTCCAAACTTTAGATTTCACTCTCACTTAAACCTGCTTACGTATATATATATATATTATAGGTGAAGATCCCATAGGAGGGAAGACATGTGTGTGGTTTATTTGATTTCTGAGTTTGGGTTATCTCACTTAATATTTTGTTTTCCAGGTCTGTCCATTTTCCTACAAACTTCACAGCTCCATTTTCTTCACAGCTGAATAGCATTTCAGTTTGTATATGTACCACATTTTTATTATCCATTAGTCTCTTGATGGACACTTACCCTGGTTGTGTTTCCTTGCTATTGGGAATATGCAGCAATAGGAATGGATGTACGAACATATCTGAGCTGAGATGTGGAGTTCCTTAGGTATATGGCCAAGAATGTTATAGCTGAGTCACATAGTAGCTCAATTTTTAATTTTTTGAGGAACCCCTAACTAATATCCATCATGACTGTATTGATTTTCACTCACACTAGCACTGAATAAGTGTTCCACTTTGCCCATGCCATCTCCAACATCTACTGGAAAATATTTTATAAACTAAGATGTCTTACATTTTAAATTTAATATTTTAAATTATTTAACAATAATTTAAAACTTAGGAAACAACTCTTCTTTTCCTCTTCCTCTGAGACAAGATGTTGCTATGTAGTGCGGGGGTCCTCAACCTTGAACCTCCTATTGTCTCAGCACGTGGAGTCCTGATTACGGGAAAGTGACACCATGCTCATTTAGAAAAGTCTTGTGTCCTCCATTGTGGTGCATATATATTTCTTTAAATTGTCCATGTTCCCAAGAATCTCCTCTTTATGGTATTTATGGTACTGGGGTCTTCCTTTTTTATGTAATCTTTTTGTTTGGAAATTTAATTGTGGAGTTGGTAGTATACCACGTTTTCATTCATCGACATACTGCTTTACTGAAATGCTTTCGTTGGCTCAATGGGTTTCCTACTGCTTTCAGAAGATTTTTCTGAATGACTGACTTCTGATTTCAATGACAATACTTCAGATGCTTTTAGTCTATCCTTCCCAGCACCGAAATGGGTGGAATTTCTCGCCATTTATCTGCGTTTTCCAAGTATAGCTTAGGATCCTTTTGTGCAGGACACTTAGACCACAAAAACCAGACCAGCTGTGGTGGTCTCTAGGTTTTGTCCCCGTATTCATCAGCTGCTCCAGAAAATCTGCTTCTCCCCAAGATCAGGTGTGTCTACTGTTGCAAGTTGCGGAAGTACAGATCTCTCCTATCTCAGAACATACACACAACACACACGCAAACACACACACACACACACACACACTCCTCTTGTTTTTCGGAGTCTTCACATTACCCCTTGTTCACCCGAGATTCTGGTACCAATTGTTTTGTAAATTTTCTGGCCACATACATTTTCCTGATTCTGTACCACTTGGAATTTCAGATGTCCAAAGGACTGGAGATGGAGCAGTAAGTGAGACAGTTTGGTTAGCTTGGAAAGCATTATTTGTGTCTTAAGGGCAGGTGCTGGAGATTCTGTAAAATGCAGAACTGCCTTGCTGAGAGAGGTGCAGAGAGTGAAGGGGTGGACCATGTGCCTTGCAACCTGTTTTCAAATTGAGTTCTCACTTTTTTGTGAGAGGCATGGTGACTAAGTGAGCCAATGCAAAGTTCTAGATCCTAAAAATAAGAGATTAAATCCTGGTTCCATCACTTTTTAATTCTTTGACCCAGTGTAAATTATTTACCCTTTTGTTTCACAGTTTTTCAGATTTAAATGGGAGAGTAGTCAAGAGGCCTTCCTAATAGGGTTATTCAGTGTCTTAAGTAGGTAAATAAATGTTACAAATATATATATATATACATATATAAATATATATATTTAGGTGCCAAATATTAATATGTATTATATTCATGTATATAATGTTTAAACAAGTTTATGGCATAGGACAAGTTATAACTATTGAGGAAAGAAATAGAACTGGGTATTCGAATGCATAACAGTTTTCACCTATGGGATTTTGTGGTACTTCATGCTAGCAGCACTGTAAGCGGTTTATCCGGATCAGCCAGTTTAGGAGGTAGAAGGGGTAGCTAGCGCCTATGCTAACAGGGCACCTGATCAGGCTGTGCAGCCTTTCTCCCGATACACCTCCCATGGTCATTTCCTTAATGGAATGATAGCCCTTTCAGTCGGTCTTTTGTGTGCTCATGGTGACGTGGAGCATTAGCACATGCCCTATGCAGCCAGGGAGGCTGGCGAGGTGCAAGGGAAATAGCAGGAGAATAGGAACTTGCAGGGATTCTGTGTTTGTGGCAGCTGTGCAGCTTGGAAACAGATAAGAAAAATGATAGAGAGACTATCACAGATAACCCTGTTAATTTGAGGGTTTTTGTTTGTCTGTTTTTGTTTTTCATACAAGTGCCTGAGTACAGGGAATTCTTAAAGCAGAAAAACACCCTTCATGGTTTGTGGAATAAAAGGGAGCTTGAGTTTAGGAAAAACAACAATTTAACATGGACAGGGATTACTTTTCTTGCTGTATTTCATATGCAAGTTTAGTTCATTTTGTAACAATATTATGGCAGTCTCAAATGATGACAGTATGGGTGGCACTTGGGTTCTCCTCCTCTTCCACTACCTCCTCCTCCTCTTCTTTCTTCTGTTGTGTGATATTTTGATTGTATTCTGACAATAAAGTTTACTTGGAGTCAGAGGGCAGAACTGGTCACTGGCTGACCAAAAGTAACCATAGAGGTTTTGGAAGACTAAAGACAGGTAGGAGACAAGAACTAGTAAGGAATAGCTGAGAGGGAATATCTCATCCTTTTGGATGGAGGAACAAAAGACACAGGAGATCACTGGTGGCTGCTCTGTTGCTTCTCTAATCTTTTGGGTTCTTAACCCTATATCTTACTCCCAATTTTTTTATTATTAAAGAATAATTAGATAAATACACCTTTCCCCTTCTTCTTCCTGATAGTGTTCTATTTATGCAACTCTGGCTGACCTAGAACTATGTAGACCAGGCTAGCCATGAATTCACAGAGATCCTCCTGCCTCTGCTTCCTAAATGCTGGGATTAAGCGTGCACCACCACACCTAGCTTGGCGATCTGTTTAGTTGAAGTTACGGGTAGAATAATGCAAGAGCATCATGTAGTGGCAACAGACAAAGAGGCAGCAAGAGAGTATTGATTTTCTTACACTTGTTTTAAAGCTGAAAGAAGTCTCATATTCCAAATGATGTGGTTAGCCAAGTTATTAAAATCATAAGCAAATCATATAAGATTTGCTTTTTAAAAAAGTCCATTAGATAAGCAAATAAATACTGAATTCCAATGTTGTACTAACAAAATGCTTGTGAATTTGGACATTATTTAATTTCAACATATTGAGAAGGAGAGGTTTTGATCTTACATTTGGCCAATTAAGAGCTATTTTCTTCTAGACCTACTAAAGTTTATTTCAGCCTAAGTCATAAATATGTATTGCTTCTTTCCTTCATCAATCCTTTCTGTCAATCTTTAGCTGTATCACAGAAATGCAGCTTACTCAGAAACAGTGATCAAAACTCACATATTCCTTATCTTGTCAAGATATTTGGTGTAGTCATTCAGAGTGGAGTATCCATTGTATGTGAATTCTTAGGTTGGAGGGTTCATAAAGGGGTAGAACTTTGGATCCCAAACCTGATGAGAAAGAGGAATCCACCATTTTTAGGATTGCCACACTCCTACAAGCTGTCAGTAACTTCCATGTTAACCTACATGAGGTGTACAAGAAGCCTCAAAGGAGATGTCCCTGTCCTTGTTTACCAGTGAGAAAACTGAACTTCAAAAATGTCAGACATTCAATATCATACTGCTTATTAGAGGCTATTTCAGTGTTCCCTTCTATCTTGCTCTTTCAATGAGAAACAAAGCAATTACTTAGATGTCCTATGTAACTCCAGTCTGATATGGTTTGAGTATGAAATATTCCTTCAGAAGGTTCATATAATGAAGACTTTGTTTCTGCACACAAGCAGTGTTAGAAGTGGGGCTTTGTGGTAGGTGATTGGATGATGAGGGCTCTGCCTTAATCAATAAGCTAATCAACGGATAGGTAGAAAGTTTGATTACACAGTGGAGACTCGGTCGACCTATGAAAGGTGTTACCTACTAGTGCAAATGGGTCTCTGGTGTTGTAGCCTAGAAGATGTACCTTGTCCTGGATACAGTCTTGTCACTTTCTGTGTTTCCTGTTCATTGTACATGATCCTTGATAACTAATTCATGAACTTCACCTCCTGTTGTAGGAGTCCAGAGACATATTGGAATCTTGCTGGTAAGCCACAGCCACGTGGTGATATGCAGATTAATAGAAATGAGTTAAATTAAGATGTGAGAGTTAGCCAATAAGAAGCTAGAGCTAATGGGCCAAGCAGTGATTTAATTAATACAGTTTCTGTGTGATTATTTTGGGGCTGAGCGGCCGGGAACAAGGAGTCTCCCACTACAACCTCCTTATGATACCAAATCTTGACATGGGTCCAGAAGAAATGGAGCCAGCTGCTTTGCAGCGAAACCTCCATGCCCATGCTCTAAAGCCAGCCTTTCCTTCTTTTAAGCTGCTCATGTCAGATATTTTTGTCACAGTGACAAGTATGACAACGGCCACACAGCTCTATAGACTGAGATATAAATATAGATCAGGTAGTAGGCAAATCAAGTTAGTGCTGACCTGGGAATATTTTTTTGAAGAAGTCACTTTAAGAATCTCCTGTGATGATGCTATTTATTATTCCACTACTACTGTCTTTTTCCTGGTAGAATCTTGTGGTGGCTTGAACGAGAATGGCTCCATAGGCTCATACACTTGAGTTCTTGATGGAACTGTTTGTGAAGGATTAGGAGGTGTAGCCTTGTTGGAGGATGTGATGGTTTGAACAAGAATGGATCCTATAGACTCATGTGTTTGAATGGTTGGCCCATAGGGAGTGGCACTAGTAGGAGATGTGATATTGTTGGAAGAAGTGTGTCCAGGCAGGTTTTGAGGTCTCATATATGTTCAAGCTACATCCAGTATGGCAAACAGTCACTTTCTGTTGCCTATGGATCAATATGTAGAGCCCTAAAATGTAGAACTCCTTCTCCAACACCATGTCTGTCTGCTCAGCGCCATGCTTCCCACCATGACAATATGAACCAAACCTGTAAAACTGTAAGGCAACCCCAGTGAAATGCTTCCCCTTAAGAGTTGCTGCAGTCATGGTGTCTCTTCGCAGTAAGAGGAATCCTGAATGAGACAGAGGAAGTGTGTCATTGGGGGTGGGTTTTGAGTTTTCCTTTCTTCCTCTTTAAAAATTAACCTTGCTATTTTATTTATGTTAGTGTTTTGCCTGTATGTACATCTGTGCACCACCAATATGTCTGGTACTTTCAGAAGCCAGCATTAGATTCCCCGGAATTGGCATTAGAGATGGTCGTGAGTCACCATGTTGGTGCTGAGCATTGAACCTGGAACTCTGAAAGTACAAGTTCTCTTAACCACTAAGCCATCTCTTCGAGGTTTCAGAAGCCCATGCCATTCTCACTTATTTCTCTCTGCCTCACGGTTGCTGTCTCAGCATGTAAAATCTCAGCTGCTGCTTTAGCGCCTTGCCTGCCTGCCTGCCGCCATGTTGTCTCCATCGTGGTTATGAGCTCTAATGCTCTGAAACTGTGAGCAAGCAGCCTATAATCTCTTTATTCTATGAGTTGTCTTGTTCATAGCGTATCCTTATGGCAACAGAAGTAACTAAGGCAGATTTTCATGCTAATTTACTAACAAAGTCCAAGCATGGCCATTCCCTGAAACTAAAGAATTCTGTGCAAAAGCAGCTGGTGGTTCTGGCAGTCCCCATGTAGCCCCACTTCCCGTTGCCATTACAACTTAAAAATGTGGATCATTAAGGCTGAAAATTATTAATAAGAAATAGTTATCCACTCTGAAGGGAAAACGGGGTTAGCATTATACTACCAGACAGCTAATCTTGTTGATAGTTTTGTATCACTATAGCTTGTCTCTTCCGGGATTACCTTAATCAGCAAATTTAATGGGTTTATATACTTTGTTATTATGTGGATTTCTTAAAATTGTTCACATAGCTAACATTTGGATGATACTTTTAAAATATAGACAAAATGTAAGGCCCTTTAGTGAATGTTGAAGTTTACTTGGATAAGATCTCCTATGCTGTTGGTTTCAAAACGATACCACTGCTGTTTCAGGATGGTCCTGTTTACTATGGAGTAGGATTCCATTAGTGACACGAGTAGCAATACCAACAGCATAGAAAATGTTTCATATTCATGTAATAGTTGTGTCCTGTTAAATTAAGTCATCCCATCTTTGGCTTATATGAAATATTGAGTTTATTAAGGCAAGCTTCCTGTCCCTATTTAGGGCATGGTCTCCTGCTGGGCAGGAATGAGTTGATTCTGAAGAAACTGACAGTTTGCTTCCTGTAGAATGATTTTGGGGTCTCTAAGCTCTTTGGCTGATTATCTACAACAAGTAATCCATAAATCAAAGCTGATATTATGGTATGAGAATGGCTTTATTGCATTTTATATACAGTAAGCTAAGCTTCTGATTTTTTCTTTGACATGAATTTATTCTTTTGAATTCATAGCATGGATCCTAAGTACACAAAATTATGTTAAAAATTCAAGTGAAATGGTCATCTTTGAGTAAAATGAGAAACAAACAACAGAGATTGGGTGTCTATTGCTTAGAAAGGCAGCTAGGTAGATGTGGTGCAATGTTCAGTATCCAGGCTGCTGTTAGTAAAAGTGACCTAGAAAGCAGTTTAGAGATCTCTTAAATGCAAATGTGTCTTTCTTAAAGTCAAGGTGTATTTCTTTGGGAACTGGAACAATCTAGATTGCATTCATGAACGAGTTACTATGAATCATCAAAACTCATTATTATGACTCCAAAGCACCGGCCCACTATGGGAATGCTTTCCAGATATGTAAGCCAAGTAGTAAGAAATGACTGCTTTTAGAGATGTCCTGGCAGGACTCATTTCCTGAAACTTTAATTAAAACAGATTTCATATCTACCCTTCACACAGGGATGATATTACCCTATAATTTTCATTGGCAGTTTTTGTTGTTGTTGTTAACTAATACTGCTACTTTTCCAACAGCTTTTGCCACACTGGGGATGCGTTGTTTTTTACGGTGTGACTCACTGTTCGCAATGCATTTAGTTGTCCTATTCCTTTTTTGTCCCACAAAGAGCTTTACACATCAAATAAATTTCATTTTATGTTATTTACAATATATTGGATATAAGACAGGAAATGAGAAATTTGGAGCACATTTGCTTCAGAAAGGATTTAAAAGAAAAATAAATGAAAATGATAGCAGGAAGCCAAGGGAAGGCAGAAAAGACAAGGAAACTGTCAAGGGCTTCGCCTTGCCTTTCCATGGCTGGGCTGGCATTTTCAAAGTTCTTCTGCAGTGTCAGGTGAAACGGGCTGCAAGTTAGCTGAGGTTTTGTAACGCTCCACAGGTTATTGTAAATGTTACAGTCAGCGACAAATATTTAATGACTTGTGTCAAAGAGGCATCATGCACCTAGTGCTTACTTGGTTCTATTTCTATTTATTTTTTTGACCCTGTTTTCTTCCTTTCTTGGTCTGGGAGGATGCTGTGGTCAGGACAGGAGGGACACTATATGTGTTGATTAGTTAGTAAACGGAGACTGTGCTTTCGTTTCCCAGCCACCCAGACCCATACAATCACACAGAAACTATATTCATGACAAGACTGTTTTGCCAATGGCTCAGGCCTATTCCTAGCTAGCTCTTACACCTTAAATTAACCTATTTCTGTTAATCTATGTATTGCTGCGAGACTGTGGTTTACTGGTAGTGTTCTGACGTCTTTATCTTTCAACAGCTACATGGCATCTCTTTGACTTGGCATACTTTCTGTCTATCTATGTTCAAACTTCCTGCCTGGCTTTAACCCTGCTAAGTCATTGGCTGAAACAGCTTTACTCATCAACCAATATGGTATATACTCACTCATTAGTGGACCTTAGC
>JAQHUG010000036.1:8362252-8382367 GCA_028555095.1 Dicrostonyx torquatus
CTCTCTGAATGTAACTGCCAATGGGGACTGACTGAGAATCCAATGATAATGGCACTGGGACCTATCTCTTCTGCATGTATTGGCTTTTTAGGAACTTATTCTATATGGATGCACATCTTCTTAGACCGAGTTGGAGGGGGGAGGGCCTTGGGCTTCCCATAGGGCATGGTATCCTGCCCCATCCTTAAGGAAGCAGGGGGAGGGCGGTGAGGTAATGGGAGAGCGGGAGAGCCGGGAACAAGGAGAGTAAATGTAAATTTTTCTTTTAACAATAAAAAAAAGAAAAAAATAAAACAACAAAAAAAAGCAACATCTACATAAGGACATCCCACACCAGGCAGGTGGTCCTGGGTTGTAAAGGAAAAATAAATGAGGAAGCCACGGGTAACACGCCAGAAAGTAGTATTCCTCCATGGTGTCCACTTCAGTTTCTGCCTTCAAGTTTCTGCTTTGCAAATTCTGCCTTGGCCTCCCCCAGTGACTGGCTGTGATCTGGAAGTGTAAGCCAAAGAAGTCCTTTCCTCCTGGTGCCTTTTTGGTCACAGTGTTCATCACAGCGATAGAAAGCAAACTAGGACAGTATGCACGAGCTGCTTTCTTCTCTAGGTTTTCACAAAGTTTGAATTATGAAGGAAGAGAACCATGAGCCTACCAGAAGCAAGAACTGAAACAGAAGTCACAGAGGAACAATGCTTTCTGGCTTGCTTTTTTTTTTTTAATTTAAACAACACAGGACAGGCTGCCCATTGGTGGCAACACTCACAGTGGGATGAGATCTTCCACATCAATCATTAATCTGCAGTTGACCCATAGGCATGCCTACAGGCTAATCTTATGAAGACATTGTCACTATTTGAGGCTCCCTCTTCCCAGATGATCCTAGCTTGTGTCACGTTTACCAAAATCTGAACAGCTTAATGTATATACTTGTTCTTGTATTCTTCTCTTAATGAATATTTGAGCTTTATTTTTAGACTTGGTATATTATGAATGAAGCTACCATAAACACAAGCAACATCCTTGCTCCCTAAACCCTGGGACTACTATTTTATTTTCATTTCTGTTTTATTTACTGTGGGAATGTTTTATAGATCGAACCAAAGTTTCCATAATTTGCTAGGATAATACATTTTTACTTACATGATTTTCAGGATATGTATCTAAGTTTTTTGTATGTATTGATCCTTTTACTTGTTGAGTAGTATTTTATGGTATGGGTGGGTGTTCTGTAATTTGTTTAGCCATTCAATAGTCGTAAGACATCTGGGTTGATTCCAGCATAGGCCACAATAAATAAGGATTCTGTGAACAATTATGCATAGGTTTAGTGTGAGCACAGGTTTTCATTAATTGGGGTCAAATACTCAAGAGGAAAATTTCCATGTTATGTGGTAATTGCATTGCTCTTCAGTTTTGTAAGAAACCACCCAGCTGTCTCCCTGACTGGCTCTTCTGTTTTCCATTCCCAGTAACAATGTGTGTGAACAATGCCGTGTGAACAATCCTATACTGTCCACATCATCAGTATAATAATAATTGGTCATGTCAATTTATCTATTCCAGTAGTTATAATCCCTCTGGATTTAACTAAAGGTTCATTATGACTGAACTTTTTGTGTTTGTTTGCAAACCGTGTAGTATTTTTCTTAAAATGTTTATTTATATATTTTGTCCATATTTAACTGGGTTGCCTGTACGTTTGCTGTTGAGAGTTCCTCATGTAGTCTAGGTACTAGTTTTTTAAAGAGTTTGTATTTTGCAAAGATATCCTCATTATTAGCTGCTTATCTTTTCATTATTTTCTGAATAAAAGTGTCTTTCACACAACAAAGTTTTTAAGTTTTTGCTTTTCTTTCTTTTTTATTTGTTTAATTAATTAATTAATTAATTTGTTTGTTTGTTTGAGACAGGGTTCCTCTGTAGCTTTGGAGCTTGTCCTGGAACTAGCTCTTATAGACCAGGCTGAGTGCTGGGATTAAAGGCATGCGCCACTATTACGGGGCCAATTTTTGCTTTTCTTATTGCTTATTATTTGGAGTGGTCTCACTTTGTAGCCAAGGCTAACAGAAACCTTCTTGGTTATGATCCTCAAGTGCCGGAAGGGAGCCAGGGAGCCACCGTGGCTAGCTAAAAGTTTGAAGATTCTTCTTTCTTTGAAAATTGTATCTATGTGCACATGTATGCATGTGTGTGCATGTCTGTGTGCTGGTCTTGTGTGTGTGTGTGTGAGTGTGTGTGTGTATGTGTGTGTGCATGCACTTACAGAGGTCTGAGAAAGTATCAGATCCATGGAACTGGAGTTAGAGGTGATTGTTAGCTGCCCGGTGTGGGTGCCGGTAACTCAGGTCCTCTGTCAGAAATGTCAGACATGTATGGACTCCTAACCACTAAGCCATATCTCCAACCACAACATTAGTTTATTTCTGATATTAATTTCTAATTAAATTTGAAATATATTTCTACATATACTATGAAAGACTTACTCCTAATGTGTAGCTTGTTTGTTTTTCTCAGTGTAGAATTTGAGTATTTCATCCTTTCCTCATTATTTGATGATGTTCGTCTTCAGGTATGTCTTAAGTCAGTTTGGGCTGCTATAACTCAAGGTGGTCTGGCTTTAAAGCCACATTTCTTTTTCACCATGGGATGGAGAGGGGACTCTTGCAGGCTGCAGACTACAGGTTTTTCATTGTGTCCATACAGGGTGTATAGAAGGGTCCTGTTCACAAGGATCTTGTTGCTACCTCATAGGTGGGTGATGATTCAACCTGTAAATTTGGGGAGGGAGGACACAAATGTTCAGTTTATAACATCACAGCATAATTTTTATAAGCTTTATAGATAATTCTTTAAGAAGTGGCTACATAATTTTATTAGGCCTTTTAACTTATATCTAAAAAGTATGACTATAAAGAAGACAAATGAAACTGTCCTATTTTCTTCTACTATGTAGAACCAAGAATGATTAACTTTTAAATATTTGTATTGATACAAAGTAGTTATAGTGATTTTTTTCTATACTGCTGTGTTATTGATAGAACAACTGTCACAACATTTTCTGAAAGATCCATTTTATTTATACGCCTTTTAAATGAACTCTAAAGTAATTTTATTAAGTTCTTACAAAAATTCATGGAGAAGCTTTTTGAATTGTGTGGATCATAAAATAGTTTGTAAAGCATTGATGTTTTCGACTAGGAAACATAGTCTCTTAGTTTCTCTTTGTATTTCTCAAGAGTCTTTCAGGTTTTTTTGTCCATAAATATGTCAAATAATTTGAGTTGGATTATATTATGGTACTTAATGATGATCTAAAAGTTTTACTTCGTTTCTCATGCATCAAAGTGACTATTGCTGATGCTCTTTGTTCCTTTCACGTTGGATTTACGCTGGCGTGTTTAGACACTTTATCTAAGTTAAATGATGAAATAGAACTAGGTGTCCACCTAATCATTTTCTTTATTAGGCATACAATGTATGCGCAGGTACAATTGTTTTCGAAAATGTGCGTGTAAGTGTGCAAGGACATGTGTGGATGGGGAGTGTGCAAGGACATGTGTGCATGGGGAGGCCAGGCCTCAACATCAGGTATCTTCCTGCTTTGTTATCCACGCTAATTAAGAACCTTCTTCTTTCTAGATTAAAATATAACCCATCTTCTGAGACAGGTTCTCTAACTGAGTCCACAGCTCATTGATTAGCTAGAGCGGCTGGCCAGCAAGCTTTAGGGGTCCACCTGCCTCTTCCCTGCCACCCCCATTGGCAGGGTTCCAGATAGTCCTCACCATGATGGGCTCTTTACGTGGATGCTAGTGATCCTAACTGAGGTCCTCATGCCTGGGTGAAAGTGTTTTATAGACTGAGTCATCTCGGCCTATAGCCACATATTATTTTTTACTGAAAGGACACATTATATTGAAGATATATTGTAGTATTTCCTTCTGTACCTCACCAAAGAGTCTAAAATGCACTGATGGAAGCTAGAATACAAAATTAGACGCTGTAAAAATATTATTTTTGCGTTCAGGGCACGTTTAAAACCAATAAAAAATCAACTCTAAGACGCATGCTATTAATTAAAACATAATAAAAGATCAGCTCAATTATTTTGCGATAGTGGCTCCTCGCAGACCTCTGGAGCGAGTAGCTGAATGCACGATGAGCTAGCCTAGATTTCCCACTTCACTGTTGCCCACTCAGCCCCTGTTTTGGCTGCTGGGCTCTTTACCCCTCCCGCTTATTTTTATTCTGGCTCCTAGATGCCTGTGGCTGTGTATTCACCAATGCTAAATAAGCAGTCTACATCCTCCAGCTGGATGCCTTGCTTTTTGAGAAATGTCTGTGGTTTTATTGCAACAAGTCCTAATGAAAGTTGGTCCAGTTACATAAACTTATTAAATATTATATGAATCACATTGCCACCACCACTGATGTATGTTGTGATTCGTTCCCAATTTCATGGCAATAAATAGTCACTCCCCCAGACAGGCAAGCTTTTGCAGATGGCTACCTCTGCTCCTCAGCTGGCTGCTGCTCCCTCAGAAAGCCGACTTGGCTCCACAGCCTTGGAAACTACAGTCTAACCAGGATACTGATGAAGAGCGAGCCTGACACAGTGCAGGAAAGGGACTCGTTTATCACAGGGCAGAATTCTTCCCATCTGTAGGTGTAGGCGGGAAATGCAGGATAATGGCACGAGCAAAGTTCAGATGGCAGCTTTATTTCCTGTAAAAAAAACTCCGTGTACTTTAACTTAGGCCACCAAGATTTCACTCCTGAACAGTGACAGCCATGCTTAGACTCTACACAATTTTCTGATTTCCTTTTTTTCTTAGATATTTGTATTGATTACATTCATCCTTTGACAATATCTCACACACAAACACACACACACACATGCACACATTCTCATCCCCACCTCTCCTGTCTCCCTCCACTATATTCATCCTCCTCCTCCTCCCTCCTCTCCTTCCCACATTCACGTCTTGTTTTGTGATCCACTGAGTTTAACCAGGACTGTCTGTGGAACTACAGGCTGGAAACTAATGGCTGGAGTTTGGCGGGCTCACCAGTGTTTACACAACTGAAGAAAATGTCTGACCTTCCCCCCAAATCCACCAGTAGAATCTAACAGTCACCAATAATTCAGGGAGAGATAGGGCCCCATGAGCCCTTCCTGATCCATGGCTGACTGCGCACAGATGCAGTCTTCTACAGAACCCTCTGTAGGTACCTGCTGCTGCTCAATCCTGTTTCATGCCCTGAAGACAGCTTTTTCCAGCCTGCATCCTCAACTTATTCTCTTTCCCTTCCTCACTTTCCCCATCCCCCTCTCTTCTCTCCTTCTGTCTGTCCTCTCTCCTCCTCTCTCTTTCTCTCTTCTCTCTGTGTCTGTCTTCCCATGCCCCCCCTCTGTGTGTGTGTGTGTGTGTGTGTGAGAGAGAGAGAGAGAGAGAGAGAGAGAGAGACAGAGAGACAGAGAGACAGAGAGACAGAGAGCTGAATGTACACAGGAGTAGAAGTGCCTCTGGAGGCCATTGGCTTTGGATCTCTCTGGAGGTTCAGTCTTTGTGAGCTGCTCTGGCTATTGGGGTCTGGTCTATAGGCACTCTTAACCATTGAACCATCTTTCCAGTTCCATGACTCTTAACATTGTTTCCACTCTTCTTCAAGAGATTCTTTCTGAATGGTAATAAGGATACTATAAATCTCCTAGTGAGGCAGATCACCCAAACAACAGGTCTCTGCTTTCACTACAGTACACTGCCCAGAGACCCATCTGTAACTGAGGATGAGAATAACATTTGTTTATGGGTTTAAACAGAGCATTTAGAAGGCCATTAGACACTGTCAGCTTTGCTAAACTACTGCAGGGAGTATCCTCTTAGGCCCGATGACTACTCCACCTCTACGTTTTTTCAGGACTTGTTTTCATTACATGACTACATATTTTCTGTGACGCCCAATCTTGCTCCTTTTAAGGCAGCTTTTATTTCTGAAATCTCGAAACAAAATCCACTGGATAAAATTAAATTTCTCAAAAAGAAATGGTAGCCAGGTATGGTGGCACACACCTTTAATCCCAGCACTCAGGAGGTAGAGCCAGGCAGATGTTTGAGTTCAAAGTCAGCCTGGTCTACAGAGTGAGTTTTTAGGATAGCTGGAGCTGTGGAGAGAAACCCTGTCTCAACTTCATCGCCCCAAATAGATATCTGGTGATGTGATTATAAAGCGGTGAAAGGAAAGTTCCCCAGTTCTCATGCCTCCCTCCGTCCATTCCTCCTTCCCTCTTTCCCTCCCTCCCTTCGTTCCCCTTCTTGTCCTGCTCTTTCTCATTCTCCTCCCTCCTCTTCTCCTTCCTCCTCCTCCTTCTCACAGTTCTTCCTCCTCCTTTCTCTTCTTACTTTTCTTCTTTTTTGTACTCCTCCTTCTCTTTGGTTTTGTGAGATGCGGTCTTGTCATAAAACAGGTTTGCCTCCAAATGATGATCCTCATACGTCAGCGCTCACTGCTTGTTCTGCCGTTATAGGCATGTGCACCATGCCCAGCTTGAAATTGATTTTTATTTGGATTTTGAAATGGCTTTCATGACTGAGGTGTTAAACATAATGGAAGCCTCATTAGCTTATAATTCCTGACCTTGCTTTTCATAAGGTCAGAACTCATTTGTCGGAATATATTCTAGGTTGCCTCGTTAAATGTCAATCATATTATCTGAATTCCTCTTTCATGTCTTGTCAGAAAATTGTGGGATTAACCAGAGCTTCACAATATCCCTTTGCTGCCAAATTCAGATCATCTCTCATTTAGTTTGTTCTTTAGCCAAGGGGCTTGATAAAACCTATTTATAACATGGGCTTACTCAGTTACTGATGGAAAAGACAAACTCTGAGCTGAGAATAAGTGATTAATTCCTGGACCAGCTGGCCGTGTGTGTGCACGCACGTACCTGAGTGGGTTTTCCAGAAAATCTCCGCTATTTTTCTCACTTTATTATAGTTTGGTAAAAACCCAAATTTAAATTTAGTCTTTCAGCTGATAGTCTTATTCTTATTCATAACAAACCCGGAACTTCAAGAAGTAAATTTAGTATTACGTTAAAAAGCGTTCTTACCTTCTCTTTAAGAGAAAAGGCAGTCTGTGTTCTTACATTGCAAAATTCAGTCATCTGGTGTAATAATGGGCAAAAGGAAGGAAGATGGGAGTGAATCAAAATGACCAAAGGATGAATTCTGGGAGAACCAGCCTGCGCACCGTGAATGCTTGGTGTGTGCTATGCTTGGTCTGTGCACTGTATCATCTCATTTTATTCCAGCAATTAGTGCGTTGTATTTCCTACTGCACTGTGTCAACATTACATGAGAGTCCACGGAGCAGTAAGCCATATAACTTGACTTCCAAGCACATCTAAGTGAAAAACCCCTCTCTTTATTTCAATGCTTTTCTCGACTTACTCATTGGCTAGGGCTCTGCAGGATGTGTTGGCCACTATATCAGAGGAGTGAGAAGAGGGCTTTGCTTTCTTCCACTCTTAGTGCTGCAGCATCAGAATTTAATTATAGATGTAGAAATGATATGAGACATAATATTGTAATCAAAACTAACTTTGGGTCCCTGGAAAAAGTCCACCTTTGAAAAAAGACAACGTTGGCTAGTCCTCTACTTTTGTAGAGAGAGTTTCCTCATTACAGAATGCTCAAGTGGGGGTTTCCTTACACAGACTGTAACACTTTGCTGCCCCTCTTCACACTGCCATTTTGGCTTTTCTGACATCAGCATTCACTGTATAATCTATCTCACTCCAAGAGCTTTCTTTCTGATCAAAAAGAGCTAGTGTAGCATGTCTCTCTCTTGGTCTGTGTGTTGCTAGTTTTCGGGGACAGAAATGTTTGCTTTTCCTGGTGAGGCCGCTATAAGAATGGCCTTACTCATAGGATTTTTAAATACAGCTTTTGTACTTTGTTTTTCTCAGCTAATTTACATGTTCTTGCTGTATCACTGAATTCTTGTGAAAGAATATGTAGACCCGCGACTACAGCAGGAAGTTTGCAGTTGCCCAACGGCAGTGGCTGAGGTACTGATAGGAGACAGAGGCTTGAACAAAGAGCTTCTTACAAGGCTCTTACCTCCTCTCTCTATCTGAAACAGATTTGAAGCCATCAAGAAGGAGTCTTTATTTTGTATTATCTTTCATGATACTGTCGTTTATTTGATTTCCGACTCTTGTGGATAGGGCTTATTTTGTGCTCATGGTAGTTTGTGTTTTGAGTTGCTTCTTTTGCTGGACGGCAAGCCTTCTCTGTCTTATTCAAAATTTTACGCACAGCGTAGAGTCACGCTCTTGACACTCATCATCTGTGTGTAGCGTGAATGAATGAATGTTAATTATGTGGTTGGCTTCAGTAATTGATGGATATTTTCACTCAATATTCAACCAGATCGTTATGTTACAATATAAAAGACAAATACTTTAAAATGTTTTGTGAAGACTTGGTGAGATTTGAAGACACTGAAAAGCTGTAGCAAGGACAGGAGATCACATAGACATAAGCACAGCCATGTGCTTCCCCTGTTAGGCTTCTCCTGCCTGTAGAGCTTGTATCTTTTCCCTGCCTTTCTTTTGTTTGGTAGAAAATGAAAGAGGGTAGAAAACATAGAAACATTGACATAGTATTTTGTTCTTGCTCAGAAGTAATATAAACCATCCACTTACAGTAAAAGACTAATATGGATGCATTAGCCCATTTCAGGTCAAGTTCATTCTTCAATCCATTATAATATGGGCCCAGTATTATGATATGGGTCCATTTAAATCAATTCAACACAAATTTATCGACCACTTTTATGGGTGATGAAATGTATGTGAATCACTTAAATAAAATAAATATTGAGACGAAGCTAAATGTGGGCTGTTCCCCCACACACACACCAAAGAACACAGCAAAACTGCAGGTAACAAATCTTTGAAAATATCTAAGTAGAAAACCGAGACTCTTTTTTATGAGAATAATCATCTCTTCTCCTCTTCCTCATTCAGGCTTATATCTGTCTTTCCAAGTTGCTGGGCTGAGTCACAAAATGACAGCCATGAAATATCCCCAAAGTAACTCTTATATTAAACTTTCAAATAAGAAGACATTCCATCGGTGTCTTTGGATAAGTGATTATTCTTCTGTTGAACTTTTGCTTCTAGAAATACTAGGCGAAAGGGCTCAGTTTTTTTTAAACCAATTTAAAACAAACATAAAACTTCTTAGTGAATTAAGGCAGTAATTTCCTGAAGATTCCTTTGGAAAGTGGTCGCAAGGAAAGCGACAGTAAAGAGCCTGCCTTCCCTACTTAAAAGACAAAGCAAGCAAGCAAACAAAAACAACCCAAACGTTCATTGTTCAGAGAAAATGAAAGGAAGCTACACAGAGTAAAATTGCAGCTTTTGAGTGTTGCATGGAGTTTGTTATGCTCCTGTCTGACATCTGAGAGCAGGGAAATGGCTCAGTGGTTAGAGTGCCTTCTGAGCAATCATGTGGACCTGCATTTAGGTTTCCACACCTGTGTACAAAGCTGGACATGTTGGCACCTGACTGTAATCTCAGCTCCAGGAAGACAGCAATGAGAGACACTTGGGGATCGATAGTCTGTCAGCTTAGCCAAATGGATGGGCTCTCGGTTCAGCAAGAGACTGTTTCAGAAAATGAGGTGGAGCACTCATGTAAGATGGGGGTCAGCAGTAAAGACCACCTGTTGCTCTCACAGAGGACCCACATTCAATTCCCAACACCCACATGGTGACTCACATCCATAACTCTGGTAACTCTGTGCATCACTCCAGTTTCACCCATAACCTTAGATCTAGGGAATACAGCATGTTGCATATGCATACATGAGGACAAAATATTCAAGTATTCATACATATAAAAATAAATTAAGGAAAAAATCAAAAAAGAAGGTGGAGAATGATAAAGACATTGGATGTTGATTTATTGGCTCTGCATAGGCACACACGTATTGCAACCTGTATATACACATTGCATGCACATACAGATGTAAATATTGTGCAAGGCATGATAGCTCATCCCTGTAATTCCAGCACTCAGAACCCCAAGGCATAGAAATTACTATGGGAACAAATTTAACCTGAACTACACAACAGGTACCAGAGTGGGTCAGGAAGAGTGAGAACCTATCTCAGAACAAACAAAATGTGAGCATTCTGCCCATGTTTATTGTACCATTATTCATTAAATAAAAACAACTTGTCTGTCAATTCATAAATTGAGATAATAAATATGGTATGTAATTATATATAGATTATATACAAAATTATACAAACTATATATGTATTTATTGGGATATCTGCATAGAACCATGATATATGTTCTATGTATACAAATATGGTATGCATATACCTGCATCCAACAAATACAGAAGAGAAAATTATTCAGCTTTAAAACAAAAGAGAATATGAATGAATCTGGAGATCATTACATTAAGTTTAGTAAGTTAGACAGAGAAAGGCAAATGCTTCAATGTTCTCACTTGCATGCAGAGTCTGAAACAGGCTTACAGAACTAGAGTGTGAAAAGGTGGTTGTCGGAGGCTCAAGGGAGAGGAAATGGGTGTCATATTTTCGAGAATACTAAGATAAGTGACATAGTATCCATAAATTCTAGGGATCCTATGTCTAACAGTGTGATTGTAGCTACACACACACAGACACACACACACAGACACACACAGAGAAATGGTAACTTGTGACATGACAGCTGTATAGATAACATGATTATAGTGCTCATTTCATAGTATGTACACAGTGTATATCTCAAAGTATTAATGTGTGTCATAAATATTTTTTTCTGAGACAGCATCAACTGTATATCTCTAGCTAGCCTGGAACTCACTAGACCAGGCTGGCCTCTAACTCAGAGATGTGTCTACGTCTGTCTTCTGAGTGCTGAGGTTAAAGACACACGCCTCCACACCTGGTCTATTTAATAAAGCCATTAAAATGTGAACATTGTAGTTTAGTAAATATTCAGGTTAATGCCCAATGTAGTTCATGATTTTGCTCCCAGCAAGAAATGCTTATTGAGTGCTTAGATTTGCCAGATGTTTTCCAAGATCCAAGAATTCAGTGGTGGAGCCCTTCATGCTTCACAGAGGTGGCGACAAGAAGGTCATGACCTTCATCAGAATAGGAGACTGCGAGTACAGATAGTGAGCTGAGAATGAAGAATGCCTGCATCCAGCTAGAAGGAAGGGCCTTTTGAGATTGGGTTGTGTTGGTTGCATTTTCTTTGTCAGTTTCTTACTCTTGTGTGGTGTATCACCATCATCTATCCCCTTACCTTCTCCTAGCCCTCCTCCCACACGTGTTGGCCCCTTCTTCTCAGCTCTTCCCAATTCTACTTTCATCTCTCCTTTTTCATTCTACAAGTCCTACGTAGGTGGTCACAGCTCTGTGCGCTCATGATTGCCAAAGTCATATCATATCTTGAACGCAGGCTTTGTTTCTTCCATTACCCCCTCGTGTTGCTGTCTGTGTTCCCCTTAAACTCTGTGCCCCTCTTTTTTATGTCAGTGTCTCTTGCATCAGACTAATAGAGCTATTTATTTTTTGTAAAGCTCTGTCCCCTCATCCAGTGACCTATTTCCGGGTTCTGGAGAAAGAATGACGCTCTTTAGCTCACTCAGCGCACACTACAATGCATGCATGGCTTCTCCAGTCTACATTTACCTGACTGCCCCCTGTTAGTCACAACAGAAGATGTTCAGCTCCACAAGGTGAGACAGGAATATGGAAGAGGACAAACTTCCTTCAAGGCTATTTGCATGGGAATCATATTTCTGTTTTGTCAATAAACTTGTTCTTGAAGACTTTTATACACGTACTTTCTTATCTTTTCTTGTAAATTTCCTTACAAGCAAGTGGAAGATTTTGGCTAATTCCCTGCTTGTAATGACACACACACACACACACACGTACACACACATGCACACAAACATGCACATGCATACACACATATGTATACACACATACGCATACACACACACACACACACACACACCACGCTTTCTACTGGTCTGTCTTGTTTTCTGTTGGGATCTAAGGTGAACATCTCTAGGAAGGGCAGCTGTGTTTAGAGCTCCTGGCTTTATCAAGCCCAATACTGTCTGATGGCGTGTACTGAACCTCACCACACATCTCCTTGGTCGTGTAGAATGGGTTAAGTTATGTTTTTCAATCTGAGCTACTAGTTGCAGAGGTTCCCTCCTTGTACCTTTGCTCTAAAATGAATCTGAGCCAATTCATGATAGGTTTGAACATCTGTGGTGTATAAGGCATTGTGCTAAACGTCAGAGATTGTATCTAGAAGTGGTGACTGTCTGTTTTAGCCAGTCTTACAATTTCATAGAGGTATAGTTGTTGACATAAATGAGAACATGGCAAGAATCTTGAGTCTTGAGAGATGAAAGTAGAATTGGGAAGAGCTCAGAAGAAGGGGCCAACAGGTGTGGGAGGAGGGCTTGGAGAAAGTAAGCGGATATATGGTGGTGATACACCACACAAGAGTAATCTTTGCCTCATTATTGGATAGTTTCTGGGATATTGTTCAATTTTATTGAGTAGGGAAAACTAATTCATTTCCTACTTTTATTGCAGGAAGGTTTCTTCTGGCCACCTTTTCCAGAACTGAAGCCTCTCTTTCTCTACCAAACTTAAGTATTAATTATCATTTAGTAATGGTATGTTGTATTTATTTTTCTTATCTTACTAATTTTTCTTACCGATCATCTATCTTCTGTCTATGAGGCTAAGCTTTAGTCATAGCTCTTTCCTTAGGAACTTAGTATATATAGAAAATAGTGAATGAATGAATGATGGGGCATCCAAATAAACTCACCCTTTTTAAATGAATGCTTAATCTACGGCTTAATAAAGTTCCTTGAATTCATAAGCAAAACAAATTGAATAATCCTGTCCTCATGCACTTTATATTTGGTGGGCGATATTGATCATTAAATAGTCATATATGTGGCTACAATAATATTTGTACATGTTGTCTCCAGAAGTCATCAATAACTCCCGACTCATCACACTGAGAACTTTAAATTGACCAAATCTGTTTTTTAATTGACACAAAGGAGATTTATCCTCACTAGATTTATGATTCATTAAACCCGGACATTCCTTGTTATTGTTTAAGAATAAAAGAACCCTGTACCGTCTGCTTCTAGTTTGCCTAGCATCTGAAAAATGGGATGGAAAAAAAGTTAATATTATAGGCTAAGCGTGCCACTGTCTCTGCTCTTTTTAACTTTCGTCTCGTGCAGCACTATTCAGTTGAGAGCTATTGGAATATACGGAACTCCAGGTGATACACTCAACTAATTTGTTTTCAATATGGTATTGTTCATTTCAACAAAATGTGAAGTTTTGGAACTTCTAATTCTGTGACGCATATGTCAGATTTCTCTGCGTCAATGTGAATTATCTAAGCCTATTGACTTTTTATTGTCTTTTGAAGTAAAATACAGCCTACCCTGAGCCTTCAGTTTCAGGGCACACACATTTTACTCAAAAAGTATTTTCAATGGTAAGATTCCACTTTCAGGGACAGGGCAAACGGTTTTCATGTGTGTGGAATTATTTTTAAAGTATGTTAGACAAGAATTGCTCATTTCCCTCTAACGTTCAATTTGCCAAGGAATACAAATAATATCCATCTGAAAGTTTCATCGTTGGTTAAACTCAGTGCTGTGACCCCACTTCTTGCAGTTCCGTTCCTACAACAAGCAATCTTCCAAGTGGCAGTTGGTAAATAAAGTTGTCATGTATACTGACAGTAATACGCGAACCACCACTACCCACAGGCCCTCCTCCCTTCCCCAAATTTGATAATTTGCATATAAGATTTTTTAAAGCTCTGAGTGCATACCAGCTGCAGTCTTTAAAGTCCCATATCATTTGGTTAGCACAATGCCTGCCTACGTGAGCAAAAACATGGGAACTGCATCCTAATGCCGTTGACAAGATTTTTTATTTTCATGATTACTTCTCTGCCTTATTTTTTTTTTGCCTGCAGGCAAAGGTTGGCATACATGTCAAGAGAATGTTCTCCAGCTGGGGCCTGCAGTACAGAGAATTGTATATACCAGGGGGCTCCTGGGACTCTAGGCAGATTATTATGGTAATATTGGAGGCTGCTGTCCTCTCCCTCCCACAGCTGGGCCGCCTCTCTCATTGTAAGTATTGAAGCAATATGTTTTGCAAATTATACGTTGGGAACAACAGGGACCCAGTAAAGTGAGGAAAAAGAGAAACATTGCAAAATGTTGCCTTTAATATTATATTTTTCTTGTTCATCAAGCAAAATAAATTAAAGCTTTAATTTTTTTAAAATTAAATGAGGATCATATATTGAAAAAGAGCTATAAGAGTAAAAACTTAATATTGATTTTATTGAGTGAGAATTTTAAGAAAATATCATTACAGAGAAATTAGACAGTAGCCTGATTCAAGAGAATCATGGTAAGATTACATAATAGCCTTTATTATGGATTTCAAAAATCCTTTTGAGTCCAATGAAGCTGGGTTAGCAAAAACTGCACAAAAAATATCATTTTAATTAGTGCTAATGTGATCTCGTCATGGTCCAGCTGTTTCACACCGGATGCAAATGCATGTTACTTTATTAGTAATGCATCTTAAGAAAAAAAATGTCACTTCTGATTTCAAACATTTGTCATTAAAATACATTTTAATACAATAGTTGAATAACATGATTGATTTAGCCAAATGAGGCATCGCTGAAACCCAGTCAAAAAAGACTTAAAAGCCTTTTTAATTGAGGAGGAAATGTTGTCCCTCTCTCGCCTTCCTTTCTAGAAACATTAATAACAAAGCAAGAGTTAGATTCCTACTGAGAATTTTGGGGACATATGATAGAAGAGGAAGTTAACATCTCAATAATTCACAAACTGATATTTTTTTCTTTTATAGAACTCAAAGTCCACTCCTCCCAACTTGAAAATTGTAGGTGAATTTTAACAAATGCTGTGCTATTTCTGTCTGCAATAATGAATTTAAATTTATTCATCAGCAAACACTTCCGTGTCCCTCTCAATCAAGAGTCCACAACTCATTCTTTGACATTCAGCTTTCATTAATTTTAGCCAGTATTAAACTTTTCACTGTCATATGAAATCCTGCACCCATAAGAAGGGAACAAAATTCTGATTTTACAACTTAAGAATATGGCTCAAATATATCCCAGAAATTTTTATTTGTTTTTAGTGAGATTGAGCTTTCTCACATGGGACAATAATCTTAAGTACAGGAAATTTATTTGTAACACTTCTTCTACGCTTTGACTCCAAACCTATAAAACAGCTCACCATGAACAATCTTGTGTCAAATTAATATATTTATCCACTCTATTTACTTGATATCTTGCCAACATATTTTAGCTTGCTATTGATTGGAATATCCACATACAGCTTGCTCCCCTCAGCTAGATACTCACTGAGGAGGAAGTTAGTAAATCAAAGACTGGTAGGAAGTGGTGTTCAGCATAAATGCCACCCTCCATGATCTTTATCTGGACTAGAGTTATCTTTTCAAAGTGGTGATAATGAGAGAAAGGCAGAAATTCACTGTTGTTTTCAGCATTGTTTCTCATTATTCCAATCATTGTGTCAGTGTCTAGTCAAAGAAAAAGCTCAGCTCAATTGATGTCTTCAGGAAACTTTTCTGTTTCAAGACTTTGCTTGTGGTATAGGATAGCTCCCTGTTATTGTATTTTAAGCTCCTCTTCTTGTCAGGTTTACCCCTTTGAAAGGTTGAGAGGCCTAACAAAAGGCAGCTTTGGGTTTTATAAAAGAGACACTTTTCTTAGATTTCTGCCTTTATTCTCCTGGCATATGAGAGACTTCTTTGACCAAACCATTTAATAGTAAACTTGCACAGGCTATTATGTAACCAACTGAGCATTTTAAAGGAAAAGAGAAAAAAGTGCTCAACATTGTCAGCACATGATGTGACAATGTAGCAAGTGATCCTAGTAGATGGAGAATTATGTGAAGTCATGAACCGCCTACGCCTTGTGCCCCTGTGTCCTTAGGCTATGCTTATTCCCAAACTGTACAACTAACATGGATGTTACTAATTATGGGTGACTTTGAGTAGTGTACCCTTATTTTGACTTTGAATTTGGAAAGGGACAAGGTCAAAGTGGCTCTTGGCGTTAGCAAAATGGATGGCAGTTATATGGGCCACCACTTAATGAGTGACAGTTTTCAATAACAACATGCCATGTTGGAAGAAGATACTAATACAATTTGGAATGTATTAGTTTTATTTTTATTGATTGTCTGTTGTGTGTATGGCTAGCTACCATCAGGGTTCCAGTGAAATGGAAGATAAGAACATTTGCCCTCAGAAGAGCATACAGTTTCATTAGAAGGATATTCATTAAAGGATAAAGTACAGGGCAAAATAATCTATATAATGACTGAGCATCATAAACTTTGCGAGCTCACTATAAGCAAAGCTATCTAACCAGATTTCAGACAGAAGAGAAAACTGTATAGAAATGTTGACTTCTGGGGCCGAATTGTTATGCGACACTGTTTTGGGAAGACAACTAAGATAAAGAATCAGTCACAGACCAAAGTATGGATACTACATGGGTTTTATTGGGGTTACTTACAGGACCAGAAATGACTCAGAGACACCTGCATCACCAAAGCTCACTCCAACATGGCTGGCAGCTAATGAAAGTTGGAAACTTAGACCTGTATGACTTGCAGACCTTTCAACAGTTTGGAGGGTGAGTCCTCCGGGCAGCTTAGTAGGTCTCTGCTGCCTCTTCAGGGCAGCTGGTTTGGGCCTCTCCTAGGCAGCTCTATTTGTCTGAGAGTCTCTCTCAGCAGCCTTTGTCATTACTGCTCATTGTTCTGGGGAAAGGAGGGAGTCTAATGAATCCGGTCAATTTCAGGGACTTCCTGAAGCTAATGGCTTGGTTATTCCCAAAGTTTTGAGAAGCTTCCCTGCAGGATAGAACGTTACGCCTCCTTCTAGAACAACCTGTGTCTTCTCTCCAAGAAATAAAGTCCCATCCTGGAGAAAATGACAAAAATGACCATTCAACTGGAGAGAATGAAGACAGTGGAATGAATGTGGGGATATGATAGAAACATTGTGTGGAATTTCTGAATGCTAAATGAAAATATTTTAATCACTTAAATGATGATAACTTCATTATATGTTTTACTGGACACATTCTCTCAGAACGCTGTTTCTGTAATAGTTTTGAAGAGCTGTACATGGGCCTGAAGCTAATATCCTAGTTTCATGCAATTAAAACCAAAATTGTTTTGACTCTGTTAGTAATTGACAGCTAGTGAGAAAGATAGAGACAGGGAGCACATGATGTTCAAAGTGCTTTTCTGAGCCAGACTTAATGAAGGGTCAAACCTTTTGTTTTACAAGCTTTCTGAATTTGAGTCTCTATGATTATATCTCAGAGAATCTGCAGGCTCAATTAATATTCCTAGTCATATTAACATACAGTTAAATTTTAGTTCCACTCTAAGATTTTTCACAGTTGCAAATTGAGATTGCTCAACTAACAGGTAACCTAATATTGCAATATCAGATTAGAATCAATGAAATTCCAGGTATCATTCATATAGTCTTCTTAGAAACCAGATAAAGTACTGTGTTATTTCAAATTTGTTATCCTTTTAGTTCCCATAATACTGTTATAGAAGTAGATTCTGTTTTTCTATTATGTGGGTGGTGAGTAAGTCAACACAAAGGGGTTTATGACTATGTAATTTTCAGGGAATTAAATGACATATTTGAGGTTGAACTTTTTTTTTATTCTAGCTACCTCTTCTATACTTCACAGTTGTTTATCTCTGCTGCCCAGGGAGATCTTTGTACAGTTTCCTTATTGAACAGCTGGGTAGCTGAAAGGAATAAAATTCATTTTCCAATAACATAAGGCAGGAAAAGTTCACTACTGCTAACACTGAGCAAGTCACTCAAATTCTTTCTTTGAAATTGTTTCTGCCTAAGTAGCATAGTTATGTGAAGGTTTAGAGGTTGTGTGCTAATAAATCCATTTAGAAAAATTGACACCACGTTAGAGATATGAAATGGTCATTACATCTATCTAGTTTGTGAAAAACCAGGACAGCATAAAGGTCATGGTGAAGTAGATATGTTAGCAGTGATGTCAACATTGTCTATTCAGGCTTTTTAGTGAAACATTAATTTGGAATAGGCATAATGAGTAGGAACAGGAACTCTGAGGCTGAGTTACCTAGGTATAAATCCAAAGTCATCATTATTTCTTGTCTTCTTCTTCTTCTTCTTCCTATTCCTCTTCCTTTTCTCTTCTTCCTCCTCTTATTCTTCTTCTTTGCCTTCTCTCTTCCTTTTCATTCTCCTCTTCTTCTGTGCTGGTAGTTGAACTCATGATCTTAGATATGCCAAGCAAACCCTCTACTACTAAGCCATATGAACAATATTCCCAGCCCTAAATCTCATTTTTGTGACTAAGTGATGAGTGACATTCAATGAGCTTATTATATATCCTGAGACTTATTTCTCCATCTATAAAATTAAGTCCCAAAGAAATCACACAGAGGTCTACATTAACTATAAATGGATTGGTCCATTAACTCAGGCTTCTTATTAACTCTTATAACGTATTTAGCCCGTTATTCTTGTCTATGTTAGCCACATGGCTCGGTACCTTTTTCAGTAAGGCAGTTACATCTTGCTTCTTTTGAGGCTGGTCAGGACTACAAAGGAATGGGCTTTCCTCTTCCCAGAATTTTCCTGTTCTTGTCGCCCTGCCTCTACTTCCTGCCTGGTTGTCCCGCCTATACTTCCTGCCTGGCTACTGGCCAATCAGCATTTATTTAAAATATAAGTGATGGAATATAGACCATTCTCCCACATCAGTATGCGAGATCTTTTAACTTTCTGGAGTCTTCTTTAATTTCTTTCTTCAAAGATTTAAAGTTCTTGTCATACTGGTCTTCCACTTGTTTGGTTAGAATTACTCCAAGATATTTTATGCTATTTGTGGCTATTGTGAAGGGTGATGTTTCTCTAATTTCTTTCTCAGCACATTTATTATCTGTGTAAAGGAGGGCTACTGAGTGTTTTGAATTAATCTTGTATCCACATTACTGAAAGTGTTTATGAGTTGTAGAATTTCCTTGGTAGAATTTTTGGGATCACTTATGTAAACTATCATATCATCAGCAAATAATGAGAGTTTGACTTCTTCTTTTTTGATTTGTATCCCCTTGATCTCCTTTTGGTATATTTTTGCTCTAGCTAGGACCTCAAGAACTATATTGAATAGATATGGAGAGACTGAACAATTTTGTCTTGTTCCTGCTTTCAGTGGGATCGCTGTGAGTTTCTCTCCATTAAGTTTGATGTTGGCTGTTGGCTTGCTGTATAATGCCTTTATTATGTTTATGCATGTTCCTTGTATCCCTGCTCTCTCTAAGACCTTTATCATGAAGGGATGTTGTATTTTGTCAAAAGCTTTCTCAGCAGCTAATGAGATGATCATGTGGTTTTTATTTTTCACTTTGTTTATGTGGTGGATTACATTGACAGATTTTTGTATGTTAAACCATCCCTGCATCTCTGGGATGAAGCTGACTTGACCATGGTGGATGATGTTTCTGATGTGTTCTTGGATTCGATATGCTAATATTTTATTGAGTGGTTTTTGTAAAAATATTCATGAATGAGATTGTTCTGTAATTCTCTTTTTAGTAATGACTTTATCTGGTTTAGGTATCAGGGTAATTATAACCTCATAAAAAAGTTTGGCAATGTTCCTTCTGATTCTATTGTGTGGAACAATTTGAGCAGTATTAGTATTAGTTCTTCTTTGAAAATTTTGTAGAATTATGAGCTAAAACCATCTGGTCCTGGGCTTTATTTGGTTGGGAGACTTTAGATGATAGTTTGTATTTTTTTTTTAGCAGTTATAGGTCTGTTTAATTTGTTTATCTGGTCTTGATTTGATTTTGGTAAGTGATATTTATCTAGAATGTTGTCCATTTCCTTTAAGTTTT
>JAQHUG010000036.1:8384694-8396270 GCA_028555095.1 Dicrostonyx torquatus
GGCATGGACAGGCCAATCCTACTTACTCTCTTCACCTCCCATGTCACCATTGCTCTCACTTCTGTATGTTATTTCTGTATCAGGACACCCAGATGCTGATGACAATGCTGTATCTTCTGCTTTCTAATTGCATCTGCCTAAGATTTCAGCTCACTGTATCTCAGTCCTCTTTAGCCACCTCCTCGCATGTGTGGGCTGCTTTTCCCTTGAAAGGTCTGTGGGCTGAGAGGAGAATCCTTCAACTTTACAAAGCCAAGGTGTAAATGAACTAATTGAACTAAAGTAGCAAAGTAGGCAGTTTCTTGGAACGACAGTTTGTATTTAAGTAGTCGATTTCCCCCTTGAAACTACAAGCTTGAGGAGAACTGGGTGATGTTTGGTTGCATATCAGACCCCTCATATAGAGCCTTTCAGACCATGTAGCTTGAGGTCACTGGAACCCCAGGAAAGCTTGCACTCTCTCCATCTGCCTAAAACCAACACTGAAGGATGAATGCAGAGGGGTGACGGTGCAGGTGCTCATACATTTTGAAAACAAATATTTCCAGTTGTTATGAATTTTTAAAAATTGTTGAAGAATTTTTTAACACTTTGTGAGTGTATTTAACTTTGTGCTCTTGGGTTTTGCTTAGATCAGAGGGCATTTTACAAAAAAAAACTGTGATAGTAAACTATCTTATAATTTAGAGTTACATCTTAAAATAAATAATTAGTATATTTTAATTTTTTCTGTGGTAGTGAAAGAAAAAGTGAAGTTTGTTCTTCCCCATTGAAAATTTGTGAGAAGAATCAGCTTGGGATTAAACAAAAGAAGATCTCTAGCTGCTCCAAATTCCTGTTATATGTGCTCTATGAAAAGATTTCTTGAGGGACTTTTATTTGCTGATTCTTTATCAATTTTATTTCTCTCTGTGTAATGTGGTACATTGTTGCTGTTTTATTGTTTATCTCCACATCACTACTGAAGGCAGCATTGTATTTTCCTTTCCTAGGTTTTCTCGTCCTCCTTTAAATCGAATATGAGGAGCATCAAACTTTAAATATTTATGGTGTAGAGCATTTTAAGAGGTGCTCTCCTGCTCTTTTTAACCACTTCTAACAGGAAGTATTATAACAGAAGAATATGAGGAAGTTCAGAGAATATTTGTCTTTTCTTGATGTTTTCATGCTGTTTTCTAGTTGATTTATCTCATTATTTAATGCCAAATGTGACCTGATAAAATAATAATGCAAAATGCTGTATGCTTCCTTGGCTTTTATTGTATCAATTTGTATTGAAAATACATAAAATATTTAAAAAATAATAATGCAAAAATTAATTAGGTCTGATGAACACCGGGGTGTTTGTCTTGGCAGGCCTTGAATAACTGTGTTTTTGTTCTCAGGAGTGCATAACATTGATTTAGAAGAAATGAAGACATGGTTGGAGAAAGACTAAAATATCATCTGTTGCCACTGGCCCCCAAGCGCTTTAATTTTCTCCAAGAGCCCCACAGAGTCTTTATGGGTTGTCAAAAGGCATGGATTAATCAACTAACATTCATTGCAGGCAATTTACCAAGTGCTCTTTACCTGCGTATCCCAGCTAATCTCCTGCCTAGCTCTGAAGCTGGAACTGAATCTCACCTTGAAATGACCAGTCATTGACTCTCTCGCCATTTAAGAACGGCAAGATCATAATTCTGACATGTGCCCTCCTACTGGGCTAAGTGTTTTGTGAATGCTACCTATGTTTCCCACACTGATCCTTCTGAATAATATTGCTTATTAGGGATGGTCGAACAAAGTGTATGGAGGTCCAGAATCTTGTCCAGGACTGATTAGGTAAAGTTGCTCACTACCAAGCCTAATGACCTAAGTTCAATCCCTAGGATACACATGGTAAAGGGAGAGACTTGACCCCTTTAAGTCATCCTCTGACCTCCACATGAATTACAGGTGGCACATGTGCCCCCATATCCCTAAAAATAAATTATTTACTTTTTAATTGTGAAAAGCAAACAGAACGTTGTTCAGTGTCTTAGTTAGGGTTTCTATTGCTGTGAGGGGACACAATGTTTACAGCAACACTTTTAAAGGAAACATTTAATTGGAGCGACTTGCTTATTGTTCAGAGTCCTAGGGTCCATTTTTGTCATGGCAGAACATAGCAGCATGCTGACAGACATGGTGCTGGAGTTGAGAGTTCTACTCTTAATAGGCAAGCAATAGGGAGTGGTCTGAGACACTGGGTTGTATTTTGAACATAAATGAGACCTCAAAGCTTGTTGGCACAGTGACATACTTCCTCCAACAAGGTCACACCCACTCGAACTATTATACCATGCTTCCTAATAGTGCCACTCCCTTTGGGGACCATTTTCTTTCAAACAGTACATTCAGTACTGTACAACTTGTCTTCTAGGACTGGAATTGAAGAACATTGATTCCAAGGTCCTCATTAATACCCCATGCTGCTTTGTGTTCTTGGCACTGGCTCCCTAAAACAAAGTTCAACAGATAGTTCCCATGCTTAATACTTCCAACCAACTATTATGTACCACCACTTCCCAGCATGGAATCAAGGGTTATTAATTATATATAAGCTATCACCTATGCTTTCATATAGTTTGAGAAGAAACCAGATATAAGACCATTATGTTGCTTCCTAAAAATGCAAAACAAAGAATTCTTTCAAAATCTACAACAGAGCCAGGCCTTGTGGCTCAGTCTATAATTCCATCTGCTCAAATGAATGAGGCAGAGGCAACGCAAGTTCAAAACCAGCCTTGTCAGTTGGTGCAGGACAATTCTGTATCCTGTCAACCATGTTTTAAATAAATGCTGATTGGCCAGGCAGGGAGTATAGGCGGGAAAACCAGACAGGAAGTAGAGGTGAGAACAGGAGATTTGGGAAGCAGGAAGCTTCTCTGGCATCCCTGCGCAGATCTTCAAGGAAGCAGCCTGTGTCCCTGTTCCAGCTGAGAAAAGGTACCGGCCATGTGCCTGGCATGGATAGGAACAATGGTTAATATAAGTTATGGGAGCTGATAGGAAGACTGAGCTAATGGGCCAATCAGTGTATAACTTAATATAGACTCTCTGTGTGACTTCCTTTGGGGCTTGCCGGCTGTGGGGTACTGGGCAGGGCACAAACCCCAACAAGCAGGACCTTCATGTTACAGTCAGTTTAGTAAGACCTTGTCTCAAAATGAAGTGTGTGTGTGTGTGTGTGTGTGTGTGTGTGTGTGTGTGTGTAGCTCATTGGTAGAGTCCTTGCCTAGCTTGTGTGCATGAGGCTCTAGGTTTCAATTCTCAGTACAATAAAAAGAAAAAAAAAAAGGATCCAGGGAAGTATAGTAGTAGGTACATTACTTCAACTAAAGTAGAAGAAAGACTTAGGCTGTGAGAGAGAATGTCAATTAGTAATTACCACTATTTATCCTGCTTATGCAGGATATAAGCAAGGGACAATGGAATCACAAATGAAGAATGCCAGACAAAATTCTTGTCTTTGTCTCTGTGAGAACCCAACTGATCAGACCAAATCTACAAGTCCCTTTACTATGTGTGCCCACAGCACAGACAAGTCCTGCTCTGATGTGGGCACTTCGTATTTGTTTCCCTTTAATGCCTTCTAACTGCATTGCCATGTCTAACACATCTAGAATTAGATTTTCTATAAGCAAATTATGCTTCTGTTTCTAGTGGACGTACTCTACATTGTAACAGGAGTCAGATCACTCTCATATATGAAATCACATAACACAGATAAAATATTTGAAATAAATGACAGGAAAAAGTGTGTGAACACCATGATTATTTCCACTAATAACTAGAGAGAAATTCAGGCCATGATCTGGAAAGAATTCAGGCTTTACCTGATCGATTCCTAGAACTGTCCTGCGAAGCTGTGAATCTGGGGAGACAAAGGTAACAAGTATTCACAAAATAGAGAATTTGAGACAGAACCCTATGAGTTTGCAGAATCTCCTGAGTGTAGTAAGAGGAGGGGGCTGTGTTCCCAGCAACCAGCTCCTGGCTGCATGGCTAGCTTATACCCGAAATAATTACACACAAACTGTATTCATTTAAATACTGCCTGGCCCATTATCTCTAGCCTTTTCTTGACTAACTCTCACATCTTAAACTAGCCTATTTCCAATAGTCTGTGTGTCACCACAAGGTGGTTGCTTACTGGGAAGATTCTAACCTACATCCATCTCGGGACGGAGAATCATGGCATCTGCCACACTTCCTTTCTTCCCAGACTTCTGTTCTGTCTACTCCGCCCACCTAAGGGCTGCCCTATCAAAAAGCCAAGGCAGTCTCTTTTTTTAACCATTGAAAGCAATAGAAATAGAGAAAAGCCCTCCTACGCCACCCGAGTTGAGTGTTGGTCGCAGCATGTATGTGATAAGACTACCCACAGTTGAATTACGGACCGCCTGAAAAGATTAAGAGAGAGCACCTTGAACTTACGTTGTGCTAGAATACTGCCAAGGTCTGCTATGCCCAACTGGAAAATGTCATAATTTGTGGGATTATAGGCAGATTGCTCAGAGGGACTTGCATTTGCGGTGGAAACAATTAGCAATTAGGTTTCCACTAAACAAGGTCTGACTGACCAGAAAATATCAAAAGCCTAACCTGAGAGAAACAGACTGCATCCCAGGGAAAAGCTCAAGACTGTTTAATGTTTATATGGGACACAAATATCCAGCATTCAACTAAGTAAAATCCATAACACCTGGTGTCCAATCAAGGAATTAAAAGTGTGAAAGACTGAGGAAAATACGATCATTAAGGAGAAAAAAATAATCTATGAATGCTAAGCAATGCAGAACTTACACAAATGTTAGAACAGACAAGGCCACTGATAAGTCTTTTTGTGGTATTTTACATGTGCAAAAGGTAAAATAGTGAAAAGAAATATACTAAATTGAACTTCAGGAAATGAAAACAGCAGAGATTAGAAATATACTGGATTATATTAATGGAAATTAGACATTGCAAAAGACTGGTGAGTCCATAATAATGGATATTTTAGTAAAGAAAATCTAAAGAGAAAACAAATCTTAAAAATTGAAATTATTATCAGGAATCAGTAGAATATTTTGGTGGCCTAAAATATATCTGCAGTTCTCCAGAATAAAAAAGGAATGGTATTGGGTAGTGGTGGTGCACGCCTTTAATCCCAGACTGTCCAGTTGCTCCAAGGTATTCTGTCAATTTAATATGGTTTCAAACAAGATCAAAGCTTTTTTTTTTACAGAAATCTGCAAACTCATTTCTAAAGCCTCTATAGACATGCAAAGGACCTAACTTATCTGGAATAGGATTAATAGGAAAGAAAATTTTTAGATTTGTAGAGCTAACACTTCCAGATTTCAAGACACGATATAAATTTACAGTATTGAGCACATATGCTTATTATTCATACAAAGAAAACTAAAAATATCAATGAAATAGAATCAATAAATAGATTTACAATATAAAAGTTCTTCAGCGGAGAGACAGGCAAGTTGCGGAAGTCCCCAGAAGTCAGCCTGCAGGACTGGTTCCAGAATCCTTCAAAGACCTCAACTCTGAAGATGTTTCTGTACTTAGTAACATTGCATGGTGTTTGCACATAACCTATGCATATCCTAGAGCACACTTTAAATCATCTTTAAATTACTTATAATATCTGATACAATATAAATGCTATGTATATAGTTTTAATATTTTATTGTCCAGAGAATAATGACAAGAAAAAGTCTTCCATATCCAGTAAAGAGAACCGTTTTTAAACATTTTTGATCTTAAGTTAGTTGACTCTGATACAACACAAGTGGATAAAAAGAACTAATCGAACATTTCTGTAATAGACTTGTATTCAGCACAGAATAGAAATGAACTCTTCAAACACACCAAACATTTGATGGATTTTACAATGAGTGAAAGAAACTAAACAATAGTAGAAACAATCCAGGTGTTAGGAATCCATGTAGCAAACACCTACTACTTCATTCCACTTTTATTAACTTTTAAAAATACAAGCTGTGCTTACTTCAGCAGCTCACATACTAAAATTAGAGCTGCAGAGAAGGTTAGTGTGGCCCCTGCCCAAAGATGGCATGCAAATTAATGAATTGTTCTATTGTTTTATACATTGACTTATTCTAACAGAAACCACATCATTGACTGTGCTCTGCCTATGTGATGTATAAATATTTGCCTCTTGTTTAATTTTCTGCTTTTGGGTCTCTACTGATTATGATCATACCCTTTTCTCATTTCTAGAAATGGTAGAAGCCTGGCCTCCATTCAATAGATTCTCTTTTTCTTTAAGATTATAATGTTGTCTGGCCCTGGAGGTGTGGATGTGAGAGAGCTGACCCCACTCCTTGCCAGGGTAGGACTGGGAGAGCTGGTCCTGCCCCTCACTGACTGAAGCACTCAGGAGAGTTGGTACCGCTTTCCACCTGGGCAGCTTGGTAGAGCTGGCCTTGGTGCTGTGGGTGCAGGAGAGCTGGCCCCGATGGTGCTGGAGAGCTGGTCTCAGCCCTTGCCAGCTCTCACAGGTAGGAGAACTGACCCTGCCCCTTACATGGGCAAAGCAGGAGAGCTGGCCCTGATGGCAGAGGTGCTGGAGAGTCGTGGGCTGACAAACTCAGCGACTACCCATTCCCAGTTCCCGGGCTATAAATTGACCCTCCCCAACATCCACTTCATCTATGAACTGCTGTAGCATGTGAAGGGACTGGTTCTGTAGAACCAAAGCTGCAGGATCTCTATGACACAGTGCAGCGACAGGACATCCAAATGGAGTCCCAGTATTGATTGGTAGTGTAGCAGAAGCCAGAAAACCAATGACTCATTGCAATGCACATTTGTAAGTAAAGCTATTTAGGCAAAAGGATAATCTGTGGGACACACCGCAGCTACAAGGGCGAGATTTTTTTAAAAAGATATTTTTATTTATTTTTTAAACTTTTTTTGGCAAGGGTTTTTTTGGCATAAGGGTGGAAGGCAGATAGGGAGGGATGGGTTGAGGAGTGGAATTTAGGTGCATGACTTGAAATGTACAAAGAATAAATAAAAAAGTTCAAAATAAAGATTTGCATATTGTTGGCAATGACAAGCCAAAATTTTACCATTGTAAGCTTCTAGGTTTTAGGGACTTTGAATGCTTGAGCATTTGTATAAGATGTGTTCAATATGTACAATTATTGTTAAATCATTTATACTATTAAATGTTTGATGAATACTAAGAACTCTACATGAGTTCCTTAAGGGCATGAAAAAACCAATAGAAAGCAAGTAGAAACAAAGTTGTTTTCAGTGTCTTGAATCTATGCATGGAAATAAATATACTTTTTAAAATTAAAATGGTAATATTAAGCAGTGATTATCAAATATGACTTTGTTTAAAATTTTTTGGGAAGACCTTTAAAGCCACCTACTATTATCTGAGCTCTAAAGTCTACCAGAACACCCCAAAGCTTGGAGATTGGGGTCTTTTATGGTATTTAAAATAATTTCCCCCATATGATTGAAGTTACTATCTGTTCTAATAACTGCACATACAATTGTAAGGAAGACTTGTCATCTTCAAGATAAATTGCCATGGGTAAGGCACCAAGAAGCAGTACTCAACTGGGCTGTCTGAATATTAAAGTTATCGGATGCTGGTACTTGAATCCCACCTGCTTTAATTCTTAGTTAGTGGTCACAGAGCAGCTGAGGTGCAGAGCTGTATTTAAGCTATATATCAAATTTTCTAAAGTGCAGCCAAAATCTTGAACTTGTGTCCTAAGATGAGCTATCTCATCTACAACACAGAAACAGTACTTTAAGGTGTTTTAGTGTGTGTTGATTTTTGTTCGTGCTTTGATGATGAATGTGTGTGTGTGTATGTGTGTCTGTGTGTGTCTATGTTTGTGATTGTGTTTGTTTGTGTGTGTGTGTGTGTGTGTGTGTGTAAGCACTTATATGGCTCCTTTGTTAAGGTGAACATTTCATAAAGGCTGTAATCTTTGTTTTAGTGTTTTCTGAAACTCTTCAACTCTGGAAATCCGGATCCATAAAAGAGGTAGTTTAAAAACTTTAAAACCAAGGTTTTGCCGAACTGAAAAACAAAGGACAGCAAGCAGCTTCAGCCTTGGTCTGTGTGGATGTCTGTAGCTCCTGTTAACCAATGACGGTCGAGAGGACAGGCAGCATGGAGTTGGAACCACACCTTATTGGCTACAACACGGGAGAGCTGGTCCTATCCCGGCTGATTCAGCACTGGAGAGAGTGGATCCCTGCACCCCTCCTGAGCAGCATGACAGAGCAGACAGAGCTGTTGCAGGAATGTGGGTGAGTTGGTCCCGAGGGCAAGAGAGTGGGAGAGCTAGTCCTGCCCCTCTTGTCTAACACGTGGTGCTGTGGTGAGGGAAATAAGCCCTCTGCTCTTGCCCCTTACAGGCGGGAAAGCTGACCCAAGCCCACAACTGCAGCACTCGAGAGAACGGACCCTGTACCTCACCTGGGCACTACAGTAGTGGTGACCCAGTGGGTGGGGGCACAGCTGAGCCCGCCCTGAGGCTATGGGATTGGGAGAGTTGACTCTGCACCCCTTGTCGAATGTGGTGGTGAGGGTGAGAGACAAATGCTGTCCCTCCTTATCCTTTTGCCACCTGTGGCAGATGAAAGAGCTGACCCCACCCCTCACCAGGACCTGCACACCTTGCCTGGCAACGCAGTAGAGCTGACTCAACTGATAGGGCACAGGTGAGCCAGCCGAGACAACACGAGCATAAGAGATCTGGTCCCTACCCTCACCTGCCAGAGAGTGGTGTTAGCGAGTGAGTGATGCCCACCCTACCCCTCCACCCCTCACCACTTATAGCAGGTGGGAGAGCTGGCCCCTGGGTTTTGAGAGTCAAAGAACTAATTTTGGCCCTCACCAGCTGCAACACTCAAAAGAGCAAGCACCGTGCCTCTCCCAGGCAGCAAAGCAGGGTTGACTTTGCTGGGAGGGGCTCAGCTGAGCCTGCCTTGAGGCCCCGAGAAAGGGAGAACTGACCCTGCACCCTTTTTTGCCACGTGGTTGTAAGGGCAAGGGAAAGATGCCCTTTTCCTTTGTCTCTTGAGAGCTGATTCTGCTCCTCACCAGTTGTAGCTAGCACTCAGGAAAGCAGGTCCTGCACCTTGCCTGGGCAACACAGAAGTGCTGACCCCATTGACCGGAGCCCAAGTGACCAACCCTGAAGACGTGGGAGAAAGGGAACTGTCCCCGACCCTTGCTGTTTACTACATAGGGTGAGCTAGCCAGGGTGGTGCTGGCGACCTCACCCTGGTACCGGGGATGAGGGAGAGCTGCCAGGCTGACAAGCCCAGCAACTACCCAGACCCAGGGCTATGAGTTGGTCTTTTCCATCATCATCTACCCAATCTGTGATCTTCTGGAGCACCTGAAGGGGCCAGACCTGCAGACCCAAAACAGCAGGATCTTTGTGACACCAGACAACAACATGAGGCTATCTAAGGGGAGCCTCAGTGACAGCCCAGTATCTGTGGTATAGCAAAAACCAGAGGCCTCGAACTAGACCAATAACTCATGGCAATGAACACTTACAAGTACGGATATATGGACTACATGGTATACTGTGTGACCCTCTGTGCCACACTACAGATTCCACAGCAAGACTTTTCTTTTCTTCCTCCTTTCTTTTCTTTTAAATTTTATTTTTCACCCTGCGGGGGTGGATGGCATTGAAAAGGCAGGAGTTTGGTGGGAAGGGATGGGGAGATGAATGGGATTAAGAGGCAAAAATGTGAAATCCATAAAGAATCAATAGAAAGGTTAACTTGGAAAAAATATCGGGTTCACATTATATTTTAAGAAGTCCAAATTGAGGAAGGACTGTGTAATGGGATGCCATCTTAAAATGAGCAGGGCTAAGGTAAAAGGAGGCCTTGTCAGCGTCTCTGAATTAACCTTATTCCTTTGGAAGAAGACCTTTATCTTTTCAGAAAAGCATTGGCGTGAGGTACTATGAATCGAAGGCCAAGGGGCCTCAAATGAGATTGAGTCGTCTCACCTTTGCTTAGGAACTTATTGAAATAGACTAATTGATGAGGTTAAAACAAAAACCTCATTGAAAAAAGTAAGTCTTCCTACAGGATTTTAGTTCTGCTGTCGAATGTGATCTTTTTCTATAGCAACGTAGGGGTCACCAGAAGCGAAGACGTGTTCAGTGTCTCATGAGCACCCAGTTTGAGTATGTAAACACCAGCCTGTGCCAAGTCTCCCTGGGACTGACTCAGGTTGGCTACGGTGAAACACTAATATGAACAGACACATGCTTTTAGTCAGACTGTTAGCATTTATGAGCCAGACCTTCACTACCGCCTAATAGATAAGTTCCTGCTGCATTTCCGATCCCATCCACCTCTCTGGTCAAGACTGCACTGTCACTCTTGAGAGCACACGGAAGCTTCTAGTCTGATCAAGAAAACTTTCCACTTGCATGTGTTAACCTAACCAATCTGTAGCTCTTTCTTCAAACTGTGCTGTGTGGCAGGAGGCTCTACTCCAGCTTCATGCACCTACGTCTTTGTGAGAATTTCCCTTTTGTACCTAGGAAGCCATCTAGAGTCTCCTGAGCCCCGTGTTCTGCTCTGCCACCAGGTCACAAAACACTGAGCACAAGCAACTTAATACTATCACAATGGGCTTTAGATTTCAACATGGGAATGTAGTGGGATGCAAGCATTCAATTCACAGCAGGCATGATATTTTTTACATGCAAGTGACTAATGAGAAAATTAAGGCTCAGAGATATATTAAATAATTAGGACCCGAACATATTAGCTAGGAAGTGGAAGAACTGAAGTAAAAATATCTTGATTTGATGGTAAAGTCCAGGCTTTTCCCCGGAGTATACTGAAAATGAGCATCTTTTGGATGGCATTTGTTTTATATTGCTCTGTTGAAGTTATTTGAATTGTGGCCATTTTAACCATTATAGTTGGGATATTTAGTTCAGCTCTCCAGTTTTCCAAAAACATTAATCAGAATTTCCAAAATATTTTTAGAGACCCGGGATGATGTTTATGTTGCTATAATTTATTTTTCTAAAATGATGTATTTTTGTTTTTCATGTATATGAGGGTTTTGCCTGCATGTTCTTATGTGTACCACACACGTGCCTAGTGCCTGTGGAGGGCAGAAGTGGGAACTGGAGCCCCTGGAGCTGGATGGAGTGTGTAAGTTCTCATACTCATGCTGGGAACTTAACCCGGGTCCTCTACCAGAGCAGCAAGTGCTGGGTCATCACTCCAGCCCCTTCTCCTATTTAAGTTTTATATATTGGCATCTGTCTCAGGGAGAGGTACTGTTCCATTTCCCTCCACAGAACTTGGTAAACATTTTGCAGCAAGCATATGTCCATTATCTTAAAAGCAATCTGTTGTCAATAAATATAAGGCTACTTCTCAAAACCAATAAAACATAATTGGTGATGCCACTAATGTTCAATGAGCATATAGTATCTAAATGATGAGGGAGGTTTACCTTCAAAGGTTTTTTGTTTGGTTGGTTTGGTTTTGGTATCTTGAGGAGG
>JAQHUG010000036.1:8406460-8476610 GCA_028555095.1 Dicrostonyx torquatus
TTTTTTTAAACAATGAAGTGTGTGATAAAGAAAATTAATAGCATAAACAGGATTAGGATGTAGGCTTTCAAGCCCTTTTAAAAACACAAACAGCTTTTCAAGAGAGGGAAGCATGTTGAAAAAATCTAATGTCTATTCATTAAAGTACGCCTAAGTGTTAAATATAGCTATTAAGTCTACTTGAAAGCAATAAAACTTAATATTTTTCTTAAAACTTAATTAATAATTAAGGCTAAACAATCCCTTTGTACCAATCCACACAAAGTTAGTGTCCACAGATACTGTCTTTGATCCTTCTTTCGGCAAAGAAAAGGCGTGTGAATAGAGGCCACATCCGTTACCTTGAGAATAGACCTTCAGGAGCTGGGGATGCTCGTGAAGATGAAACAGCATGATTGAAAAGCTGGCGTGTACAAGCTCCAGCTTCTTTTTACAGCCACTTACTCACTTTTTTTAAACTTAGGGAGAATCATGAAAAATTTAAGATAAATATCCTTTCTTTTCCCACCCGTGAGGAGGGCTATACAAGTTTAATAAATGAATTTTTAGATGAAATTCAGTATGAATAGACGTATCAGGTTGACGGTACTGAAATATGACGCACTGCAAAACAGGCTCAGAAGACCAGCGTCTCTTAGCAGCTACCGCAGTCGAAAGCTACTTACTAGCGCACTTAGCATCCATTCCTGATGTGGGAATATGGACGAGAAAACTCACTGGTAACGATAATCAGACTGGGGAAATGAGGCTTGAGTAAGCTCCAGCAATTAAAAAGCCCATGGCTGTTGATGATGCTCTCGTAGCTGCCTCCCGGTTCTCAGAATGGACCACCAGCTCTCTGCGAGGAGGAGTCTAATACTTCCCTCCTTCCGCATTCCCTGGAGTGATATCTACTCTACAAGCCGCATACTGGAGCCTGATGGTTGCGCAGTATCCCGTGAGTGCTTCGGCTGAGGGTTTGGAAGAACGGTCTTGTTTTAGTGGTGGGGTCTCTAATGTATTGTGAGGAGCAAGAGGGAAAAACAGACAATCCATTTTCTAATGCAGAGTAACTTAGGAAATCCCTGATGGGAAAGTTCATCTCCGACTATTTTTGAAAGTGTTTTCCAGCACTAATTTACAAGAGTAGATTCTGCGGTTTATGCCTGTGTATAAGATATCAGAGATGAATCGTCTGCATCAACAGCTTTGAGAGGCTCTGGAAGGGCATTTAAAAAGAGTGATACAAGTTCAAGTCTTAACACTGTGTGTGGTAGGCTTCCTCCTCCTAAGTAGAAAATAAATGTATCCAAGAAGTATTTGTGGCATTTCTGTGGGTATCTAGTTCCCACGTAGGTTAGTGCTTCTCAAACTTTGGGCTTCATAAGAATCACTTGGCAAATTTAAGTTAACTGGTAGTGACTAAAATTAACAGTAGTTATAAAACAGCTATCACCGGAAATACTGAGCCAGAAGAATCGAGGAAGAATTATAAAATCTGTTTTTCCATCTGAGAGGTTTACAAACATCCGTGATTTCTTAACACCACTCTTTTTAAGCAGTACCAGCATCGATGTGTCATGGAGCAGGCCCAGTGTTCTACAAATTTGTAATACACAATGCCTCCTCGCCCTGCCCCCAGAAGGGGAGAGTGGTATTGCTCAGGGAGACACAGAAAAACTTAAAACATCGTAAGTTTGGCTTAGACATGAAGAGGTCTTATAGAACATTTGAAAAGTAACCAGGACTTAGAGGGACATGTGATTCAGCCATTCTGTTTCTTTCCGTGTGAGGAAAATGCCACAGAGTCAGAGAGGCCAAATTCCTGGCCTATGACCCCTCAGTTAAGAGTGGGGATAGTGTCTGGAAACATCTGTGCTTGTATGTAGCTACCACACAAGAAAATAGAGCAATATCTTATTAAAATACATAGGAAAACATAATGATATACATACCAATGTAATTTCCAGATATCAGATGAGAAAACAGAGATGTGTCAGTAATCGTCAATGATATGCAGTGAATACACCCTATGGGAAAATAGTTGCATTTCAGGGCTTTGGAGATCCATCACTCAATTAGATGCATAGAAATAATACTATGTTAACTAATAATTATTGGGTGTCATTGGCTTTTTACCTGAATACATTCATTTAATCTTTTGAAAATAACTCTACTTATTAGGAAATGTTACTTCTAATTTCATATATGAAACCCAACTTTGTCATGGTTTACACAGGTAGGAAACGGTAAATGAAAATGCTAACAAACACTGTATTTCCAGACCTCTTAAAACCAACACTCTAGAGAGACCTTGGAACACTCAGTCCTAATTGGGATGTCTCCATCAAATCTCTCCCCTCTGGGCTCAGGGAGCTATGCAGAAGGGGAGGCAGAAAGATTGTGGGACCCTGGAGGGATGGAAAACACCGAGGAAACAGTGCCTTCCAGACACAGCGTGACTGACACATGAAGTCACAGAGACAGTGGCTGAATGCACGAGGCCTGCACATGTCAAAGACAGACAAGGCGCCAGTGCTGAGAGGGGAAGCGGACATGAGCCCCTGTCACCAGCTAAGAAGCTATCTCCAATTGACAACCGCTCACAAAGGAAATATTTAGTTTTCTCCTATGGAGTTACTGGGGATATAAACCACAGCAGTAAATGTGATATAAAGCAAACTCAGTGGTACTTTTATAGATTTTTTTTGTTTCATATTACTTTGGGCACTTTTTAAAAAAAAATCTTACTGGATTTTTGTTCATATAATAAGGGTTCTGGTTTTATGTTTTTATGGGTTTTGTGTGCATGTGTGTTTATCTTGCTTTTTAAAAATCCTGGTCTGTTTTCGTTATTTGTTTGTTTGCTCTTTGTTTGTTTTCTTTTTTTGACTTTTTCCACATTTATAGCTATGGAGTATATTTCTTTTTTTTATTATTATTGTTAAAAGAAGAATTTACATTTACTCCCCTTGTTCCCGGCCCTCCCGCTCCCCCACTACCCCACCACCCTCCCCCTGCTTCCTTAAGATGGGGCAGGATACCCTGTCCTATGGGAAGCCCAAGGCCCTCCCCCCTCCATCTCGGTCTAGGAAGATGTGCATCCATATAGAATAAGTTCCCAAAAAGCCAATACATGCAGAAGAGCTAGGTCCCGGTGCCATTATCATTGGTTTCTCAGTCAGTCCCCACTGGCAGTCACATTCATAAGGTCTTTGTTTGTTTTCAAAAGAGATAGGGAACGAACATGTGGAGCTGGATGGGTGGGAGGTGGGAGGATCTGAGAGCAGATGAGAGAGGGGAAACTGTAATCAGAATACAGTGTGTGAAAAATATCTTTAAAAAACAAAGCACAGCACTTTAGACAATGCTTTTTCTCAGCATGATGGCTTCATGCTTTGAGAAATAGCCGGATTACTAGGAGACATGGTCAGGATCTTGAAGGGGTCCTGGAATATTAAAAGTCATGATATAATTGAAAGATACAGATGATATTGTACATTTAAGTTATGAAAATAAATACCTCTTTAAGGATATTCACTTAATAGTAATTCATAAAAAATGATCAAGGGATTTAAGTTGTGTATACACACATACACACATATACACACACACAAGTCTAAATTAACTGCCAAAGAACTTCTGAAATTTTTGTTATAAGCTGCATGGTAGATATGCTTTAGATATTTTAGGTCACAGTTCGAATGACTTGGAAATATTTAAAGGAGACATAGACAAAGCTCAATTCAAAAGTGGAAAAGTGGAAAGCAGACATTTGTGGTTTTAGGTTGCTGAATATCTGAATTTATCTACTGCTCTCTACTCCCATTTTCTCATTCTCTCTCTTTCTCTTCTCTTCCTCCTCTCTCCTCTCCTTCTTCCTCTCCCTTCCCTTTTTCTCTACCCTAATTTTTCTATTAATTCATTTTCCTGTTTTTATTCTTTGTCACCCCAGTAAAACTGTAAGTCAAGGTGCTCTTGGGTACTAGCTGCCATTCCTGACTCCTGGCCAAGGGGAAGACACTAACCGGGCAGTCTCGTATCTTCTGTTGATTTCTGTTTCTAACAATGAGACAGTATGTATCAGAATGCTTTTCATACAAGCTTCTTCAGGAGGCTATCTCTGTTTACCTTACCCTGGTTTCTGAATCTGTCATGATTCTTCCTTCTTTCCTTTCCTTCCTTCCTCCTTCCTTCCTATCTCTCCCTTTATCCCTTCCTCCCTCCTTTACTCTCTTCCTCCTTCCCTTCCCTTATTTTTGAAGATAATAGCTCAAAAAAACCAAGACACTTAAAAATATTTATTTTTAGTTTATGTGTTTGAGTGTTTGCCTGCATGAATGCATGTGTGTCATGTGTTTGAGGAGGACAGAAGGTGACATCAGATTGTCTGGAAATGTAGTAACAAATGGTTGTGAACTGCCATGTGAGTACTGGGAACAGAACCTGGGTCCTTTACAAGAGCAGGCAAATGCTCTCAACCAATAAGTCTCTCCAGGCCCCAAACCCGGTCACTGATGCTTGGGTCTTTTTATTTTTTTATTTTTATTTTTTGGTTTTTCGAGACAGGGTTTCTCTGTGGCTTTGGAGCCTGTCCTGGAACTAGCTCTTGTAGACCAGGCTGGTCTCGAACTCACAGAGATCCGCCTGCCTCTGCCTCCCGAGTGCTGGGATTAAAGGCGTGCGCCACCACCGCCCGGCGTTGATGCTTGGGTCTTTATCAAGTTGTTCATTCAGGTGATGGTGATACTTAGGGCAATCCAGGGAAGGTCGGCTCTCTTCTTCCTTCTCACCCTAGGCATCTTTCCCACTTCCCTTTATTCTTTGGAGAAATTCTAGATTCTACATGTACAAAAGATTGAACGTTAACATAGCAAGTAATGTATTCTTAGCAAATTTGGTAAGGCAGACTTGTTTCTGAATTATTTCAGGTACAGAGGTCACGTGTTTAGCACCAGATGTGCAATGGAGCCAATGAAAAAATTATGATGTTCCTTCTAATTAAAGAAAGGAAAATTTATCAAGGCAGACACAGAACCTTGGATGGAAAAGAAGCACGCTAATTTAGAAAGGAACAACAGGCAAGCACAGTAAGAGACAGAGGAGGGAAGGTAATGATGGTGGGATGTGACCGACGATGGTGTGAGCCTTTGAAGTCATCAAGCAGCTTCACAGACTTCTCCTTCTTGCTCCCATGCACTCTACAGTAGGCTTTACTCCTCTTTTTTAGGCAAAGGCACAGAAGTTGAGACAGTTTGACTTGCACTAAGTCCCAGAGCTGTAGGATTAATAGCACATCATCAGGGATATTCTCCAGTTCTCCCCCACGCCTTTATTCCAAACTTCTTTCCTCATCCTGCTGTCTATGTGTTTGAGAAACTCCAAGGAAATGAAATTGTTGAGAAGGGCTTTAAAGAGATGACCCAGTCAGTAAACATGCTTTCTGGGTAAGTCTGAGGACTGAGTTGGGACCAGCAGCACTCACACCAAAGAGCTGCCTGGGTACCCTCACATGTGCCTGTAACTCCAGACCATGAGAAGAGAGAAAGACCCTGTAATGGCACCCAGGTCAGCCAGTCTATGTGAGTCAGTGATATAGGCTCAGTGAGAGATCCTGCCTCAAAAAATTAAGATGGAGAAGCAATTGAGGAAGACCCTCGACATGCACACACATGCTCATGTACCTGCATATAGATGTTACACATAACATACACACACAAATAAAATATCCTGGAAAACTCCTCAATTCCTCCTTCCTTCCTTGAGTGGAAAGAAGCAGCTAGAAAACTCATGTGTCATTCACAAGACAAAGCAGGTCTGTCTGTGCTCACTCTCCTGAGCCCCGGGCTACGTCTCCCAGGCCTGGCTGGTTGTTCTGTCAATTTACTAACTGGGAGGCCTGGAGTGTCCATAGATTGTACTTTGGCACTAAGAGACCTCTTTACCCACCCAAAGTGGAGGTGGCTGTAATTTGGCCAGTTTTGTGAAAGTCCAACAGGAAACGGAAATGCTGTGATGCCTTTTTCTGCCAGCGAAACTTCCAGAGGCCGGAGAAGGGCAGCTATTTCTTGGTATCAGCTAGAATTTTTGTTTGTTTGTTTGAGAGCACGAAGTCCCCAAAGAGAAACTAAGTGTATTCTGAGAGGAGTTTATATTAAGTACCTGACTCCTGCTGTGAACAGAGATATGTGGTTGTTTTATAAATTAGCCACATTTGAATTCTAAATCACTATAGGTGCAGCAGAGCCTTTGATATAAGACGATGCTTACTTCTTAACAAACAAAATACTTGCTCAATATTGGTGGGGAGGGGAGGGGAAGGTCGACTGTTTGGGAAACTTATCTGCTATTTAGATAATATTCTTGGCACCCAGAGGTACAAAATAATGATATTGATAAGAAGAATAAATCTAATCCTGTCTATTTTATGTCAAAATAGTAGAAGACAAATTTTCATGTAAGTATGCAGAAAAGCAGTAAACCTGTTTAAAGAACAAATTTAATGGCTTCCAAGACTATATATTTCTAATAATTGTTTATACTTTTAGTTTAATACTATTTTCCCTACTTAGATGCTTTTTTTCTAATGGTGGAGAGATTGGAATAAAACTGAAGATTCTGAATTTTCCCAAAGACAGTTTCCAAAGGAATTCAGAAAAGTTAGGTCTGCTTTCTATCATGTTCAGTTCTTCGTTTCAAAGAAATTCTTCTAATAAATCTTTTCTCTTTTCTCCCTCAGGCATGTGTGAGGTGAGAAGGGCTTAGGTCTCAGGCAATTTTTCTGCATGTAATTTTTCTGATTATTACTGAAGGCATTTCCACAATTTACAGCATACTTCTAGTTTAAGAAGTTAAAAACATCAAACTTCCAACTGGTAGGTTTTGTTTTTGTTTTTGTTTTTTTTTAAGAAATCAAATTAGTTCTCAGTGGCAGTCAGCAGGAAGTTGCTGGGAACAGCTCAGCAAAGCATTAAACAATCAACACTGTAATTTCTGGCTGTTCTTTGGTTCATGAGAAATTATTCTGGCCTTGTCTAGTTGCGCTGTCAAATGTTGGGACTCCAACCTCCTCTCCTGGTGCTGAAAAGTTGAGAAGCAATCTTTACTTTACAGGTTTGAAATCTGTTGGCAAGTCCGGCGGAAAAACCCTGTGGCCACTGCTTCAGTTCTGTTTCTTCTGGGGATAGCTAAAACCCTCTGTCTCCCGCATTGACAGGTCAGCACTTTTGAGGAGCACTTAGGAAAGATGGCATCCCCACCTCTCCATCAACGACAGCCGAAAGCCCTAACTCCCAGTAATGGTGTAATGGGGAGCAAGAGGGAACTTTCAAAATGGTCTCAGGAAATCCTTTCCCAGAGACAGTCAATGCGAAAATGAGGTTGTCTTCCAGAGTGAGCGGTCAAGTCCTGTCACCAGGATTCGGCCCACTTGTGCTATTAATACCGCAGCTGCTCTCCTGCCTCTGCACGTTCATCAAGCACCATCAGGCTCCTTGTGGAACAGACTTAGACAGAGTGTCTGCAAGACGAAGCACTCCAAATGTTCTGGAGGAAACAACTCCCGTGCTGACACAGAGAGAGGGATGGATCGTCTCCTTCCCAAGTCTCTGTTTCTATTATAAATTAGATGCCTACTTAAAAAATGAGCAAAGCATAAATAATTTAAAAGAAATCCAAGGCCTTTATTACCACCATAGTACCCAGGCTTTTGAAGATAACTCGTCTGCCCTGGCACATTTGTGGCTGTTTGCTCTGCTCTGCTCTCTGTTTCTCCCACAAGGAAGTGTGTGCTGAAGAAGAAAAACAAAATAAAATGAAAAGTAAAGAAAAGAAACCTCTGGGTATGGTACCCAGCATAAGTTGCTTGCACATTTCAAGCCCAGGGGAGTCAGAGCTTATTCTTGGTATGGTTCAGCCTCCCTCTAACACAGCCTGTCTCCCTTTCTTCCCCATAGGAAAGGATAGATTGCTTTAAAAACAGAGGGGAGGATCCCATGACAAAATCACCAGGGATGTAGGGATGTCCTGGGGGGGCACACAAAAGAAAGTCCTTGCTGAGTCCACTGTCCCCATCCATCCTTGCTGAGTCCAATCTCTTACAGCTTTGGTCAAAACCTGAACTCCTCCCCCCCCACCCCGTTTTTTGGCAATGGCCGAAACCAGATGATCATAACCCCCATTATCCTACTCCTCGTATTTCGTGACTTAACCAAACGTATAAAAATGTCGGAGTCTGTTATAAACAAATGCAGTGGTAGCTTTTCAGCGGGAAGCATGGAAGTCATTGGAGAATGACTAAGAATGTGGGTAAAATTCTGCCTCTAAAAGGCACAAATATTTCAGAAGCTTATACATGTGAAGGTAAGGATGCAGAACTGGAAGGAAGAATACATACTTCATTAGTTTGGATGAACTTGATCTCTGGCAGATGCAAAACATGCTCGTTTCCCAACTCAGTCGCACACAGTACTTGGGTCATCCTTAAAATGGATTTGCACCCAGAATGTGAACATCAAATCGGGGGAAAGACTCAAGAACCTGCAGTTGGGATTCACTGCTCAAAGAAGGAATATGCTGTTAATGCGGTCGTTAATGCTTGGACTTTATCTACATAGAATAAGCTGGAACATAAAAGACTAGAGTCTGCAGTGAGCTGAAAAAACAAATCCAGTAGTCAACAGAGTGAAGTTATGGGGATTTCTGTGAATTGCCATTGTATTTTAATTTCTTAATGTAAGTTCTAAAGAGTATGGAAAACAACATTACATTTAGGTGACAAAAGACAGTCAGTGTGATAAGTTGATTCCCACAGTTGAGATCTCCTCAGTGTCCCTCAGATGCAGTTTTCTGAAAATTAGGTACCTGAAGAATATTGGCCTACTAGCCAAGGTGAAATAACAGCCAGCCTGGAGGGCAAAATAAATGACAGCCTTTTCGAGCAGCCGGTCTTAGACCTTTGAAGGGTAGCTTTTCACACTAAAGGATTATGGAGAAGTCCAAAGAGCTTTCCTTGTATATGTGGATGCGTCATTTCTGTCCCCAGCAACCATACTCTCCATTAAATTGGCAAAGAGAAGACAAGTAGGGGCTGAAGGTACCTGACCTACTTCCTCCAGCTCCTCCTGCTTCTTACAAATCTCACCTCTGGCTTGGGATCAAGTATGTAGCACATGGGCCTAGGGAAAATGCTTCAAATCCTTTGGATTCTGTATTTGATGCATTTGCATGATGTCCCTTTGATCACAACACACAAAGAAATCCTGGCTTTCATAGACACATCCATGAAAAAGAGAAGATTGGGGTTCCTAGAAATGTGTCTCCGAAACCAAGACTTCTCAGACCATTCTTTGGGATTATTCTTGAGCAATAAAGCCAACACCCTTGAAAATGTGGTGATCCAAAGACATCAGTTGAAGGCCTACAAGGTTTATGGTAGCTGGTTCAACTCACAAGGGGTTGAGATAGAAGACCAAAGCATGTATACATAACCCATGGAGTCTAGGAAATAGAAAAACTACTACTACTACTAAGAATAAGGAGGGGTTGAATGAGCTACAATTAGCAAAGTTTACAAGACTTGCTCATAGAAGAAGCCAAGGCCGCACTCCAGCTGAGGTAGCACCAGTCTCCTGTGTTAGACATTAAAAGTATGTATATAAGGGCTGGAGAGATGGCTCAGAGGTTAAGAGCATTGCCTGCTCTTCCAAAGGTCCTGAGTTCAATTCCCAGCAACCACATGGTGGCTCACAACCATCTGTCATGAGGTCTGAGGCCCTCTTCTGGCCTGAGGGCATAACACAGACAGAATATTTTATACATAATAAATAAACAAATATTTTTTTAAAGTATGTATATAATCACTTTAACATGTCCAAATTCCTCAAGCAGGTTGGGGTAAAGTAAGTAAATGATTCTTTAACCAGTTCAAACCAGTTTGTCTGTTCTAATGAAAGTTCCTGTCCCTCACTTTGTTTAAAAAGAAAGCTCTCAGCACAACTCACTCTCCAGAATTGCTTGTCCTGTGCTGTTGTCTCCATAGATCAGTCGGTCCAGCAAACCGAAGAAACGGTTTGTAGATTTAGACAGTTTTGGTTCTTAAAAAAGAAATTATGTTTATATTTATCAAGTATCTATTACATACTTGGTGTCAAACCAAGTATTCTATAGTTTATGAGTTGCCTCTTTCCTTGGAAATCCGACTGTAGAACTTATCTAATCTCATAAATCCTGTAACTTTTCTCTCTGTTTTAGCTTCCTGAATTCAGTAGTTAAAATCCCCAACAGGTGCAGCAGCAAGCTCCACTAGGAAAGGACCTTCGCATGGAACGAGCCCCAAGAATGCCTCTCAAAGAGGTTCAAACTTCATCATCACTTCTCTAATTCCAAATTTATGAGTTGTAGTCCATATTAATAAGGTCACCCTGTGGCATATGATCAATGAGAGCCCTGAGGTGTCGGCTGGCCATTTGTGAAGGAGCTTGGCACACAGGCATCACTGCTTTCCTGTTGGTGAGCCTGCAGATCAGACCCACTACAGGGTCAGATAAACTTGTTTCTCTCTAACCAGCTCCCCTCCGCTTGCTCTCTGTGCCCCTTGCATGCAGATGGAGATCCAGGATTGATTGAAGAAAAAAGCCTCACAGTATCTGCATCACAACCCTCTACATTCCTGAAAGTCTTCCTTGGAATCCCTCAAAATGGAGCCACTCCCAAGAGGTGGGGAAGCTGAATCAGGAAGGGAGCAGGGCTGGGTATCACCTCTCCCCCATCGTTATCCTTTCTCTCATCCACACTTCTTGACTTTTCAGCAGGAAAAAAAAATTGGAGTTTATTGCATTTTTTATGTGTTCCACCTACTCCTGTAAACTGTTCATACCTCATCTCATCTAAACTAACTGTGCCTTGACGTCTGTTGGTGGATACACCAATCCCATCTAAGGCTATCCAAACATCTGTCAGATGAAATCTATCCAGTGCAGTGGTTATTCCTAAGGCTGTGACCCTTTAATACAGTTCCTCATGGTGCAGTGACCCCCAACCATAAAATTATTTCATCACTAACTGTAATTTTGCTACTGTTATGAATTGTCATGCAAATATCTGATATGCAGGATATCTGATATGTGACCTCCAAATGGGTCATGACCCACACAAGTTAAGAAAAGCTGATCTAGTGGATCAGTACATGATAGGCTACCTTAACTCAACAACGGTCTGAATTGTGCTATTTATAATGTTGGTTATATGTGTGTTTAATTTCTAACTCCATAAAATGAAACTAATTTCTTAGTCCCATCAACACTGTCTTTGTCATACTTCATACTTGTCTCTGTGCATCATGATTCTACTTTAATCAAATGACTTCAGGTTCTCATTCGGTCTCAGCTCCCCTCCAGTGGTGGCCTTGCCAGTGACCCCTTTGCATCCATCAAGGGCAGCAGTGCCACAGCCAGAATACCATAGTCTAATCCTTCCTCCACCAGTTCTGACCTGCTCTCTATTCGCAGGCAGCTGATTTAACTTCTATTCTTTGAATTCCTAATCCATAAACCAGCAGCAGTAAGAGTCTCGCCTCTCTGGGTTTCACAGATGGAGATTAAATGGGTTAACACGTGTGAGCATCCCAGATGGTTCGCGGCACGCTCTGCCTGTGCACCTGCTGCTTATGTTTGTAGTTGTACCACTCAGATAACTTTGTTCCTTGGTGGAGCAAACATCTGAGACATCTACTTCATTGCAAGTACAGACCAGACCAACTTCGCCTTCAGTCCTCTCTCTTGATTTCCTCCAGCCTATTTCCCAGACTTTTTTTCCAATTAGGTTACCACATGCACTTCCCAACAACCAGAACACCTAGACGTTTCTGTCTCACATTCTTGCTTCTATATCTTCATCCCTCTGCACATTCAACTCATCATGTATTAAAATTTCATTCATCCTTCAAGACTTAAAAACCAATAGCATCCCTTTCAAGAGGCCTTCCATCATCTTCCCAGAAGGAAGTAATTTACTTACCTTGTGATCTCAGCTCTTTATTATAGCTCTCCTTTGGCATTTTGCCATGTATTATTATCTACTGTAATTATAGGTATCCATCTTCCCATCTAGAATGGAAGAAGCCCCTCTAGAGCAGGAAGTATTTTGCATTGATATTTGCATTTCCCCTATATTTCTATTCAGAGTCTGGCCTGTAATGAGAATTGAATCAATTCCTGGAGCATGAGTTTTAGCCAACAACAGCTATCATTTTTGAGCTTCTTCTTAACTACAAATACAGCATGGGTTATGTACACAGTCTCATTTAACCCTCAAAACTCTATGAGGCACTTGCTATTTTCTGACTTCTCAGATGGGGACATCGAGTCACAGCTAAGTAATTTGCTCATAATGTAAATCTCATAATCTGAATCTGACCTGAGTGCTGCTCAAGACCAAGTCCAGACCCAAACTGCGTTAGGAGCCTCTTCTATTCTCAAAGGGAATTCTCATGGAGTTGATCAGCACACACACACACACACACACACACACACACACACACACACACACACACACAGGCACTAATTCTAATCGTTGCTTGGGCTTTCTGCCATTACAGTAGTCATATCCTGCTCTCCCCTACTCCATCTTGGCTGAGATTTCCTCCCTCCTCTTTGGAGACAGTGAAATCAAAGAGTAGTCTCAGATACCTCTCCTGCCAACACTGCTTCCTGGGACAAGAGTTGAGGCCTAGTAGGTGGACTGACTGCAGGGCACTCACCAAAGAATATGTCAGCACTATGCCAGACTGATTAAAATGCAGAAAAGAAATCACTCACATCCTAATGTGCATTGCACTGTACTGTATTTGACGGCATATTTATGCATACATCTTCAGAAACAATATTCTTGTAAGTCTTGTATCAACCCCTTGGGGAGATATTGGCAGGGAGCAGGAAATCAGCAAACACATTGATCCTACATGCTCTGCGATGTTAGTAGTCGTCATGAAATTGAATTTCATCTTAACGTATTAAAATCAATATACAGTGTTCAGTTTAATTTAGAATGTAAATACCATCAAGGGTTTTCAAGACAGAGAAAATAATAGTTTGCAACTTGGATATGCATGTATTATTACACAGACCATTTTCTGTTATTTAGAACAAGCATGACCCTAGAATAGGAAAAAAGACTACTCAACCTGTCAGAATACATAGCAACCCAGGGTCAGTGGGATGGCTCATTGAGAAAAGGCGCTTGCTGCTACACCTGGCAATCTTCGGATCCACGTGGCAGAAGGAGAGAACTGAGTCTTCTCTGGCCTCCATATCCACACTGTCATGTGCCCACCCCATCAATCAATAAATGTAACAAAAAAAAGAATAATAGGAGCTCAGGTTCTCAGTTAATCACACTTGGTGGATAGGAAGAGGTCCTTCTTTTATACTAACATAGCTCACTAGCTATTTCTCTGCATAATTTTGTTTTAAAATAAATATTTCTTGAAAATTACACTTAATGCGTATAATTCTCTTATCCAATGCTCAACTCCAATGAGAGAGAGAGAGAGAGCAAATCCTGAGAAATGTTTGTTTCTTTCATCATGAGGAATGCTGCTTTTTTGGGAGATGGGAAAGTGCATGGCTGCAAACGGAGACTTCTCTTTCATTTCCAGGCCACCCAGACCCAAATAATCACACAGGAACTGTATTAATCACAGCACTGCTTGACCAATAGCTTAGGCATCTTCCTAACTAGCTATTATATCTTAAATTAACCCATTTTTATAAATCTATGTATCACCATGAGGTCATGACCTACCGGCAAGGTTACAACGGCAGCATCTTTCTTCTATGACCACTGCATGGCATCTCTTTGAGTCCATCTACTCTCTCTATCCCTTCCAGGCTGTCTATATTCTGCCCTGCCATAGACCAAAGCAGTTTTATTCATTACCAATAAAAGCAATACATATACAGAAAGACATCCCGCATCACATGGCAGGGGCTAGGAACTCTGAATTCTCCCTCAGTACCTTTCTGCCTCATTCCTCACACCTTTCTTGTATCTGGATGAAATCAGGAGCAGTGATCATTTGGATCACTGTATGATGATTGTATTGGCTGAAGAAACAAAGATGGGCCAGAGAGGATGCTAAGCCCTTTACATGGTGACTTTGTTACGACTCTAACCAGCCCCTGCATAGGAGTCTTTCCTGTTTCTGTCTTATAGAACAGAAATGGGGACCCTGAGGCAACCCCAGTCCAAAGCCACACAACCTGAAAGTGGCTGCAAAGGTGTGAGCCTGGCTTTGTTTAGCTGTAGCCAGCCAGGAGAAGGTAGTGCCAGTCTTCTAGAAATCAGTAATTTTGTTTCAATCAAACAAAAGCCTGTTTCAAGAGACACTCGAAAGAAAACAGGAGGCAAGGGGCTGGTTTTAGAACTTCAGTATGAAAATATGCACTTCCCAAGGATCATGGGTAAGAAACGGCATAGACACCAGTGTGGTTAGGTAGTGGGGATTTTGTGACTGATACTCATTTCTGTGGGTCTTTGTGACTGTGATAGTTCTATAGGATTCCATTCAAGCTCCTCAGAGGCTAAAGAGGAAGCACGCAGTGGTCTGTTGGGCACTTTGCCAAAGCGCACAGCTGTATGATCCAGCTCCCTGAGCATATCTGCCTTTTCCTCATACCACCATGATGTCCAAAAGGTATGTCATCACACACCTAAAAATGCTTATCGTCTGTATTACCTACACACTCTGAGGGGAATAAAGGCCCTCTGTGGTATTTAAGTAGTCCATAATTATTCTTAAAAGAATATACATTGCTTACTTATTTCCAGATTTCTTGTGATTTAGTGTCCCCATTCTTTCAGGAGCCACTTCTCAGGTTAGAATCACAGGATGCTGAGAGCTAATGTCTGGAAAGCACCCTGCACTCCTTTGAGAAAGGTGCCTCATCAATACCATGTATTATCATTTATCAACAGCCTGGGGGAGATATGGGCACAGATAGAATCAGTTCTATGACTTCAACATATGTTGCTTGGAACATTCTGGTCATCACAACCATTGGAAAATTTAGGGTATCGTGGGAGTCCTCCAGAAACATAGTATCCTCTCAGTGCCACACGAAGGGAGATGGATCTAAGATTTATAAAGTCAATCATACTTCCCCTCTAATGAGAAAATGAGAAACCTTGTTCTCTTAATATTGGGTATTTAAGTCTTTAATTCTATCATCTATCTATCTATCTATCTATCTATCTATCTATCTATCTATCTATCTATCATTTATCTATCATCCCTCTCTCTATGTCTCTATCCCTTTACTCCCTTCTATATGTGTGTGTGTGTGTGTGTGTGTGTGTGTGTGTGTGTGTCCATTGGGGAGTGGATAGATTAAGTCTATTGGCAATAATGAAGTATTCTTTAAAAATGAAGATTAAACTGCTTGGTATAGTACCACGCAAGTTTTATTTCAAAATATCATATACACCCAAGGTTACCAGCCTTGCTCAAAACCTTCCTGGTTGTTTCAAAATACAAGGAATATTTCTAAGGTTTCAATTCAGTTGTTGTGATTGTTTTCTTTAAATGTTTCTAAGTATTGATAGCCAACGGAATTATATCTTCTCAAAATGTTGAAGTCTTAACTTCAGGACTTCTAGAGATGACTGTCTTTGGATGAATGATGATTCCAAGGGGCAATTAAGGGTACGTTGGTATTGGCTTTAATTCAGTATTGCTGGTTTCTTCTGAGAAGAAAGGTTGAGTATACAAACACACACAGAGGAGGCTCCTGTGACGACAGAGTGGGAGGATTTGCCTTCTGAAATCTGATGGGACGGATCTCGCTAGGAACTTAGCCTTCTCACAACTTCATTTCAAATTCTGAGCCTGCAGAATTGTGAGGAATAAATGTCTGAGTTTAAGAATCTACTGTTTGCTACTTTCTTGAAAATGAACAAAATAACAACAAAGCCCAAAAAGGTTATGCTATTCAATACTTTACTGCTCAAATTGTGGCTCAAAGGCTGGGGAGACAGCTCAGGGCTTTGGCCAGTGTTCTCAACCTTCCTAATGCTGTGACCCTCAAATAAGGTTCTTCATGTTGTGGTGATTCCAACCATAAAATTATTTAATTGCTACTTCATAACTGTAATCTGCTATGGTTATGAATTGCAGTGTAAATATTTGTTTTCTGTTGGTCTTAGATGACCTCTCTTCGGTAGAGAACTGCTGATTTTAGTGCTTGCCTAGAATGTGCAAGGTTCTGGGTTCAATCCTCAGCATTATAAAGCAAAACAAAAGAAGATCATAATGATAATAATTAAACACAACATATGGTTCATTAATACCATCTTGGCTCTAGTAAAAATTCAGAACACTCTGGCTTTCCCAGACATTTGGAATCTCATTCTTACTTTTTATGAAGTCCCCAAGGACTCCATGTGCATATATAGGTTTGAGCAGACTAGATGATTTATTTAGTTCACCTTAGGTAATAGTTAAGCTTTATATTTTTATCAGCAATGGGTTATTGACTCCCACTGTCTCAGGCAGGGTCACTATTGCTGTGATGAACACCATAACCAAAGCAACTGGAGAAGGAAAGGGTTTATTTGGCTTATACTTCCATATATGGGTGATATGAGACTTTTCCAAAAATATGAAGTTAGTTCATGATGTACTAAAATTTGAGAAATCTTATCCTAAACTAAATTTTTCATTTTTTTAATGTTTCAAGAGTCGATGGTGGATGTGTATGGGGGTGACACTTGGCCACTCAGGCATTTCTTCTACCTTAGATTCCGGGAATTGAATTGGGCTTGGGGTGGAGATGAGCTATCACCTTCTTATTGCCTTTCTTACCGTGCTTCATTTCACCCAGGATTATTATGGTAATATCAGCCGCTGACATTTATGTAGCGTTTTATGGTTTGAAAAACTCTCGCACATTTTTGAAGCCATTTGATCTGGAAAGCATTTGATCTGTAGGGCATTTTATCCTATAGAGAAGAACTGCCTGTCTTTGAAGGGGAGGAAGGTCTGGCTATTATTGGAATCTTTCTCCCCGTAGGGTCAGAGAGCCCTCCATATGCATGATTTTTTTTTTAAAGACTGACCCTATTTGCTGAAGGTCAACTATGCTTTCGGGCACCTAAGAATTCTTAGGGAAAGTGGACTCAACATCGGCAGCTCCCAGTGAAGGGTAGGGCTGGTGGCTTGACCAATGCGTGGACAGGTGAGTGTGGCATTCAAGGCCACCACTAGATCACATCAGCATTCTTGCAGCCCCGCCTCAAGATTTGGTAGAAATACTTAACCGGTGCAATATTGGTGAACAGCTGTATGCCATACTTTGTCTTTATAGTTTTTCAGATCTTAATTTGAATGACTCTAATTTTCTCAGGTCCCTTGGGGTAGAATTTTCCTTTCATTTTTACAGTTTCTCAGAAGGTTTCAAGGTTCCTTTTCTTACATCCGCGCTGGGTAACTTGTTGGTGTTTGTGTCTACATTCCTGAAGAGTGGGCTCCTCACAGCAGAACTTGTCTCCCTGGTGCTTATCTTGAGCTACACGTGCTACCTTACTTTGCACAGTGCAGATGCAGAAGGAGGATTTGTGTGCTCAAAGTTACAATGTAAAACAAAGAGTATTACACAAGAAGGAATGATGATGAGCATGAAGCTTTACATCAATATCACTTTGAGGTTTTTACATGCTGTGTGTTACAGCCCAGGTATAAATGTAGCTCACTCCAGCACGGTTTTGTTTTTAAATTGACATGCCTAGATATGAGAGCTCAGGGCTATCAATCTCCTAGTCCTATGGTCATGATGATTTTTATATTTAATCTTGAAGTATAAAATTTCCAGTTGTATGCTTATTTAAAAACATATGGGCACATTTATGAAATACTCACAATTTCTTTAGTTTTCTATGCACAATTTAATGATTATTCAGACACTTATGGACTATAAATATCTCAAATAATATCATTGAGGAGTTTCAAAATGTGAAACTAATACCTAATAACAAGTTACACTTATAAGAAATTATTATTGTTTTAACATTCAAAATAAAGGCTTAAGCAGATAGATATTTAGCAGTTGATTTTTAAGTTCGCATGTACCCTGTAAATAAACTATTATTGCCAGGTATCTTTCATTAACTTTATAGTTAAATTAACTTCTTTTGAGCACTGGGATTGAAGATTGCTTTGGATCACTTCACCCATGTTCTGAAGGCTGCACATTCTTTCTGAAGATACCCTAAGCCCTGACTTATTTTGTTTGTATAATCACTCCTCTTAGTTCTGAGAATTTTAAGGTACGCATACAAGGATGTTGTCGTGCCCTATTGTATTTACTTTTTGTTTTCAGTTCTAAAGGTTCCATGTGTCCTGCGGTGAGAAGGTGATAAGCGTGTAATAGTTCCAGTGTTGGCTTTTCCTGGCATGTTTTGAAAATAAAATCAGATTAATACCTCTGAGACAGCACAGCCTTGGGGAAACTTCCAAAATAAGGGTTAAAAAAGTTTAGAGACAGAGAGAGTTACAGAAGAAAACAATTGTTGTAAATGGGGGGGAGAGGTGCGGGTTGTGTTCCCGGTACCCAACTCCCATCCCCCAGCTGCTGGCCTGCTCAGCAGCTGGTTGCTTGCACCCGAAATAACCACGTGAGAACGGTATTCATTTAAACTCTGCCTGGCTCATTATCTCCAGCCTTTTCTTGGCTAGCTCTCACATCTAAACTAACCCATTATAAAAGTCTGTATGTCACCACGAGGTGGGTGACTTACTGGACGGATCTATGGTACTTCCTTCTGCGACGGGGACCTCATGGCAACTGACTCACTTCCTTTCTTCTCCTCCCAGAACTTCCGTTCTGTCTACTCCGCCCACCTAAGGGCTGACCCATCTTATAAGCCAGGCAGCTCTTTATTCAACCAATAAGAGTAATACATAATACAGGAGAACACTCCCACATCAAACAATGTTTGAATCTTTAAAAGAACATGAAATGTGGACTAAATACTTTTTTAAAGTTAAAAAGAAATAAAAAGAATCAAGATGCAAACTTCAAAGAGCTTGGATATTCCCGAAAAATCACTCCTAACACTGGAAGCCTGCCAGGACTGAGCTGGGAGCATGGGTTAGCTGCTTTTTAGCTCAAATTTAAGATGGATTTTCTAAAACCCAGACATATCAAGGACCTCAATATAAGACCTGATACCCTGAATCTGATAAAAGAGAAAGTAGGGTGCACATCACACTCATTATCACAGGAAAGGGCATTTTGCACAGGACCCTGGCAGTGCACCCAGTAGGAATAGTGTGCCCAGTAGGATCAGCAGTAATAAATGGAACCCTTTGAACCTAAAAATATTCTCTGCAGAAAAGGACATCATGACACAAGTGAAGAAGCAGCCCCCAGAATGCAAAGAAAACAAATTTTTACTAGATATACTTCCAACAGAGGGTTAGTATCTAGAATATATAAAATACTAGAAAAACATTTAAATAGCAAGAAAACAAACAACCAAATTAAAATGGATGCTGGCACTAAACTGAACATGAGAAAGAAAGAGAAAGACAGACAAATGACATAGAAAATTTTTTTAAATCTCAACATCTTAGGCACCAAGAAAATGCAAATTAAAGCTACCTTAAGATTTCATATTACCCCACTCAGAATGACTAAGATTTAAAAAATCCCCATAAAGGCCAGATGGATGTGGGAAAATGAGAACACTTATTCACTGTGGGCATGGACACAAACAGGTACAAACACTTCGGAAATCTATATGCAGGTTCTCCAAAAAGCTGAAAACAGATTTAACACATGAGCCAGGTATACCACTCTGGTGCACATATCCCAAGGACTCTATATCGTCCTACAAAGATGCTGCTCATCCATGTTTACTGCTGCTCTATTCACTACTATCAAGAAAGGAAACAGCTCAGAAGTCCATAAACTAAAGAGTGGATGATTAAAATATGGCCTGTTTACACAACAGACTGCTGTCGGGAAAAATGAGATTGTGAAATCGTCCAGTAAGTGTATGGAACTGGAAACCAGCATGCTGAGTGAAGTAACCCAGGACCAGAAATAAAAAGGTTGCATATATTCTCTCATTTGTGAATATTAGTTTTTCATTTTTAGATATGTGTTTTATTTGGAATAGTCATAGATGTTAGGATATTACTATGTGTCACATGGCAGAATCTTTCAAGGGATAAGAGAGAGTACACACTGATGTAATAGGTTAAAAGAGAATTATGGGACAGGATGGGATAAAATTTGAACAGGAAAGGGAGGGCAAAGTAGAAGACTGTGAGGGATAAATAACACTAAAGTCTTTCAAAAGAAGTCAGATGGAAATCTATTCCTGTAGAAACATCTTAAAATAGATATAGACACATTTTTTTTTTAAATGTCAAACTGGAGTTACCCTCTAACAGGGCAACAACACACCTACCTGCCACCACAGGAAAACAAATTAAAAGTCAGTCCCAGGAATGGGTCACTGCTTTTGGAGTGGTTGACCAGTGATGGACCCAATGGCAGACAAACATAACCAGCTACTGTTAATCCTCTTTGCTATCCTCTAGAGTTTGACAGTAAGATACTATTGCTGAAGACACCACATCCTGGAGTCAGAGATCATGGAGAAATATAGCTGGTACTAACCCGGATGTTTCGTCTCTTTTAGCTAGCTTTTTATAGTAGTGGGTGGCACCCTACACACAACAAATAAAGGAAAGTAGTCATCAGCCTTTCCCAGATGTGAACCCTGCAAATTCCCATCATGACTGCCCTGACAAGACATGCACATTGATGCAGCAATGGCATGAACAGGATGGGATGACCCAACCCCTTTCTGATTGGCGTTCATGCCACTGCGTGCACCAGTACTACTTACAAATGGGTAAGTGGGGAAGGCACGAAAATTAGTTAAGTGGACAATTAGAAACAGATTCTAAGTGTGTGCCACCGACGAAAATAAACTTCAACATAATTAAATAGTCAGGGCTGGTAAAAACACATGCCATAGGAGTTCGATAAAACACATGCCATAGGAGTTCGATAAAACACATGCCATAGGAGTTCGATAAAACACATGCCATAGGAGTGCGATAAAAGACTGAAAGTGAAGCCTGAAACTCTTATGAAGGCTACAGCATCGAGGGCTGTATTAAAAAAAATGTTTAGAACTGAACCAAGAACCCCCAAAGAAAGTCTTTAAAATTTTAATTAATAAATGGTAAAATACCAGAACTTAGCTACCTTCTCTTAAAATAATCTGAGTGTAATTATATGTGAGTTAAAATCACATTGAAACAGAGAATATGATTTGTAGCAAAACTCACATCTTAGCTTTCAAGGTATCATAATCAACATCTTAACTCCTTTAAGAATGCCAGCGCAGCCCTGACGAGCGTTAGTGCTCACCTTGACCTTCTGCTAACAGGTGGTGAACTCTGATGATCTGCAGGTGGTTTCTCCTTTCATAGATGACTCCATTAGACCTGGTGATCCTTTCCGTTGTACTAGATTGTTTTGTGTGTCAACTTCAAGCTAGAGACATCAGAGAGGAAGGATCCTCAGTTGGGGAAATGCCTCCACATTCCAGCTGTAAGATATTTTCTCATTTAGAGGACCCAGCCCACTGCTGGTGGTTCCATCCCTGGATTGGTGGTCCTGGGATCTGTAAGAAATCAGGCTGAACAAGCCAATGGACGTAAGTGGCCTCTGCATCAGCTCCTGCCTCCAGGTTCCTGCCCTGTTTGAGTTTCTGTACTGACTTCCTTCCATGGTGAACAGCAATGTGGAAGTGTAAGCAGAAAAAACCCTTTTCTCCTCAACTTGCTTTATGGTCATCATGTTTTCTCATAGCAATAGAAACCCCAACTGAGGCACTGTTGATCAAATACTGTGACAGTGTAGCTATTTTAAAATATTGCTATGGGGATCCCCTTATGGTATGGCACAAACAACCAGTTTAAAAGAGAAGACATGGACAAAATTAGTCATATTCCTTTTCTCCTGAGTTTGAAAACTTTGATGATTGTATATACTTAGAGAAGGGACAAAGAAGGCATGCTGGTCTTTTGCTGTAGCAAAACACGCAGTCGTAAATTCATCCATTTAACCCAGTGACCTCTTTTGGTTGGGAAATTTTTTTTTTTCAAATTATCCAGTATAAGGAAGTCAACCACACAGCAAAAGGATACTATATCATGAAGAGTATTAATGTCATTTATTTTGATATGTGAGGTTTGACTTTAATTATTTATACAATTTCATAATGCAGTAGTGTCTTGTGGTGTTTTTCTAAAAATTAATGAAGGCTCCTAACATGAGCTCTCAGTAGAGTCTTGGCTAGGAAATCTTCACAAGAACGTTTTTCTTTATTGAATTTAAGATTAAATTATATTCAAATTGGAGGGCAATGATAAGTGAGGTGTGTTTTTAACTTACAAATTCAAGTTGACATGTGCATAGGAGTAAGAAGTGAAGACATTGAGGTGACCTTTGACCTTTGCTCCCTTCCTATCAAGCTTACTTCTTCTCAGGTTCACTAGAAAGCCTTTGGACCTAAAAATGAGGTACTAAGCTTTTCTACTACATTCATGAAAAAGAGTAGGTGTGCAAAAGGTGATGACATAGAATGTTTACACTGTCACTCATGGAAACAGGATGGCCTACAAAGGCCTTATGAAGTTGTCATTCTGCACCAGACCTCTACTAGATTCCAGGAATATAATCCTGAACACAGCACCACATTTACTGTCAAGGATCAGCTGCATTAGTTAGGATAGATAACATCCTATCTGGAATATTCTAAATATTGGTTCCAGAATATTCTAAAGTTCAATAGCTTGGCATAATATAATCTTGCCTTTGGTGGTGAGAGATCTGTGTCATCATTCAGTGTTTGGTTTCTTGCATTATGGTTTTGCTTTCTTCTAGAACTTGGTGAGGGATCCTCTGCTTGATCTTTGCATCTGATCAGAAGTCAGAATCTAGAAGGCAATGAAGGAAATTGGCAGAGACTGAGTGACTGCATTTCACTGCCTAGAATTTTGTCAAAGCAGTCATATTTAGCTGCAAGGAAATCTGGGGGAATATGACTCAGATTTTTCCTGGGATGGTGTAGGAGGTACATTTGCATTTTGTATTGCTCTCATTGGTTGAATAAAGAAAACTGCCTTGGTCTTCTGATAGGGCAGAAATCAGATAGGTGGAGTAGATAGGATGGGAGGAAGAGAAGTGTGGCAGATGCCATGATTCTCTGGCCTGAGATGGACATAGGTTAGAATCTTCCCGGTAAGCCGCATCCTCGTGATGAATGCAGATTATTAGATATGGGCTGAATCAAGATGTAAGAGTTAGCCAATAAGGCCAATAAAAGGCTAGAACTAATGGGACAGGCAGCAATTAAATTAATATAATTTTTGTGTGGTTATTTCGGGTATAAGCTAGCCATGACCAAAAGGCAGGCCCGTGGCCGGGAGCCAGGTGGGATGGAACAAAGGGGCTCCACACACAGATTGCTCTTCCTCATGCAACACTGGGAGGTGGAAGAAGTATATTTTAGTGAATACCTTTGATGTCTGCCATAGCACATAAAGAGATGTGACCGCAATTACTGCATTGCTATAACACCAAGAGAAGAACATGCATAATAAACACACAGACTTGTTGAGATCAAGTACCAAGCTACAAGGGCAATAACATTTTATCTCATTGTCTGTTGCTGTGCCAACTTGCTTGAGGCTAGTTACTTTAAAAAAGAAAAGAGGACTATTTATCTCAGAGGCATAGATGCTGAAATGTAAAGGTTGAACAGCCTGATTCATTTCAGTTCTGATGAACCCTGATTTCTCTTCTCTGTTCACAGCATGTTAAAGGTCACGTGGTGTGGATTTTCACTCTGTGGGGTAATCTTGCTACATTTGATGACTCCTCATAGGATAAAAAGATTTAAAAAGCCCACAAAAGTTAAGTGAAATTTCAAATACTTAATATAGAATAACAATGATTTCTTAGTTGAAAAATAGTTTTAGTTTTTTAGATGTATGTATTTTAATGTGTTTGTATGAATGTTTTGCCTGCATGTACTTTTGTGCACCGCATGTGTACCTGGTTGTCGATGGAGGTCAGAAGATGGTGCCAGATCCCCTAGAACTGGAGTTCCATATGGTTTTTAGCCTCCATGTGTGTTCTGGGAACCAAAGGTAGGTCCTCTGCCATAGCAGCAAGTACTCTTAACAGCTGAGCCATCTCACCAGCCCCTGAACATTTTAATGGGATAGTTGATTCACACACTACTTGCTGTGTGTGCTCTTAGGTGCTTTACCTAGTCTCAAAACTATGATCAAATATCACAACCAAAATATTGACTTTAACATGGTTCACTAATCTTATTTAGACTTCCTGAATTTTGTCTCCATCCCTGTACTTGTTTTATACCAATTTTATCAACATACTTAGATTCATTAACCACCCATGATAAGATACAAAACAGAATAGTTTTGTCACCTCAAAAATGCTTCCTTGATCACTCCCATCATGTAATCAACTCTTATTTTCCAAGCTTAGTATTATACATGTGCAGCATAGGTATGACTGGATAATACATAATTTTGGAGTTAGGCATTTATTACTCACAATTATTTTTTTTTTGAGGGCCAGGTTTAGAGTTGGGTCTCCCTCTGTAGTCTTCGCTTACCTAGACCTACTATGTAGACCAACTTGGCCTTGAATGTGAAGTGATTCTTTTGCCCCTGCCTCCCAAATGCTGCAATGACAGGTTTGTGCCACGTAGTTGACTACCATTGAAAGACCCCAGAGACCTGGGTGCCTTCAACAAACCGTCAAGACGCAAAACATCAGGCCAGCCAGCTGGATGCAATTGCAAGAGGGTTTAATGTCTCTCAGAACTGAGGATGCCATAGCCTAAACTGAGCATGCCCCTTCAAGCATAGAGTCAGTATTTATATTCTATAAAAACAGATTATACAGTTTCTATTAGCTACTTTGAGGCGAGGGAAAAGTTCAGTTATGTCAGCTTGACCTTGTCTAGGTACATCTGGTGTTCTCTATTCATCCTTTATCTCTTTGTTAGCTAGGCCTGACCTTCAGACTATAGGCTTACTGTTGCCATGGGTCCGAGTGGCCTTGCTTTTAAGATACCAAGCCACCTGGCATTATCCTGCTTAGGCTAGCAAGAAATCTTGGCCAATGTCCCTATTTTGGGCTTGGGAGAAGGGGGGTCCTGGCGTTACTGCTGCTGTTAACCCATTCCATTTCACCATGACTACCATGCCTGGCAGTCAACATGATTTCCTGAAGCCATCCAAGTTGTTGTAATGATTAATAGTGCACATCTTTGATTTCAGAGAAATATTCTATTTTTTGAAAATCCATAGTTGTCTAACCATTTGCTAATAGAAGGGCAACTGAACTTATTTTAGCTTGGGATATCATAAGTAAAGACGCTGTGTGCATTCATAAGTTGTTGCTCATAGAAATTAAAATTCCCATTTCTCTGAGATAAGTGTCTGAGAGTGCAGTTTACTGGGTTCTATCACATAGAAGTTGCATGTTTAATTTTATATGAAAGTACTCACACTGTTTTCAGAATGGTTGTTCTATTTACATTCTGTCCAAGCCATACATTAAAGGCTCAGTTTCTCTGCATTCCAGTCAATGTTTGGTGTCACCATTATTTTATTGTAATAATCTCAATAGATGTGGGTTTATTTTCAATTTCCTGGTGGTTGATCATATGTTCATTGCATTCTATTTATCAGAATCATAATTTTAGTGTGAGTGCATAATAAATTCATAGGTGCACTTGACTGTGGGCAGCCAGGGAGGCCAAAGGAAGATATCAGGTGTTCTTTCTCTCAGGCCTTTTCTTTTGTGCCACCACCAGCTCCCAAAATATGATATAGAGATTTATTATTAGTTATGAGTGCTCAGCCTTAGGCTAGCTCTTATCTGTTTCTCTTTATCTACACTTTAGCTCTTATTGTAATCTGTTTCTTTGTATCTACACTTTCCCTCGGGGCTTTCTACTTTTCTTCCTTTCCATATAATTTACTTTCCTGCTGTTTCCATGGCTGACTGCCTGGCTTCCAGCCCTGGGCATTTCTATTTCTTTCTCCCTTATTCTTTTCTCCTTCTTCTCTCTTGAGCATAGATTTCTCCTCCAACTTATTTTCTCTACCCAATAGCCCCGCCTATTCCTTTCCTGCCTAGCTATTGGCCATTCAGCTCTTTATTAGATCAATCAGGTGCCTTAGGCAGGCAAGGTGAAACAAATGTAGCATCTCTTTAGATAGCTAAACAAAGACAGCACAAACAGATGTAACATGTCTTTACATTGTTAACAAAGGCAGCATAAACAGATGTAACATGTCTTTACATGTTAACAAAGGCAGCAGAAACAAATGTGACACACCTTCACATAGTTAAAGTAATATTCAGCAGCATAAATAAATGTAACTTATCTTTGCCTCGTTAAAGTAATATTCCACAATAGTTTTTCTCTACTACTCTCCACGTAGTCCCTTGAGGCAAGATCTTGCTGGATCTGGAACTAGGGTGGGAGCCAGTATAGATTTCTACAGATCTCCAGTCTTTCCTCCACAGTTCTGGGATTACAACCACACACCCAGACACACCTAAATTTCTTTTATTGAAAATAGACTCTTCTCTCATATAATACATCCCCAATGCAGTTTTTCTTCCCTACACTCCTCTTAGATCCTTACCCTCTCCCCTCTAGCCCAGATCCACTTCCCTTTTGTTTCCTCTTTAGAAAAAAGCAGGTCTCTAAGGGACATCATGAAGAAAGGACAAAACATGATACAATAAGACAAGGCAGAATTCCTCATGTCAGTGCTGGACAAGGCAACCAGACAGGAGGGAAAGAGTTGAAAGAGCAGGCAAAAGAGTCAGAGCCACACCTACTCCCGCTGTTATGAGTCATACAAAAGCACCAAGCTAATAGTTATAATATACACGCAGAGGACCAGGCACAGAGCAGTGCAGGTCCCATGCTTGCAGCTTTAGTCTCTGTGAGCCCATTCTGCTATACTGATAGATATACTGCCTTGTCCAGTGGCAAGAAAAGAGACTTCCTTTCATAGCTGATGGGAACAGATGCAGAGAGACCCACAGCTAAACATTATGCAGAGAGAGTCAAAAATCGAAGGTCTCCATCTGTTTCCTCTCCTAGAACCCTGGGGAACACCATGGGAAGAGGGGAGGAAAGAATATAGGAGCCAGGGGCATTGACGACGCTAGAAAAACAAGGTGCACCTAGGTTGTTTTCATGAGTTCTGAAGATTTAAACTCGGGACTTGTTTGTGCAGCAAGCACCACTTCTACCTGTTAGGCCATCTTATCACCCTACAGAACCATATTTTTAATTTACAGCATATTTTGGAAATTTTCAGTTCATTCTTAAAAATAACTTCTTCCTTTTTAATATAGTTTCTTATTAATCAAATTTGTTCTTTGACTATCCCATATGTATTTTATTAATTATATTTATATTTAATTCTATATTTACTTCATTTATTTAATATTTATATATTTATTTGACATTTAATATTTATCCATACTATCAAATATAAATATATTTATGTGATGCAATATGTGATTATATATGAATATATAATGATATAAATCAAGTAATATCATATATTAATTATATATAAAGCAATATATATTCATTAGTTAAATTTGTTATTTGACTAACCCATATATATATATACATATATATATATATATATGGTTTATAGCATGGAGAGTAGTAAGTATATGGATTATTACTACCCGTCATGCTCTCTTATCTCCTCCCACCCAATTAAACCCACCCCATCAGTTCCTTTCCCATGTTAGGTATTTTTGTTTTGTTTTGTGACCCACTGGGTTTATCCAAGGCCATCTGTGTGATCATGGATTTGTAATTATCCACTGGAGCTTGGGTGGCTCTCCTCCTCTTTTTATTTTAAATTAAAAATTAAAAAAGCCATTATTAAATTTTATGTTGTATGTAAGTACCCTATGTTCTTTGAGGGTTCTTCAGTTTCCCAGGCTGAGTAATTAGCCTTATCTGGTCCCTAAAGGCAAGGTGAACCTGGCCTCTGGGTCTCCGCTTTGTCTTTGCTTCTGCTGCAGCAGTGCTCAGTGTCACAGTCACGAGAACAATTGCTTGTCTTTAGCTTCTACTACTCTGCATCCACAGGGGGAAAAAAAGCTGCCTTATCTGTTTGTCTCCCAGCTCCTGTTTGGATGTCTGGTGCGTTTAAATGCTTACCAACCGTTTTCAATGAATTTTGGCATTTCTTGGTTCTGCCTCTTTTCCCAAAGTGTGAATCTCTTGTCGATGGGAGGCGACTTGCTGGACACTTTCTGACATGCACTCTCATTTATTCTTTACAACCATCCTGAAGAATAGGTGTCCGAACCTATGTTTTGCAGAGATCAAAACAGAAGCTCACAATCGAAATCATTGAAAGTTGTGATCTCTTCTGGTTGCTGTGTCATGACAACCCAAGGTGAGGGCAAATGCCTGCCCTCCCAGCACCATGTTCCCTGTGGCCTTGCTGTCTATCACCAAGACAAGATGAGGTCCCAAAGTGTTCCACCCCCCGCACACACACACACACACACACACACACACACACACACAGAGAGAGAGAGTTTAGATATGAAAGCTTAGCATTAGTGGTTTTTCCATGTGAGGCTTCTGATAAAGGATTCGAAGTAAAAGAAATCAATCACAGAAATTTATAAATTGGATGCAAAAATCTCTCCCAGCATGAAAGCTTACAATATGACATAAATAAAAGATATCTTGGAAATCACTGGAACGCTAACCATCGATGAATCATTGCATACTATGATAGAATCCATTTGGGTATCTCATTGGCAGCTCATGCTCCTGGCCCATGGCCACTCCAGAATATGTGATGACCGTAGCTAGAGTTCCATCTTTCTTCTGAATACACTCTCTCCTACCAGCCTTGAGATTTGTTTCGACTGATTGAACTTCAACTGGAAACTCTACCAGCTTCTCTCTGGCTAAACTCCCGGGATGCCTGTGTCGTTCGCCTTGGACTATTCCTCCTCACCTTATACCTGTTTCGGGCTACAGGATCTTTTTAAATTTATGCTTTCTATTTCTCAGAAGAATTGGGTCCCATGCAATTTCTGAAGATCTGCTGTGTAAAAGTGACAGTGTGTTATGTGAGAACATAAAGATGAAGACGGCACCTTTGCCCCTTAGTTTACCATCTTACATAGTAGATAAGGAACCTACGAGAAACAAAACTCCTCACTTCATATGGGAATTAAGGTTCAGCTAATCGTTCTTTATTAATTCTTCTCTCCAAAGATCTCACACTCTTAATATGAAAAAGCTAAATTGTATAACTCTTGAGTAGTACCCTGAGATCTGTCCATCGTTGTCGTAAAATGTCCCCCATAGGCAAGACAGCCAGATTTGGTGGCAGACTGACACCTGGTGAAAGAAACTGATAGCATAAAGGCTGGATCGGAAGTCCTAAGACCCTGATTCTGCATGGCGATTTCTACAGTAATAAAATTTTCTTCATATAGATCTGAGGAAACAAAGCTGGCTGACTAATTCAGGCTTGATTTTTGAGGTCAGGCACTGCCAATACTGTGAAGGATCCACCCATCCCAATCTTTGTATCCATGGCCCTGTTTCTGTCTGGGTTGGCTTTACCTGTATCCAGCTCCCTGGCTGTGCTAATTTTCCATCATTCTCAGAAAGTCATTTCAGGAAACAGAAAACACCTATTTCCCCATAGCTCCAACAAAAGCCCTGGGATGAATTTTGTTGGCTTGATTACAGCCCGTGTTTCCATTTTCAGGCTAATTACTGTGACTAGAGGACGTAGAGTGTTCCAGTTGGTCCAGCTGAGTCCAAGCCGACACCTGGACTCAGGAGGAAGAGTCACTGAGCAACTGAGACTGAGGAAAGGAGGGGCTCTGTCGCTCAGAAAAGGTCTGCTAGAAACCAACTCCCAGGGAAGAGGTGCGGGCGGGGCGTGCTGCTAGGAATTGAGAAATAGGCTGACTCTTAATTTGAAAGGCGATTATATATTGTTAATTTTATGGGTGATGAAACAAAAGGTTTAAAAAGAAAACTATTTTGCTTATAGCCCTATTTATCTGTTGTGCATGTCTCATCTATAATCCAAACATGACCTGTGTGATACAAGTCCATGGTCCCAGCCCTAGGCTACAAGACCTCCCAGTGAACTAGTGAAGAAATAGGAGGGAGACCAACTTCCTAGAAAGTCCCCATAAGCTGCCTAGATGCAGAAGGTGTACTGGCTGCTGTTTTCTCGTTGCTGTAACAATTTATCTGACATCTCGTGTGCTGTTTGATGTTCTTCAAAATATCAAGCCTGTATCCACTAGTTGTTTTTTGATTCATCTTTATCTTTTTTGTTTTGATTTTTGTTTTTTTGGTTTTTTGTTTTGTTTTGTTTTGTTTTTTGAGACAGAGCCTCACTATGTATCTTTGGCTGTCCTGAAACTCACTATATATCGGCCAGACCAGGCTGGACTTCAACTCCTGCCTGCCTGATCTGCCTGCTTCTGCCTCCAGTGCTGGGAGTTAAAGTTTGCACCACTATGCCAGCTCCATCTTCACGTCTTGTCGATANTTTCTTCCTTTCCATATAATTTACTTTCCTGCTGTTTCCATGGCTGACTGCCTGGCTTCCAGCCCTGGGCGTTTCTATTTCTTTCTCCCTTATTCTTTTCTCCTTCTTCTCTCTTGAGCATAGATTTCTCCTCCAACTTATTTTCTCTACCCAATAGCCCCGCCTATTCCTTTCCTGCCTAGCTATTGGCCATTCAGCTCTTTATTAGATCAATCAGGTGCCTTAGGCAGGCAAGGTGAAACAAATGTAGCATCTCTTTAGATAGCTAAACAAAGACAGCACAAACAGATGTAACATGTCTTTACATTGTTAACAAAGGCAGCATAAACAGATGTAACATGTCTTTACATGTTAACAAAGGCAGCAGAAACAAATGTGACACACCTTCACATAGTTAAAGTAATATTCAGCAGCATAAATAAATGTAACTTATCTTTGCCTCGTTAAAGTAATATTCCACAATAGTTTTTCTCTACTACTCTCCACGTAGTCCCTTGAGGCAAGATCTTGCTGGATCTGGAACTAGGGTGGGAGCCAGTATAGATTTCTACAGATCTCCAGTCTTTCCTCCACAGTTCTGGGATTACAACCACACACCCAGACACACCTAAATTTCTTTTATTGAAAATAGACTCTTCTCTCATATAATACATCCCCAATGCAGTTTTTCTTCCCTACACTCCTCTTAGATCCTTACCCTCTCCCCTCTAGCCCAGATCCACTTCCCTTTTGTTTCCTCTTTAGAAAAAAGCAGGTCTCTAAGGGACATCATGAAGAAAGGACAAAACATGATACAATAAGACAAGGCAGAATTCCTCATGTCAGTGCTGGACAAGGCAACCAGACAGGAGGGAAAGAGTTGAAAGAGCAGGCAAAAGAGTCAGAGCCACACCTACTCCCGCTGTTATGAGTCATACAAAAGCACCAAGCTAATAGTTATAATATACACGCAGAGGACCAGGCACAGAGCAGTGCAGGTCCCATGCTTGCAGCTTTAGTCTCTGTGAGCCCATTCTGCTATACTGATAGATATACTGCCTTGTCCAGTGGCAAGAAAAGAGACTTCCTTTCATAGCTGATGGGAACAGATGCAGAGAGACCCACAGCTAAACATTATGCAGAGAGAGTCAAAAATCGAAGGTCTCCATCTGTTTCCTCTCCTAGAACCCTGGGGAACACCATGGGAAGAGGGGAGGAAAGAATATAGGAGCCAGGGGCATTGACGACGCTAGAAAAACAAGGTGCACCTAGGTTGTTTTCATGAGTTCTGAAGATTTAAACTCGGGACTTGTTTGTGCAGCAAGCACCACTTCTACCTGTTAGGCCATCTTATCACCCTACAGAACCATATTTTTAATTTACAGCATATTTTGGAAATTTTCAGTTCATTCTTAAAAATAACTTCTTCCTTTTTAATATAGTTTCTTATTAATCAAATTTGTTCTTTGACTATCCCATATGTATTTTATTAATTATATTTATATTTAATTCTATATTTACTTCATTTATTTAATATTTATATATTTATTTGACATTTAATATTTATCCATACTATCAAATATAAATATATTTATGTGATGCAATATGTGATTATATATGAATATATAATGATATAAATCAAGTAATATCATATATTAATTATATATAAAGCAATATATATTCATTAGTTAAATTTGTTATTTGACTAACCCATATATATATATACATATATATATATATATATGGTTTATAGCATGGAGAGTAGTAAGTATATGGATTATTACTACCCGTCATGCTCTCTTATCTCCTCCCACCCAATTAAACCCACCCCATCAGTTCCTTTCCCATGTTAGGTATTTTTGTTTTGTTTTGTGACCCACTGGGTTTATCCAAGGCCATCTGTGTGATCATGGATTTGTAATTATCCACTGGAGCTTGGGTGGCTCTCCTCCTCTTTTTATTTTAAATTAAAAATTAAAAAAGCCATTATTAAATTTTATGTTGTATGTAAGTACCCTATGTTCTTTGAGGGTTCTTCAGTTTCCCAGGCTGAGTAATTAGCCTTATCTGGTCCCTAAAGGCAAGGTGAACCTGGCCTCTGGGTCTCCGCTTTGTCTTTGCTTCTGCTGCAGCAGTGCTCAGTGTCACAGTCACGAGAACAATTGCTTGTCTTTAGCTTCTACTACTCTGCATCCACAGGGGGAAAAAAAGCTGCCTTATCTGTTTGTCTCCCAGCTCCTGTTTGGATGTCTGGTGCGTTTAAATGCTTACCAACCGTTTTCAATGAATTTTGGCATTTCTTGGTTCTGCCTCTTTTCCCAAAGTGTGAATCTCTTGTCGATGGGAGGCGACTTGCTGGACACTTTCTGACATGCACTCTCATTTATTCTTTACAACCATCCTGAAGAATAGGTGTCCGAACCTATGTTTTGCAGAGATCAAAACAGAAGCTCACAATCGAAATCATTGAAAGTTGTGATCTCTTCTGGTTGCTGTGTCATGACAACCCAAGGTGAGGGCAAATGCCTGCCCTCCCAGCACCATGTTCCCTGTGGCCTTGCTGTCTATCACCAAGACAAGATGAGGTCCCAAAGTGTTCCACCCCCCGCACACACACACACACACACACACACACACACACACACAGAGAGAGAGAGTTTAGATATGAAAGCTTAGCATTAGTGGTTTTTCCATGTGAGGCTTCTGATAAAGGATTCGAAGTAAAAGAAATCAATCACAGAAATTTATAAATTGGATGCAAAAATCTCTCCCAGCATGAAAGCTTACAATATGACATAAATAAAAGATATCTTGGAAATCACTGGAACGCTAACCATCGATGAATCATTGCATACTATGATAGAATCCATTTGGGTATCTCATTGGCAGCTCATGCTCCTGGCCCATGGCCACTCCAGAATATGTGATGACCGTAGCTAGAGTTCCATCTTTCTTCTGAATACACTCTCTCCTACCAGCCTTGAGATTTGTTTCGACTGATTGAACTTCAACTGGAAACTCTACCAGCTTCTCTCTGGCTAAACTCCCGGGATGCCTGTGTCGTTCGCCTTGGACTATTCCTCCTCACCTTATACCTGTTTCGGGCTACAGGATCTTTTTAAATTTATGCTTTCTATTTCTCAGAAGAATTGGGTCCCATGCAATTTCTGAAGATCTGCTGTGTAAAAGTGACAGTGTGTTATGTGAGAACATAAAGATGAAGACGGCACCTTTGCCCCTTAGTTTACCATCTTACATAGTAGATAAGGAACCTACGAGAAACAAAACTCCTCACTTCATATGGGAATTAAGGTTCAGCTAATCGTTCTTTATTAATTCTTCTCTCCAAAGATCTCACACTCTTAATATGAAAAAGCTAAATTGTATAACTCTTGAGTAGTACCCTGAGATCTGTCCATCGTTGTCGTAAAATGTCCCCCATAGGCAAGACAGCCAGATTTGGTGGCAGACTGACACCTGGTGAAAGAAACTGATAGCATAAAGGCTGGATCGGAAGTCCTAAGACCCTGATTCTGCATGGCGATTTCTACAGTAATAAAATTTTCTTCATATAGATCTGAGGAAACAAAGCTGGCTGACTAATTCAGGCTTGATTTTTGAGGTCAGGCACTGCCAATACTGTGAAGGATCCACCCATCCCAATCTTTGTATCCATGGCCCTGTTTCTGTCTGGGTTGGCTTTACCTGTATCCAGCTCCCTGGCTGTGCTAATTTTCCATCATTCTCAGAAAGTCATTTCAGGAAACAGAAAACACCTATTTCCCCATAGCTCCAACAAAAGCCCTGGGATGAATTTTGTTGGCTTGATTACAGCCCGTGTTTCCATTTTCAGGCTAATTACTGTGACTAGAGGACGTAGAGTGTTCCAGTTGGTCCAGCTGAGTCCAAGCCGACACCTGGACTCAGGAGGAAGAGTCACTGAGCAACTGAGACTGAGGAAAGGAGGGGCTCTGTCGCTCAGAAAAGGTCTGCTAGAAACCAACTCCCAGGGAAGAGGTGCGGGCGGGGCGTGCTGCTAGGAATTGAGAAATAGGCTGACTCTTAATTTGAAAGGCGATTATATATTGTTAATTTTATGGGTGATGAAACAAAAGGTTTAAAAAGAAAACTATTTTGCTTATAGCCCTATTTATCTGTTGTGCATGTCTCATCTATAATCCAAACATGACCTGTGTGATACAAGTCCATGGTCCCAGCCCTAGGCTACAAGACCTCCCAGTGAACTAGTGAAGAAATAGGAGGGAGACCAACTTCCTAGAAAGTCCCCATAAGCTGCCTAGATGCAGAAGGTGTACTGGCTGCTGTTTTCTCGTTGCTGTAACAATTTATCTGACATCTCGTGTGCTGTTTGATGTTCTTCAAAATATCAAGCCTGTATCCACTAGTTGTTTTTTGATTCATCTTTATCTTTTTTGTTTTGATTTTTGTTTTTTTGGTTTTTTGTTTTGTTTTGTTTTGTTTTTTGAGACAGAGCCTCACTATTTTTTTTTTTTTTTGAGACAGAGCCTCACTATGTATCTTTGGCTGTCCTGAAACTCACTATATATCGGCCAGACCAGGCTGGACTTCAACTCCTGCCTGCCTGATCTGCCTGTTTCTGCCTCCAGTGCTGGGAGTTAAAGTTTGCACCACTATGCCAGCTCCATCTTCACGTCTTGTCGATAAAATGTTTCCAGGGTCTCTGTCTCTATCTCCATCCACCCACATTCACATCAGATCAATGGACTGAGCTCCCAAGGTCCAGTCGAAGAGCAGAAGGGGGAAGAAGATGAGCAAGGAAGTCAGGACCATGAGGGGCTGGTCCACCACTGAGACAGTGTGCATGAGCTAATGGGAGCTCACCAAATCCAGCTGGACTGAGACTGAATGAGCATATGATCAAACTTGACTCTCTGAATGTGGCTGCCAATGAGGGCTGACTGAGTAGCCATCAATAATGGCACTGGGACCTATCTCCTCTCCATGAATAGGCTTTTTAGGAACCCAGTCTATTTGGATGCACACCTTCCTGGGCTGGGAGGGAGTGGGGAGGGCCTTGGACTTTCCACAAGGCAGGGTACTCTGCCCTCTCTTGAGGAAGTAGGGGGAGGGAGGAGGGGTAGTTGGGGACTGGGAGAAGGAGAGGAAGTGTAAATTTTGAATGGAAAAAATAAAAGAATATAATAAAAAAAATAAAATGTTTCCCAGGAACAGAGACAAGACTGAGTAGTTAAGAGTGCATGCGACTCTCTCAAAGGACCTGGATTTGGTTCCCAATGCCCACAGTAGCGTACAATTGCCTGCAATTCCAGCTCCAGGGGAGCGACCATGTTCTTCTGGCTTCCACAGACAATCTCATGCATGTGTAAAACTGCATATACATAGAAGTAAGTCTAAATTTAAAAATACTTCTAGATTTGTCTTGCCTTCTCAATGCAAAAACCTCTAACTGCATCCTTATTCTTAACGGCAGCCTTGCCCTAGACAAATTCAAATTCCATGCCCTCAGGAAGTAAAAGCTGTGGCCTGTTGTACTCCCTGACACTGTGTTCTCGACTTCCGTCATGCTCCGGTTCCAGGTGAGCCCCCTGGCTCTCCACTGCTCACCCTTCCTCAAGGACACTCAGGTTCTTTTCCTCTTCACACTCCAGACAAGACCCCTGTGTCCTTTGGGCTTTTACCTTTATACTCCCTGATATCTGGGAAAGTGTTTCTTGGTGCTGTAACTGTTATCCGAAGATCTGTTTCTGAGCAACGAACGGACTGTGAGAAAGGAGAGCCATGTAGGCAGCTGCTCAAAAGTGGAGCTCAGCCCTTCATAGCTGGTTAACTCAACTGAATCTTGGCACTGAGATTGCCTACAATTTTATGAGAGGCCTTACAGTTAGAAGAGGAAACCTTCCCTTCACAATGGACACACCCTGTGACCCAGCAAAACTCACCTTCTCTCAGCCTACTCTACTAACCCCAGGGAGTAGATGAGATGAGCTTCTCTGAGGCCAGGGTTTGCAGAGCAGCAGGCTGACCTCGTACTAGCAAGGAAAAGTTAAGGAGTTCATATAATCAACTGCAGGTGAAGAAGAGAATTTAGAACGATATTCCTGAAACAAACAAACAGGAAGCTAAACAAAGCAGCTTCTAAAAAATGTTCCTCAGGAAAAAAGGGAAAGATTAAAATCAAACAGTTATTTCAACATACTGGTAGAAAAATTCACTCCTGCAGAATTTGTATGAGTTAAATGATTTGAGATTTTTTTTTTAATTTAGTCCCTAATCTTTTCCAATCCTAAAAGATACTGAATTTGCAAACCTAGGTATTATCTTAATGTATAGAATAGTAATATGGGAAAACAATCTCTTCTCTCTCTTTCTCCATGTATTCATATATATATATACAATACACATACACTATATCTATATCATTTATATCTATGTCTATATATAGCATGGAAAAAACTGTATATACATATACTATAGCTATATCATCTATATATATAGATATAGGCATAGGTACAGATGATCTATAGTATATGTATTATTTTTACTTAAAGATGTATCTATATTTTATATATAAAGAACTTTATTCCAGCCTTTTGGAAAAAGAGAAAATTCCCATGCAGATATAAAAATAGAACAGTCTGAGTCTCTAAAGTAAAAAAAGATAAACATTTCAATGTTTTTCTTTTGTCCAGCTGGTGATGCAAATAGTTGCTTTCGTCAATATTTCTCAGTGTTACACTTTCATAAAAAATGTTAAATGACTTCACTACCAACAAATGCTAGAGTGAAACTAGCTGATGAATCTTTGTTGATGGGTTCTCCAGCCTTTCCCATGCAGACTACTGCTCGTCAGCTCTCTAGCGTCCCCTGGCTGCTGTTTTCCCACTGGAGCTCTGCCGGCTTTTCTACCCAGATAGTGAAGCTTTCTCGATGCCCTATGCTTTCATGCCCTTGTGCTCTCTCCTCTTTATTTTTCTGTTGAAAACACCACATAGTTTGAAAATTATGTTTATTAAGTATTAGCAGAAAGTGAATTCTTACTAAAGAACTTTAAACACTCATTAACATTTCAAAACAACCTATGCAAACTACATTACGTGTTTCTCTTCCTTAGTTAACATTTTTTAAAATTTAAAATTTCTTACAATATGGCCAGCTTTAATTGTGGCATGATACCTTAGATAACGGATCTTATAGATGGGGTCATTTTACTTTTATCTATTATTTCAATGGATTTATTGAGTAATCATTAAATTCTATTCTCTTCCTGTATCCTTACATTGACTTTCCTGATTGTCATGATATTGAAATTGCTTAACAGTTTGCATTAACAGAAAGAATGCATTTTATAGTTGCCATTTTGTCACTTCTAGGGAGGAAAAAACCCAAACCTTAAAGACGCACTTCAAAAGCACTGAAACTTGACCTGTTTTTTTTTTTGTTTTTTTTTTTTTTTTTAATAGACACAGACTCCAGTCATTGAGTCTGGTTTTCTCAATTCCAGGAGCCATAATCTTTCTGTGTACACACTAAATATCAGAAAATAAAAACTGGGAAATTGTAGCAAAAAAAAAACAATAAATGTTGCTCCAATAAGGTGAAAGGATTTGTTTTTCCAAGACTGGATGGCAGCTAAGTGAACGTAAACATAGGTGAGTCCTCTGGGGGAGACAAACACAGAGACCACAGGCAATGAGAAAAAGCTAGGAGGTTTGTTTCACCAAGAAAGAGGGAGACTGGATGGCCCAAACGCCAGGCGAGAGCCTTCAAGATTCAACTGAAGTGGAGCACCAGTTCCATTGATAAAGAATTTGCTGTGTGTTGAGAAATTGAAGAGCAATGGGAAAATCATCAAGGGCATTATAAAACCTAACTAGAAAATGATCGGTTGTGGGTCATTGAATCGGGCCAGTGTGCTGCATCGGAACCTAAGTCAGTTCCACATGACTTGGGGGGAAGCAACAGGATGAGAAAGGCAATGACCAACTAGAACGGCCTTGCCTACAGTCTTACAGGACAGTGGTGAGGGGCTGCTGATTGATGCTTGAGTAAAGGAGTACGACAATCAGATCTGCATTTTATGAAGACAACGAGGGTGGGTAAAAGAGTCTTGGATTATGTGGACTGAAGCAGAATGGTTTTCCAGAAAGAAAAGCAGCATGGGGATGACTGGAATGGGAGTTTTAGCCTTGGGAATGGAGAGGGGTAGGCAGGTAGCAGCGACACTTGGTAAATTAGAACGCCACACTTGAAGGTGGATTGGAGGTAGGGAGCTCTTGAGAGCTGTGTCTAGAACAACGCATTGATGCTTCCATGAGAATTAAGATATCTTCCCAGAGATAGGGCAACAAGAGAACAGGCTTGGAAAGAGGGAGGTTATGGACAGCCTGGGACACAATTAATGTAGAGCATCTATGAGAAAATGGCTTAGACCTGTCCATGAGGAATTGGAAGCTCACTAGGAGAGATTTAGCCTCGTAATAAATATGCAAAGGGAGTGAAATAAAACTGTGAAGGCATATGTGTTTCTGCCTTTGAGCTGCACGGAAATCACAATTCGAGCTTCTGTCCCTAGAATTTAGTTGGTTCTGCATTTCCCTGAAATATTGATTGACACATTTGATTTGCAAACTGTCTAATATATATCTGCTGACTTGAAATGGATAAAAATGTGTGGGACAAGTGGAACTTGACCTTTAAATAAGCAATAGGTCTGCGTAGTGGCGATAGCTTGTATCTTGTGGAAATGTTATTGTTAGGAAATTTGAATTTCTCAGACACAGTTTTTTAGACTAGGAATAAGTTATGAGTGATTGGAACCAATGTAATTATGTTCACACAAAAGAGAATTTGATTAAATTAATAAACTTATTTAATGTTTGCTAAGCACTTGTATGCTGCCAATGTGTTAAATCCTTGTCCGTTAACTTATTAAACTATTGTTTTATGAATCTTCTGCAGCACTATATACAAATTGAACGTTTTGCCAATATCAATCCCCTACTGGAGGTTCTAACAAAGAATTCTCATTCAGGGACAAGTCTTTTTTTTTCCTTGGGGAAGTAAATAGAGTCAGTGATTTACTGATAAATCCGCCCAGTAGATGCATCATCTCTGGCCCATATATCAATGTCACCGGCAACAGCTTGCTTTTCTAAGTGCTTCTGCAGTGTCTTCTCCGAGACTATTCTGTTTGGTAATCAGATCAAAGTGCCAACAAGCATACTGCTTAGCATCATAGCGACTGTTTTCATCTTTAATAGCACAATTAGTTGAGAGACACTTTTATGGAATGGTTTCCAGTGTTGAAATTTCATCCCACCATATTGGTCTACTTAAAAAAAAAATGCTAGTTTGTGTATTGCTCCTGTGCGCTTGAGCACACATTATTATTTGCTTCATGTTGTATTTAAAATTTAAGTGTTATTCTTGTTGCCAATTAGAAGAATTCTTACTGTCACAGCTCTTCCTAACTGGCCAGTTTTTAATTTGATGTTAATTACCTTAACAGTTTGGGAGTCTAGGCAGCTTTTCTGTTTCCCGTTATTAAGTGGCATTAAATGTTCCTTCCAAACCCTTGAAAATGGATGGCGAGACTAATGAGTGATAGCTTCGTGAAAATTTACGTGCGGGTGAATCGAAAACTGTAAAGGAAAAGGGCTCCTTTGATGATGACTGACAGCTAATGACAGAGCTTTCCAACTTGATTTAAAAGAGGACGTTTTCCTGAGTTCAGTTTCACCTCTTTGTAAGTTGATCCAGGAAAGGACTTTAGGAAGACAATAAGAAGGACACAGAATTTTTCTTTAAAAAAAAAAAAACATTAAGATAAAGAAAAGTTTTTTTTTTTTAATGAGATTTTAAAACAAGCTATTGATTTTCTTCTTGCATTTTCAATGCGGGCATTTTGGCAGCCCCTGTTGCAGGCTGGGCTTCTGTCGAAGTGTGCTGTGCTATGTGCATAATCTGCGTAAGGAATTCTACTTGCAGCATGTTTTGCTTCAAAGGCTTTGCATTTCTGCATAAAAAGCTTATTAATTATTTGTAGCTGCTTGTCATCGTGTTCTGATAATAGAGGGCTGGTCAAGGATAATAATTACCAGTTCACCTTTTTGGATCATATATATCCACTCTTCCTCCTGCAATATGACCCAAAGCCTCTCCCCTCTCCCTGTACACAGGACCAAAAGTGCAGGCACATCATTTATTGATAAGACAAAAAGAATGTAATGAAATTATCAATGTTCTTGAATTAATTATGAACATGATTAAGAAAGCTAAAATCTCAGGAGCCAGGATCTCATTACCCATTCAGTCTTAGGGATTGCTTTCATTCAGCTAGGCAAAAAGGCTTTGAGCCGCCCTACGATTGCCTTTCTCTCATTTATTTGTGCTAGAATTAAGGCTTATTTGTTTTCTGTTTTCTTCGTCTTCAGATTGTTTCTCTGTCTTCATCCGTTTAACAAACTGTTTCCTCCTGTATCTCAGAAGGAAGCACCTCCAGGGCCTACTTCTCTGCAGCCTGCACACCTTCTTTGAGGGCATGGCTCTCATTTTGCTGGAGCGTCTAAATATCTCTCAAGGTAAGTCAAGAATGTAGCCAAAAAGTTCTTTCAGATTTATGTCTGCAGCTATAAACAGTTCTGTCTGAAGCCCATTCAGCCAGGAGTCTTAATGACATCATTATTACGCTGTCTGTACTGGGCTAGATTTTCTTCGGAGCCTTCAGTGTGTGATTCCGAACCTTCCTTTCTGCACGGATGATGCTTGCTGAGGGTGGGGAAGTGATTCAGAGTAGGGAGAAAATACATTTGTGTTCAATTCGGATTTGCAAGAATAGTGGAGATAAAAAAGCAAAAGGCAGCCCCTTTTAAGTTTCTGATATCCCGGGAGCTCTGAGATTTCTAGTCTCTCGTCCCTGATAACAGAATTGAGAAGGGTGTCTGAATGCTGGATTTGTTCTTTAAAATGTCCAACTTTCTTTTGACAATCAAGAAACCTGAATTTCTTGAATTGTACTGTTTAGTGCAGAGGAATGCTGAACTGGTATTTGTTTGAAAATATCTTGGAATTGTCCTAATAGAACCTGACCAAATTGAGTTTTGCTTTTTATTTTCCCCTTAACAAAACAAAACAAAGACATGAGTTCTTCTTCTTATTATTATTATTCTTTTTTTTTCTTGAAGAAACTAATATTAGTTTGGTGGCAAACTTTCATGAATTGTGATGACAGGTCATTTGTAAGAAAGGCCATTGGCAAAAGCAGTAAAATGCTGTCAGCATGCATTTTACAGACTCACAGAGTGATCTCGGAGACAGCATAGTTGCATCTTATTTTGTCTTAAGTATGAACATGGGGCTCACGTTCTTCTAGAAGAGAATCACACATTGCAAAAACAAGACAGCATAAAAGGACGGTAGCATGAGGCCATCAGAAAAATACTGTACCCATCAATCCTGGTTTTCTTTCAAGTGGTGATTTGGTATGATTGTTAAAACATCTAGGAATTTCAATGCCTAAGAACTTTAAAGAACTAGAGCATTGTAGCGCAATAAGCGACACATTGGCTTGATTATAACACATAAGGCAAAAATTGTCCATCTCTCCGAGCTGAGGACCCACTTGAACATTTGAAGATTTGCTTGAAAACAACCAATATCGTGAGATAACAAAGGGAGAAAGCTGCTGCCCTTTCTGCAAACTGCAGCCTGCAGTCCCAATATTTAGACAATTTTGTATGATGCATAAAATGTTCGTTGCTTTTAGAGCAAATATCTAGGATGTTGAAATATATTGCTTGAATATTATGTTACTTGCGAAGACAATGCCTTTTAATATGGCGACACATCAGGGACTTTTGTCCTTCTGGATTTCCTGACATCTTCTTTTTGAATTTTATTAATTTAATAAGCAAGCAGTTGTTGTGCCTAGTTAACTATTGCTGGGTGTTGTCAGCTTTGTTCTTAAGCTAACTAAATGGATAGAAATAGACGATTTCATTTGAAAGTGTTAAAAATGCAAGAAGATGCCAGACCTCAATTTTAGGCTTCAAACAAGACAAGCAATAAAAATGATTTTCTTACTTTATGAGCCCGAATGCCAGGGGGGGGGGATAAATTGCATGTTTAAGTAGAAGCCCCTTGTACCTCATCCCATTCTGAGAAAATGGAAATCTCTCTGAATTTCTTTTGATATTTCTTTCATACCTTATCAAAAAGGGGAAACGAATCATAAAATACCCTGCATGCCATTTCTACATGAAAGGGGAGGACAGGAGTCCCATGTGTCTCTCTGCAGGGGACACCCATCATTGTGCTTTTCTAGGTGTTAGCCTGGAAACCACCTCCACAACCCGACAGGATCAGGTGAAGCAGTCTGGAAACTGAGAGAGACACCAAGCCTGGAGGCTGAGGGAAGCAGGGAGAAAGAGAACGCGTGCTTGTCTTGGAAAAAAAAAAAGTTGGGACAGAACACTTTGCTGTTTGTTTCACCGGCTATCAGTCTGTCTCTAGACAACGCTTTGAAGAAGCAATCACTAGTGGCTCAGTGGGCTATAGATGTAACTGATTCCCAGGACTGTAATAAACTCTTCTAAAAGCTGCATCAGTGCGATGTTTAAACACTCATCTTAGGAAACAAAAACAAGCGTGTTCTTATTCACCAAAATCAACTGCAGGAAGTATCCTGGTTCATGTAGTGTCACTAATTTGCTCACAAGAAAGTGAAACAATTCCTCGAATCGGGGCTGACTTCCTGAGTGTAGAGTGTGAAAACTCACATTTATATAACAGTGAGAAGTTCGATATTTATCCCATCTTTGGAGGGCAATATGGGAGGAAAATAAAACAGGGACAATTTACTAAATCCTATTTGAACGCTGTGAAACTCAGTGCCCAGGCAGGTGTGGCTCTGTAGTCATGCCACTGCCTGAAAGGTGACTGCATTCAAACCTCATTGTCATGGAAATACAACTTCCACCTAGTGTCAATATAGCTAATCTTAAATGTTTAATTATTTAGCACACCAGTACCATTCTTGTTCTCGTAGCGCGAATTAGTTCCAATCTCCACGAAGCCCAAGAATCCTGTAGGTGTGTGGAGCCCCGTGCATTTACAGTGTTTTCTCGTTAAAAGGAGTGAAATGGCTAGGGAAAGCAGTAGCTAATGTAAGGAGGTTTCAATGCTGTCAGTATCTACCTGTGACCTTGCGTAAAGTCACGAAAGCTCTAGAAGCCTCAAAGTTTGCATTCTGTAGGATGCGAGGGATTAGTGGTCATTTCTAAAGCTTCTTTGCTATAGCCTGAACTTATGTTTTGTGCTTACAGCTGGCTGTGTGAATGCACGCACAACATATGCTCTCACGGATGTTCATCTGGCTGCATTAGGAAGCCCGACTTTTGTCTTTCGAGTTATGTTCTTTACCAAATGTGAAGGTGTTCGTGGACACTTTTCATAGAACATAGAATGTACCGCACTGTCTTGAACATTCGCTGTCCCCGTTAACTTAATTTCTGAAACGAACGGCCTAATTTGCCCTTAAACTCGCCTCCATTTGTGTTTATGCTGATCTGTGCCTAAAAACAGTAGGCCTGGCTTTCCTGCAAGTCTGTCTTTAACAAAATTCCCACGTGTGGAAAGAAAGACTTGTTTTATGGTCACATTTTTTTCACAGCAAGTCATTGGGTCTTTGCAAATGGCTAATAGGCTCATTAGGCGCCTGCTTGGAGTCTACTGAGTAGACATGGAATTGTAGCTCAAACAAGATTCGATTTGAATTTTTTTGGTCTGTAGCATCCACTCTTGCAGTCTCAAACCAGTACAAAGAACGAGGAGCCGGGATGGACAGATCGTCTCCTGCCTGGAAGTTTAAAGGACTGGCAGTCCTCCGCAGGATACACGCGGAGGCTGGGTGGAGGGGTCAGGGTGCTCTGAACGGGTTAAGAAGTACCTGCTTGAGATGGATGTAAATCAGTAATGGATCATCTCATCAAGCGCCTGTTACTAGATCTTAGCCTGCTATCTCGGTCCTCCGGTAGCGCGCAGAAGTGCTTACAGCAGGGAAGGTTCCAAGAGGACAGATCTAGTTTCCCGGACCTCAGGGAGTAAAAAGCCATAGTGCTGGATCAGTGACTTTTCCTAACAGCAAGTAAATTCAGGCCTTATCAACTTACAGCACAAACTGCACTCATGTTTTATTGTTCTCATTAGAGATTTAAGGACTAATTCCAGTTGTTAGCGCTTAGCACTTTAATGCTTTCCATAGATAAGAATTAAGATTCTACTGGGGGGCTTTTATTTGCTAAAGCTTGCAAAATATAATGCGATAATACACTCACTGTGATGTAATGTGGTGGCTTTTTCTAAACGTCCTGCATGGTTTTAAGGCATACACTTAAAATTTAAATCTAATGACTGAAATTTTCTAAAGTTGGACGCACACCCATTGCACGGAAACATGAGGGACTGTCTTTGTCTGAGACCCCAAATCATGCCTCCCCTCAGAAGCAGGCCCAAAGGGACTGGACTTGGTGCTGTCATGGCCTTTTTTTTTTTTTGTCCTTCCCCCACTATTGTGTGTTTTCTCAAAGTAAATTCACTTAATCAGAACCAAATCTGGGATCCGATTCAAAAGAAACCAAGGCCTATTTTGTAAGTAAGGCCGACTTTACGTTATTCTGTTGAGGCAAAACTGACTTTATTATATAATGAGGTACAGAAAGCTGGGGCCATCAAGTTTATGTTATGAATATTTCCAAAGAGAGTTTTAGTTTTGAACTTGAAGATTAAATCCAGGCTTACTGCGAGTTAGATAATCACTGAGTCACTTTTTAAAAATGTCTTCCAGTAAATTGTGGCCACTGCTGTCCTCAGTGATTCTCCTCGAAACTCTTAAAGTGAAGAAAATCCATTTTTCCATAAGGAAATTCAAGTTGCTAGGAGAATAAAATTATTAACAGAATTAACGGCTAATGACTAGAGACAACTTTGGGCTGTGTTTGTTGAAGTTTGTTGTTTTGCGTGGCATGTGACAGAGAAACCCACTCTTCACCTTGTATCCTTGGGGTTACGTTCAGATGCCTCGTTACCTGTGGTACTCAGCTGTATGACACTCTCAAAGTGGCTGAATTTTAATAAGGTAAACCACACCAAGGAGAGCTGTCAGCTTTGGGGAGTCAGGTAATTTAGGAGGAAATGGGCTACACACCAGTGCAAAGTATTGTCGCTGCAAGACACCCTTTGGTGTCCACTCTGGTACCTGTTCTTGAAAAGATGCTTTTCTTGCTAGAAAGCAACCCTGGCTGCGATGAGACAAGAATTGGAAAGGCTGTAGCTAAGCGGGGCACCTATCTATCATGCATAAGGCCATGGGGTGGATACCCAGCACAAGGCTCAGAAAAGTCTACTCTGTGGCAGGTTGGGAACTCTGAATAGGCCTAGTAGGTAGGATTGGCCATAGAACACCAATAAAAGTAGCAGCTAACATTTACTATGTGCCGGGTACTAGACTAGACATCATACATGCCTGATCTTATATATCAGTTGTTTTAAAAGGAATTATCCATGAGTTAAATCTACCTTTTAAACATTTTGAGACAGGGAGAACTATTGCAGCTAATGTTTCTATTATTCCTGGCTTTGTAGGCCTTGTACATGTTTTCACCCCAGATTGCTTTTTTTCCCCTCTTTTAACTAGTGATGCTCTCTATCTGCCAGAAAAATTTAACGTGCTTGCTCCAGTTACATTACTGGGTGCAATCCTCCCCTATACCGAAAATAAATTTATTATGAAGAATTCCCAGTCGAAGCCTTGGAAAACTTACACAGAGCTGTGCTGTGTCCAAAATGCTGTTCAGTAGGTTTTCCAAAGCGCCCAGGTAACAGCTGGTGCAGGCCATGTGCCAGCCCTGACAGCCCATATGCTCTCTTTAGTGCGGTAATTATCTCAACACAAAACTCTGATAGCCGAGTCTACTGGGTCCAGTTTCCCTAGGTTAAATTGACTCAGTGGCTTTGTTAGTAAGTTCCTTTGGCACGGTCTGAACTTCATCAAGAGTTTAAGTATTGGGATAGGCTTCAAAGACCAATATGACTGTTTCTTTCAAGACAGGTGGCTTATTAACCCGGAGAGATTCGAGGTGGCAGTTCATTAGGCTGCCACCCTGCATCAGCAACGTAGTGAGGAGCCTGTCATGCTCTCCATCAGTGCCTGGCTTAAGGGTGGCCCTTCGCTCGTCTGTTTGGGAAACAGGTTAAGAGTCATTTTGTGTTTCACGTCTAAGGCAGGCTCATGACTCCTTCTTCCAGGGGTGGACTGGGGGCAGGAAAGGCTGGGGCACGGAACGGTTGGCTCTGAGAATTGATGAAGAAAACGCGAGGTGGAACAACATAAGGCATCTTGGGGACAACTTTTCTCACCTATATGTCTCTTGCTTTATGTAGCTTCACCCATCCTGTGCCCGCAGGCGTGCATCAATGGTTTTAGTGCGACCAAATATTTGGATGTATTTGCATTTCTCCGGAAAAATGAGGTCTTCTCCAAAATTGAATTGCAATGACTTTAGAAGGTGTTGCATGGTATGGAACCCCAGACTTCAGCCACAGATGCTGGGGGTTATCACTCTTTTAGCTTCTTTTCTGTCTGCCATTCTTAGGAGATACAGCAAAGACATTGAATGATGACTAGGCTTGTCCTCATATGACTGCTGTCAGGCACAAGTTTGACCTCCCTTCTCGTCATTTCCTAAGACGACACTAATCTCATATTCTCAGCAGGAGGGTGGGACAGTTAGATCTATTGGACAAGTACTTGCACTGATATTGTCCACTAAGATTGCGGGAGCAGTGGGGGTGCCTCTTCTCCAATGGACTATTTGTGGAGGAATAGTATCGGACACCCTGGAGAGAAGAAGTAGCTTGGCCCATTTGGAGTAACTAATCATGAGGTAAATAGTTCATATCTATTCCTGGACATAAACAAGAACAGAGGAAAAGCATATCGGCATTGTCAGTATATTTCCATTTCTCCTCTGAAAGTAGAATTCTGATATAGAGAGGAAGAAGCAAAAACAAACAATATGGGAATTCTAAGAGGCATGGGCCAGGCTTTGTGCTTCCAAGCAAAGCCATCTGACCCGTGGTGTCTTCCTCTCTTTCGCTCTTCTCCATACGTTTGTATAATCTGGTTCTGGGAAGTTCTGTTTTCACTACTGCAACTGAAGGTAGCCTAGTAGTGATGGGCACACAGCTGCCCATCTTCCTCAATAAAATAGTAAAGAGATTGAAGTGGATCCCTTTCTGTGTGGCCATGACTACAACTCTACGTGGAAGTGTGTGCTCTGGGAAAGAGTGTTGGAACAATTCGTGTAGAAGGCCTGGTTTTGCTCACTGTCTGTGCCCAGTTGAAAGGATGCTAGCGAGGTCCAGGGTGCCCAAAGCTCTCTCAGTGATCAAGACCCGTGAGTAGGACTGATTTATTGAGTGCTATGGTGTAGGTTGAAATTGGTAGTTCTATGTTATTGCATTGCATTTTCAATTTAATAAAGAAAATTATAGTTCTAAAGAGTTTATATTGAAAGCTAGATCAGCTAGTTCATAAAAACTAAACACGAACCTTTGTTATTTAGTTTTCAACTACAGGTAGTTATACTTCTAAAGTCATTATTTATATGTTGTCAGTAGTGCTCACCAAATTTATTGACTTGTACATTATTCTTTGCAAATAAGTTCTGGCTGCTCTCTGCATATTATAATTAAAACGACAGGGACTTTAATCATTTATGAAATTTTAAACTACATACTGAATATAAATGTATCATTCAATGTGATAGAATGAATTAAATTCATCACTGTCAAATAACTGTATAAAAGATGAAATATCTTCCATCCCACATCATTAACTTATATAAAAAAGACCCTGCTTTTCAAGCATTGTAATAATGCTTTTATGGTTTTTTAAGGACACATTGAAAAAGGAGACATTTGGTATATACAAGAAAAAGTGCTTTTGACCAAAAAGTTAGTATCTGGTCTCATCTGGAAGGCTGTGAATTCTATTTAGCGATGACAAGTAACTTCTCACTAGACAGAAACAAATAGTCTATGTTTCAGGCCTTCTGTAAGAGCATGAAACATTCCATCACCACGATAGAATTATGCATGCACAGATAAAATGAAGTGATGGCAAGCCAAGTCTCTAAAGCAAAAACCCTGACTCTGGGTTGAAGGGGAATATGATCCAGGTTATCTGAAACGTTTGTCTAGAGCAGGTAAGTTGCAGACACTTGACTAGTTCGCTATCTTTTGTGTTTACACACACTGTTAATATCCTGATACCCAAGGAGAGCAAGAAGGCCTCGAGTAAGTGTTTCTGACTGTTGGTTTCGCTTTCATTTTCATTACTCTCACAAAGTTGTTTTTTTAGCTGACAGTAGATTAAACAGGAATTTAACTAGGAAATTTCATAACAAAACACCAAAACTTCTAATAATAATTGATCGGTTCAAAGAAATTCATGGTATAGACTTTTTTATTTTCCTTTTCTTGGAGTTCCGAATGTCAATGATCTTTTCTGTGGTTCTTGCTAGCCACCCTTTCTTTGGCAAAGCATCCATCAACCCATTGACTCATTCATTTGCTGGGTGAACTTGCACTGAGCCAGTCAAAGCTAGGAGTGTGTGTGTGTGTGTGTGTGTGTGTGTGTGTGTGTGTGTGTGTGCAAGAGGGAGGAAGATGGTAATTAGAGTTCCTCCTCCTGAGCGTTATAATGGGAACCATATAGGACTTGATAAAATCTGAAACAAGCAGGGGTTTTGTGAACATACTGGGGTAAAGGTACCGGTTACAATTATAAGTTAGCCAAAAATCCAAATTTTGGTTTATCTTGTCCAATTACAGTCCTACAGTTTCACATAATTTTCCCACCAAATGTGAGTAAATACAGCACAAATGGAAAGATGCAGTCTGTTATGTCATTTCAGGACACGCGTGCCTCACGTATGTCAAATACGAAGAAAATATCAGTTGGGGCAATATATGTTAGTATGAAGTCCAAACCCAAGAGTTCCCATTGTGATCAGTGAAATTGTTATCAATATCACTTTCTCTTTCCAAGAATTTTAGATTGCTTGTTTGGGAGAGTAATTGATAGCATTAAATTGAGCCCTTGTCATATAATACCTGAACCCAAGAAAACTGATGCAATTTAGAAATTTATACTTATGTGAGTTATGTAATATCTGATAGGCCTATAGTTACTTGAAATATATTTTAAAGGATGGTAAGAATTAAGTGTGGGAGAGGAGCAGAGGGTGTGGCAGAATGTGCCTTGGTTCTGTGCACTAGCACACACTGTGTGTAGCTGTGCTGTCCTGACAGGACTTAGCAGCCATTGTCATCTCATGAGGTGGACATCATCTCCATGCTAACTAGCAACTCTGTAAACAGGAACGCACCAAACTGGCCTAGAGTGACGGAGAAAAAAACACACATATGCAAAACACGGAAATAAAAGACAAGGACTTAATGTCATATTTTAGACTGAACTTTTTTTATTTGTGAAACAAACCATTTACCCCCAGTGTGGGGGGGTGCTGTCTGTGAAATCTATTCCAAACTATTTCTGCTCTCTTGAGAAATGGCACCGACACCTTCTTTGTACTCTTTGTTGTTCTTATTCACACTTTTTTTGTGTGTGTTCATTTCCACACAGGAATGTTTTCATGTCTAGCCTGGTTTAGGAGCTAACGAAGGGCATTTTTAAATACTTACCTCGTCATAGGGAACCTAAACAGGAATGATCAGTGTGTATGAAGTGTCTTCTTGTAAAAATGCTTTCCCAAGATCTCTAACAGGAAGCGGTTGACTTACAGGACTGCCACTGAGTATTGTGGCAGCAGTTTTGAGGTAACCAAGCACTGCTCAAAGGCAGGGGGAGTCTTTTATTTTCAGCATCCCGTTCAAACAGCTTTGTGACAAAATTCTTTTTATCGAGAGTTTTATTAGGTTCGAAATATAATTTTCAGAAAGTTGTCACGGAGTCGGAGGAAAGTGCATTTGTTACACTCATCTCCCCCACCCCCACCCCCTGCTCCTTGGTGTTGTTGTGGAATAGAAGGTGAAGCTGTATTCCTTGGTGTGCAGTTTAAAGTCAAGAGCAGCAATATTTAGCACATGCTTGGGCAACCCTGTTTGAAATCCACGCCGCCCCTCTCTGGTGCTCTGATGTGCCTTCAGGGGACGCTTGCCTGTTTGTAGTTTGTTTTCTTTTGTTTAAGGTTTCAGCTTCTGCATTGACTAATGATTATAGAGCAGTAAACTCGTCCCTGTTAAATTCAGTAGTGGTGCCTCAAACACATTTTTCCCTTGTGTGACATAAAACAATAAAAGAACTAGACAAACCCCTTTTGAGGAAGAATAATCCTTTGTTTAAAGAAAAGAAAAGGCACCTCCCTGGTGCCAGAGGGTGGAGAATTCAAATCAAAGAGTTATCTAATTGATTAAAAAATAAGAGCAAGTGTTCATTTGGAAATTTTTTCAGTTATTATTTCTCAAAAAATGGTTAATAGCATAATTTTTTTTATCTGCGCGTGCTTCTTTATGAGGTCAACCACACAATATTTATTTAGCACAATATTACTTGATTGACACCCTCTGCTCTTGAATATGAAGACTAAATAATGAGCCTGCTTTTTAGAATGCTTTTGCCAGTATAATTGACCAGTAGAATTTTGGTGAGGCAGTTGGATCTTATTTCTCTGAAGAGAGATAAGCATGTCATTTTCTTCCACATTTTTTCTTTAATAAAAACTAAAATATTGCATTTTGAAAGATAGCATATATTACAAAATTGACTAAAAATTAAAGCAACCAATAGATTTGCATAATGCATAGTCTTAGCTCTGAGCTTTACTAATGCCAAGTCCAAAGAATCTGAACACGCCATTTAATTGTGCTCCCTGCAATTCTTTTAATGAGACTTGTGGCCGTGATTCCAAGTGATAAATTCTTCTTGATTTGCCTCCAGTTGTCACTGGCCAAACCTCAGGGAATGAAAGATTAGTTACGGTTGCAAAAGACTTATTATTTTAAACTGGAGAATTTTTAATGTTCTTAACCCAATTAAATAAAGAGTGAAAAAATCTATCAATAATGTCAGTTTATTAGAAGGAAAAAAACCTTCCAAATTTTAATCTAGCTGTAGTTGGTGCTCAATTTCTGCCTTTAGCTTAAAAATAAAATAGGACCATATTAAATTAGAGTTGATTCTGGGGCCTAAATGTCGCATCTCTAACTGGAAAATTGCCTTGTGACTTAAGCAAGGCTTTCGATCGATGAGCGGGTTTCAGTCTCCCAGTGTTCAGTAGCATTTGTTGTGTATTACCCAAGTGCTTGAATCTTAGAAATAACCTGCACAACACTTTACATAGCTTTGGTTCTGGAGTGAGATTCCCATACATATTTATAACTCAGTTTTTAGACCTAAGTTTCAAATCTCCAAGGGAAAAAAAAAAGTTTTCTTGTTAAGTTGAAGCAATGAATCTAGGAGATCCAGGCCACAAAATTTTCCAAGTTGGCCCTGAACACAGGTGCTCCCAGTTTGAACATCATGCCTGGCTTTTCTGCAGAGAAACTAAATGAAAGCAACTTCAAACACAGGTGCAAAACCCAGCATCTGTGAGGGGACAGCCTGAAACCATGGATTTCTCCTGACCGTTTTCAGCTTGTAAACCTCATCCTCCGCGGAGCACCTGTGTCAGGACCAATCAGGGACGTGTATAAATGTTACCGGCACCTACACATCATTACTTATTCATCAACATCAGCATCAAATAGTGTTGCAAACGTGCGTGCGAGGGTGCTTTCTAGGGTTGGTTTTGGCCTGTGGAGATGCTTGGTACGGACGCTTGTGTCCGTTAGCTTCATGGTTGAGAAGTAAAACACCAAGATAAGGGTACTTCAGACTTAAGACCCTACGGTCATCTGAGCTTTGTCTCTCTTTCTGATCTTTAAATCTAGATCCTTTGGTGGGAAAAATGGAGGCCACACAAAGGTTCAAAGGCCCCGATTGCCGGAAGCCCCGGTTGCAGCAATTCGGCCTGTCGGGATGCACTGCTGTGCGGCCACCTCCCCCTTGGTAGTCTCCCCCTTTTTCCACCATTGCATTTGCACTCAAAGAACGTGTCTGAAGACATGGAAGATTTTTGGTTTGCAATCACACCAGCCCACGCTTGCAGCAGAAGCAGCAGGATTTGCTTCCCAGCCAACTCCACAGCCTGTGGGTTGGTGGCTTTGTGTTTGCCTCTGGGCCTTCCCTGCACAGGGCTGAGGAGGGGCTATGCTGGCCGTCAGGAGCTTTTGGAAACCATTTCTTCTTTGACAATTTAAATTTATGTGGTTTTTAATTGTCTGTAAACAAAGCCTTTTAAATCCAGCTCCAAGTCTGCATCCGAGGTCAGCTGGCATCCAAAAATGATTGCTGGTTTAGTTCTCTGCTTTTCTCAAAAAAAAAAAAAAGAAAGAAAGAAAAGAAAGAAGAAAAAAAATAAAGCCCCTCAATCAGTTTATTGTCTTCCAATAGAAATACACAAAACACACAAATCACTTGGTAACCCCCCAACTTTGAATGAATAGATAAAAATCCATCTGTTTTTTTATCTGCATGTTTCAAAGGCCAAATCTGTGTCCTTTATAAAAAAAAAACAAACAAAAATAATTGTCACCAACATACAGCTTCGTGCCATGCAGCTAGAATTGACCAGGCCTTGGGGTTTACAGCACGGATGGTAGCAGTTGAGAAACTTCTAAGATAGTTTGGCTTGAAAGGGTCATTAGATGTAGGTCATTTATTCTGTGAACGAGTAGGAGCTGAAGGTGGTAAACATATTACAGATTGTCACACGTCTCATAAACTATGAGAGAATTTTCTTTCTTACGACAGTAGTATAGCACTGACATCTGGGAGAAGGGTCATATGGTAGAAGCGTTTGGTTTTCTATAGATATCACACAATAGGCTACATTCTTTCAAAACTGTGATTTAACACACACACACACACACACACACACACACACACACAAATGGTTGTCTGCAGGTCCCTGGCTCTTGTGTGTTCCAGAAAGCCATGGGCACTGTATCGCAGAGGACCTGGCTGTGCTGTCTCAGCCCACACACTCAGTGCTGTGGCTCTCCGAATTCCCTGAGAGCCAGTTCTGTCTCTGCCACAGTAAGGGGGAAAACAGCACCTCACAAACGAGGAGCAGCATGGAGCTGCTAGGGAAAAGAGGTGTGCAGAAACCACAGATCCTCTTCATTAAAACAAGAGCTGTCACTGCTGGAGGAGCTGAAGACAAACCCTGGTAGGAGGACCTGCTTTTAAGCAATGATGGCTCAGTGCAGAAGACATTGAGTTTTCAAATATTCATTTCATTGTGTTGTATGAGCTTTCTGTTCCCGCTTGGAAACAGAACCATGAAACACAAAACAACAGCAACAAACCACTTTTGTTCCTTGTTTTCCCTACATACACCTGAATATAGGAGCTGTGGTTCCCAAAGAAGGGTTGGTACTTTTCCTTCTGTTTTGAATTTTTAGTTAAGATTGGTCGTCAGGTACACACCTGTAATTTTAGAAGAGAGAGAACTTAGTGTGAACTTGGTTAATTACATGGTTTTTAATTTTTTTTTAACAAATCATTTCCTTCTACTTGTTCCTTGTTCTCATCTGCACCAGGGAAAACGTCGTGTGTGCCACATGAGGGCTAAGATAAGGACGAGAGTGAGATCATTGAAAGCATGATTTCTTCACCACCTAGCACATATTTGCACCAGAAACATGGAACACCAAGAAAAAAATTGAGAATAAGACTAATAAAAGAGGAAAGGAGAGGCACTGGTAAAAGGTGTATTCAGAGAGCAAATCTCTAAACTATAAAATTCTGAGTGCTAAGTTAGGACTTAAAAGCAGTACCTTCAAGTATGACATGGCTGGCTCAGAGAAGGTAGAACTGAGTGCTTTTAAAATAGTTTATTATAAAAAAATAAAAAATAGTTTATTATGAAGGATGGACATTTGAAATGTAATAGATTGGCTTCTTGAGGCAGAGGGGAGAATTTGAAGCCCCCAAATTGTGCAGACCAGTAGGCTTGAACAGTGGGCAGAGTGCAGTGGTTCTTACAGGCACCGGGTCTTGCTCTTGGGGAGATGGGGAGGATCCACATCAGCCTTCTCCCCTGACTGTCAGGCTGTTGGTTCGTGCTGCTGCTCCCAGAGTGCTCCTGCTGAAGGGGTTTTGGTGTGAACCGTCTAAGTTACTGACTCAGCCAACTTGGAAGATTCATGAATTTGAGCTGTTTTGTTATAAAGTCACTCTTGCTTAGATTTTAGTCTATCCAAAACAAAAATATCCAGAAAGTCCAGTTCATCCTCCATCATCAAAGGATGCCAGGCAAGTTTCTGACCTCCCCCAGCTGATTTTATGGAGAGATTACTAAGTAAATGTGAGCTGCAATGCAAGACACCGATATAAAGAACATCTTCCTTGGACCCCAAAAGATCCAGTTTTGAGGCTGGTCTCATCTAACTCTGTCAGCGTCCCTCCAGTAGCTGGGGAACCCAACAATTTCCTTATTGCTCAATCCTCACCTACTTGTTCTGGTATACTGCTGCAGCGGAGTAAGCTCACCCATTGGGTCTCCATCAGGACCCAGGGGTCTCCGTCACAGTGTTCTCTGAAATATGTCGGAATCTGTGTTTGGACAGCCAGCTGACAAGTAGCTGGGCAGATTGCACCGGTGCACCCGGTTCTCTTGAGATATTAGATCAGATTGACTGGAAGATTCCAAAACTAGATTCCAAATAGTAAATAAGAGATGAAAGAAGTTGGTGCAAAATGGAGGAGTAAGACTACATTCTGGATCCTTGGTCACTCCCTTCTCTGGTTACCACCTTTCTTTCTGGCCTTTCCATTTTCTAACCCACTGGAGACTAGTAAACTATCTATTATCTCATTATTTTCACCATATCCCTGATATGGTGCCAAACCTTTCTCATTTTCACTCACCTTGAGAGATGGCATAGTACTCCCTTTTCAGAAGGAAAGCTGATACACAGAAAACTTAAGCAACTCATGCTTGTTTATCTAAGAATAGAAGAAACGGCGGGACTATGATCACAGCAAGTGCTTTTCTTCTGGGCTAGTATTCTCTTTTTTAAAAAATTAAATTCGTTTACTTACTTTACATCTTAACCAAAGTTTGCCATCCCTTCTCTTCTCTTAATCTCTCCTCCCCACCTCTCCTTGGCCCCCACCCCCGTCTACTCTTCCTTTGTTTCTACTCAAAGGTGCAAGCCTCCCATGGCTATCAACAAAACATGCCATAGCAAGCTGTAGTAAGACTAGGCTTTGTACTGGACTCCTGGTATACTAAACTCATTGTATATTAGATTCCTCTTGCATTAAGGTTGGGGAAGGCAACCTGGTGGGAGGAATAGGCTCCCGAAAGCCGACCAAAGTGCGAGGGATAGCCCACTCTCCTATCATTAAGAGTCTCACAAGCAGAGCAAGCTACTCACCTGTCACACGTATGTGGAGAGCAACCTATAGCTTTGGCAGTAGCCTGGGTCATTTGGGAGTTTTCTCGGTCCCTTTGGGCAACAACTCAATTAGATGTGACCCATTCCTGCCACTGGAGGCTTCACTAGTTGGGGCATTGTCTCCCTGTTACTTGGTGACTCCATTTAGATTTGCTTTATATATGTATGTATTTTAAGGGGCTTCTACCATACTCTTCCCATACGACCCCCTCAAATGCCCCTTACTGTTAGCCGACCCTCCCTCTTTTTCCTTTCTTATCCCCCTCCTTTGTCCTCCTCAAATGGAGCCTTTTGATACTTTACTTGCAAAGCTATGGTAATTTAGAAGGAGTGGTCTAAGAAGTTTTCTGAGCTATTTTAACTTTTGTTTTATATATATAAGTACACACACACGCACACATCTTTCATTCATTGTGTCTTTCACATCATTTATCTCTATCCCATTTATTTCTCATCCCTTTCTATACAGCTCCCTCATCTGTCACAGGTGACGTGGGGTGAGGGGTAAAGAAAGCATCTCTTCTCTGCCCACACCACTGCATGATAGACCAGTAGTGGGGACAGATTTTTCCATACTCACAACTTCTGGACTGGCTCACCCACACTTTGGCCAACAGGGTTGGCTCTACTGTGCTGCCCAGGAGAAGTGCAGGGCCCATTCTTCCGAGTGCTGCAGCTGGTGAGGGACAGGGACAGCTCTACGGCTCTTATACTCAAGGACAGCTAGCTCTCCCACCTGCATCAGGCCTCAAGAGGCAGGGTGGGGGACAGGCATCTCTCCCTGACCTATGCCCCACATAGCAGATGAGGGGCAGGACCAGAGCTCTCATGCTCATGTTCTCAGGGTCAGTTCACCTGTGCCCCCATCAACAGGGGCAGCAACGTTGTGTTGCCCAGATAGGGGCAGGGCTCACTTCCCTGAGTGTTGCAGCTGGTAAAGGGGAGTATCAGCTCTATTGCCAGTTGAAAGTGGTGGGGACAAGGGAGGAGGGCATCTTTCCCTCACCCCCACCACCACAATGCAGATGAGGGAAGTGGTCCCAGTGATGCCCTTCTCACTCCCTCAGTGTTGTCTCACACACACTCTGTCTACAGGGTCAACTCTACTGTTCTGCTAAGTTGAGATACAGGGTCAATTCTCCCTAATTCAGCAGCTGGTGAGGTGCTGTGGTGGGCCCTCCTCCCGGTGCAGGTGTCCAGGAGTGAGGGGACCAAGGCTTTTCCTCACCCACGCTCCATGGCAGATGAGAGGGGTGTGATCTGATCTCTCATTCTCGTGCCCTCAAATCCAGCTCACCAATGTCCCTGCAAAAAGGGTCAGCTCCATTGTGTTGCCCAGGTGACATGTAGGACCCTCTCTCCTGAGTGCTGCAGTTGGTGAGGGGTAGGACCAGTTCTCCATAGTGTTGCAGCAGGTGACGGGGCAGGGCCAACTCTACAGCCCTATCCTCTCTGCCTTCCATGGTATCAAGAGTCAGGGACATCAACACAGACTGTGGCTGCATCAGGGCCATGAACCCAGACAATTCCCCCACCCCAGCAGCAGTCCAATGCCAGACATCACTATGGCCCTGGGTGGCAATGAAGTCACCCACTTCAGCCTGCTCCTCACCACTTTCCCCTCCTCAGATATGCCTCTGTCCACAAGACATGAACCATTCTGTTTCTGTGTGTGTCTCTCTCCCTCTTCCTCTCCCTCATTCTCTCTCTGTCCACACATTTGCTCACCATAATAGTATCCATACGCCCAGCATCACAAGGCACCAGGCAAGCCCTTTTTTTCTCCTCAGACCCCTGGGGGTGGACTGCCCTGGGCCTGCATGGTGGTCTTTTTGTCCCACCCAATCTGTCCAACTTTAACCTTCTAAACCTAATCAATCGATTACACATAGATCTGTTATCAGTGTGTTACTTGCAAAAAGTAGATTCAATGAATGCTTTAAAATCAATTAACTTTCGGTGAATTAAATCTATTAGTCACAGTGAGATGCCTGGTGGTTAAAAAAAATGAAGGGAGGAAATTATGTACACACACCTTTCATTTTTGTGATGTCAGTTGATGGGTTCACCCTTCTTCTTTCTTATTCCAGAAAATTTGTGAGTTATGTTTCTCAGGAAAACTTCAAGGTGTCCATAATCTATTCTCATAGAAGCCAAACTCTTAGGAAGAGAACTTTTTATGGATGCACTTGGTGAAACCTTGACAAAGGTAAAGAAGGGAGCACGAAAATGTTTGTAGGAGTCAATATGGGTAAAACGCCGCAGGAGTCAGCATGGGTAAAACGCTGCAGCAGATGCAAACCCAGGGGCATTTCTTTTGAAGTGGCTGTCTCTTCTACTGGGTTCAATGCTCTCTGAAACTTGATGCTTCATGAACTTCCTTCCTAGTTTTAAATCTCTTCAGACTGTACACATTGTCTTCGGGTCTCTCACCTCTTCTGACGTAACACATTAACACTTATGTGGAGTCGGCTTTTGAGTGTCTAACTTCTGCCCCAACTCTCTTTCGTCTCCAGACACATTAATCCAAATGCCAATTGGAACTTGCCACTTGGATGTCTCTTATGATCTTCAGACCTAGGGTATCTGAAGGAGAATTCATCATCTTCTCATTAACTACCTCTCCTTCCATTTCTCCTGTAATGTGGATGACATTCCCCAATTGCCTGAGCCCCAACCCTGGGCTCCTCATTGTCTCTTCCTCTTTCCTTCCCATTAATCAGCCATGTCCTCCCCAATCAGCTTCCTAAATATATCTCTGATCTGTCTCCTCTCTGTTCTCACTGCTGCACACAAGGCCTCTGTCATGTCTAGACTGGAGTGCTGTAAAGTGTCCTAATTACATCCCCTTCTCTAGTCTTGCTTCCTTCTAATTCATCTTCCTTCTTCCCACCAAAATAGTGCTCTGCGGGGCAAAACTGCCTGTGAATAGCCAGCTTAAAAAATCCTCAGTCTGTTTTGTCTGAAGTCTGAACTCTTTTCTTAGCCTACCATCCCACTTTCTTTATTTCTTCTTCTAAGTTGAGTTATAAACTTACCTGTTCTCTCGCCAGAAACAGGGATGATTCTCCAAATATGTGACTCTTCCTTACTCTTCCTTAAGGAGCCTATGGCTTTTTTCCCTTTTCTGTACCCCTCCAAGGATATTCTACTTGGCCCTCAAGAGTATCCTGACTCCTCTTAACTCAGGGTTCTCTGCTTTACAAGGAATCTTTGGAGCTATTCAGCATCTGCAAGGGTCTAAGTGACCATGTGCTTGCTTGGGTTTCTATTGTATCCACCACAACCTGACAACACAGCTACTTTTTATGTCACTCGTGTCGTAACGTATCTGTGCTTCTGAAAACAGACATTCTACACTCCCTTACCATTGAGAACCCATCCTTGTAGAGATTATGACATGCTCAACAGAGTTCAGTTATCAATTTGGTTGAAAGGGTTATAGGTACAGTCTACTTGGTGGAGGGCTTGTCTGGGATACATGAGTCCTGGGTTAGAGTTCAAATGCTACATAACCAAGGCATGATAGTTTGGGAGGCAGACGCCATATGAACAGAAGTTCTGGGTCAGTCTAGGCTACAAGAGGCCCTATCTCAATACGTAAACAAATATTTATCCCTAAAGAATTGCTTCACTACTAACACAAAAATAAGTTCTTGAATTTTATTTATGGGAGCATAAGCTTTTCTTGCACCTCTCTAGCTAAGCATGATTAGTGAAATCTGTTAGTTTTCTGATTGCTGTAATCTACGAAAAAAGAAGTTCATGACAAGAAGGGCAAGAAAGGCTTGCTTTGTCTCATCCCTTGAGGGTGAAGTCTAGCATGGCAGAAGAGCAACTCTTGGCTGTGGCCATTTGATCCTGAGACAGCCATTCTGACAAGTCAGAAAGCTGAGGATAAACAGGAAATAGGGCTCAATTACAAATCTCAAGGCCTAACACTCAACAACCCATGTCCTTCATTCAGCCAAGTTCCCTCTCTAAAGGCTCCAAAACCTCCCCCAAATACTGTGGCCAGCTAGGGGTCAAGTTTTCAAACAGATGGCTGAAATCCAGAAGGTTATCTGCTTCATTCTGTGTTAATGTTTGGATTCAGAGTCAGCTTGTATAGGACCAGTGTTTTTCGTTATCATTATCTTTAAAATATACCCTTTCACATTACTTAGGCCTCATTGCCTCTTGCTAATTGCAATAAATATTTGGAGAGACTCCCCCTTTTATCATGTCTATTTTATAATCTGATGTTTCCTCTGGGCACTGTTGCTAGCTATGTCCAAGATGGCCTGTAAATTTGGTAGGTTTGAATGTTTTCTTCCTTGTTTTAGAGGTTTGGTTCAGAAAGTGTGGGGAATGTAACCTTCTCCAGGCACTTGCTAGGTAGGACTATTCTGTGAGGAAGGAGAGGTGGTCCCTTGGTGGAGTTTCTAACTCTACAGACAGATGAATGTAGTCTATAAACCAAAGATTAGATAATGCCAGGAGAAATAGACCAAATGCTAAGGGAAGACAGAAAAGAGACTTGCTTATCCCAGTGTCTTAGTTAGGATTTCTATTGCTGGGAATAAACACAGCCACGGCAGCTCCTATAAAGGGAAAACATTGAATTGGAGTGGCCTGCATCTTCAAAGGTTTAGTCCATTAGCATCACATGGTAGAGTGTAGGCAGACATGTTGCTGGGGAAGTAGCCAAGTTTCTACATCTTGACTTGCAGGAAACGGGAAGAGGGCATGTCTTGAGGATATATGAGACCGCTAAGCCCACCTCCACCATGACACACTTTCTCCAATAAGACCACACCACAAAGCCGCATTTCCTAACGATGTCACTCCCTTTGGGAGCCATTTTCATTCAAATCAGCACACCTAGTGAATAGATCCAAAAAAATCTGTATTGAAGAAGGGATGACTTCAACTGGACCCAAAGAGCTGAGTAGAACTTCAGTAGAAGACTGAAGGAGAACACAGCACCTCAAAATACATGGGCAGTGCCTTGAGGTAGAAGAAATACAGCGTATAAGTGCTGGGTGATGCTTGCTTAGGATGTTAAAAACTTGAAAAGCCATGATATTAAGGGAGCCTTAACACTCCTAACAACAGTCAAGTTTCATTGAAGACTGTTGTTGAACAGAACGAAGACTGTTGTTGTCTTTTATTCCACTATTAATCATCCACAGCAGTATATCTTACTCCCCTTATATTTTTAAAAATTAATCTAAAAATTTAGATTCAAATATAATTGCATCATTTCCAACTCCATTTTTTTTCTATTTAACCCTTCCCATGCATCCCCATCTTTCTCTTTTGCAAATTCACAGTCTCTTTTGCTTTAATTGCTGATACATAAATATACTTAAATATATAGATACAACCTGCTCAGTCTTTTAGTGTTACTTATATGTATATATTTCTAAGGGCTTGTTGTTTGGTTTGGGGTAATCAATTGGTATGTTCTTCCCTGGAGAAGAATATTTCCCTCAGAAACTCAGCATTTCTTAGTTGCCTGTGGTTCTTTGCTTGGGGCTGAGGCCTCATGAGCTGTCTCCCTTCCTTGTTAATATGTCTGTTGGTGTTGTCCTTGCTCAGGTCATGCTTAGGCTTGACCTGACCATGACGTTGGTGAGATGTGGTAGCTTCCGACATTACCAGGAGGCACAATCTCACGGCAGACTCCCTCATCCAATGGCTCTTACTAAGATCCTTGACGTCACTGTCCAGGATGGTTGACTAGGTTTCTGGCACCAGGCAGGATTTACCTCTTGTCGATCAGGGTTTAATTTCAATTAGAGAGTTACTGATCACTCCTTCTTTTTATATTCTGTATTGAAAAGACTTTGCATGATGCCATTTCAGGTTGGAAACTTTCTTCCCTTTCCACTTAGAAGCAATGCTGCCCACTACCAACCACTCCAGTATTTCAGCCATACTGTTTCTTTGGGGGCAACTGATATACTAGCTGATACGTAGTAGAGTTTGATCTGTTCAGTAAAAAAAGACCTTCATTAACCTTCTAGCTGCCATCTCTCTCACGTGATTTACATACAATCCACATATTTATTGTGCCCTTTTAAATGATGCAATTAATGATCCAATGGAATATTGCCTTGGGTACAGTCTATTCCTTTCCATTGTCATTTTAAAATCACAGACTGACTTCTCTGACTCTTTTGTGGAGTGAAATACATGTCTTGTCAGACATAGGTATTGATTCTATTTTCTCAGTGTGTGTCCTCCTATTTAATTTATCTAAAATGAATTATTTTAAAGAGTTTTATTCATGTATGGCATATGCTTCATCCTCTTTAATCATCCCATTCAAGGAGTTTTAGTCATGAGGCCTCCGGCTTTCCGCACACTTCGTAACACTGCAACTGTCTCTCTTTTTGACCATGGTTACTTTTGTGTGATGGTATCTCACTGTGGTTTTGATTTGCATTTTTCAAATAGTCAATATGGTCTACAAATACATGTTCACTCTTTTTAGGAGGATTATTTTTAATCAACTTATTTATCTATAAATTATTGACTTACAAGAGCTTTATATGAATTTATATAAATATAAGAAGAGGTCTCCTTAATAAATGTGTGATTTGTAAATCTGTAAATGTTTTATTTAGCCCAGAAGTTTATTTATTTCTCCCAGAGACTGAGTCTTAGTGGTTGTATACCTAAGGCTGTCCTCCAACTCACAACTTTTTACCTTATCTTCCCAAATACTAGGCTTATATGTGTGTGCCACCATGAACAGTTCTCTATCCAACAAAGAGAGACAGAGAGAGAGAGAGAGAGAGAGAGAGAGAGAGAGAGAGAGAGAGAGAGAATAAAAAAAGGGAGGGAGAGGAGACAGAATAAAAAAGACAAGAACACTTCTACTTTGAAATCCCCAAGTTTTAAAACTTGATAAAAATCTAGTTACCAATTTTTATATTTATTTATATTTACTGCTGAAATTTTGAGGTCCACATATGCTGTGGGACAATAATCTTGTACCCTGCAAAGATTTGTCACTTGCATTGGTTAATAAAATGCTGATTGACCAGTAGTCAGACAGGAAGTATAAGCGGAGCAACCAGAATAGAAGAATTCTGGAAAGAGGAAAGGCTCAGTCTGCAGTTGTCATCCTGACACCAAGGAAGAAAGATGACAATGTCTCACTGATAAAAGGTATCAAGCCACGTGGCTAACACAGACAAGAATTATGGGTTCATGTAGTATGTAAGAGATAGTCAATAAGAAAGCCTGAGCTAATAGGCAAACCAGTTTATAATTAATGTAAGCCTCTGTGTGCTTCTTTGGAACTGAATGGCTTCAGGACCAGGCAGATCAGAAACCTCTGTCAACACACTTAGATCTTTTTGGATGTGGGGGTGGGTGGGAAAGAGTTCCTGGAAACTCTTCACTGTATGGGTAGCAAATACTGGCTTTATTGCCTGCTTCTCCTGGAAACATCAAGTGTGGGAGTATTAATTTCCCAAAGTCAGGGCAACAGATTAAAAATTACTTCCAACTTTGGGGAATTGCTGACCTATAAATGTTTTCTTTTTTTCCTCTCTGATCCTGGGAGCAGTAAGAAGTTTGTCTTGAGAATCACAAAGTTCAACTATCCGTTCACTCCTGAGGGCTTCCACAGAAGCAAGCATGCTAAATCCAGAGTCAGTTAAATTCCTGTCTTCCCATCCCTGCCCCACTACTCAAAACAGCAGAATTAAGTTCCGCCATGAACTGGGATCTGGAAGCCTGGGACCTAGGCCTAATCTCCTATTTGTTTGTTGATTTCTGACGTCAACAGGGTTGCTGGAACATTATTTGAGTACTTCATTCCTAAGTACGTTTTGTCCATGCCCACCCCACATACATGAATATGAATGAGGCCCCTGATGTCTAATGCTTCTCCTTCAAACTGGTGACTCTAGTAGGTGTGATTTCCCCCACTTCTCTGTCCTCTCTCTGCTCTCCCACTTCACAGGAACATTTCTTTGCAGTGTGGACATGTTTCTGGTTGGCAGAGTTGAGAGTTGCTACCACACGTACTGAGGATAGAGGCCAAGGATGCTGAGAAACAACCTCAATTCTCTGAACATCCCACGAGCAGAGTCGCCTGTCAGTGGCTGTCTGCAGTTCTGAGCTGAGATGCCTTACTTCAGAGCACAGTGTGTAGCAGTATTGTTGGCACAAGTCCGTGTCTTTTCTCCTCCAAGGGCTTTCTCCACAGCGTGGCTTTCCTTGGTCCTCCCTGATTCATGAGGATTGTTATTATATTATATTTTGCTTTTGGAATTCTTATAGCACTTGTTATTATGCCATTAATCAATGTATCATAATAAAAACAAACATAACCAGATAATTTGCCTTTCTAAGTAAGAGGAATTACCGAATGATAGACTAATCAATTAAGCATAATTCAAGAAATTTCCATTTGCTGTCATCAAAGGCAATTTCTGGACATTGCAAACATTCTTTATCCCAGCTGGTTCTCTTTTTAAGAATGTAGATAGATTTTGTATTTATAAAGGCTACACCACAATGTTATAGTTTACGTGGAGATAGTGAAGAATTACCTATAGTATAAAAGTACTAACATACCTATTGTTTCATATTTATTCCTGTGTGTGACAGGGACCGTAAAAATCTATTTATTTAACAAAATATCCATAATCCAATTTTATTAACTTTAGCTTTCATATTGTCCAACATCTCCAAGACCAATATGTTCTATACCTCTCTGTTTTGTATTTTCAACCCCCACCTTCCAGTCCCAAGGTGTTGTAATTGGGGCAGGCGGCTGTGTTCCACCACGGAGAAGTGGGACCCTTTTTCCTGCACCCGGCTCCCAGTCCCCAGCCCCCGGCCACCGGCCTGCTTAGCCACCAGTTGCTTGTACCCGAAATAACCACATGAGAACTGTATTCATTTAAATACTGCCTTGCCTATTATCTCTAGCCTTTTCTTGGCTAGCTCTCACATCTAAACTAACCCATTATAAAAGTCTGTATGTCACCACCAGGTGGTGACTTACCTGATGATTCTAAGGTACGTCCATCTTGGGCTCAGGATCATGGTGGCTCTCTCATTTCCTTTCTCTCTCACTGCCTTCCGTTCTGTCTACTCCTCCCACCTAAGGGCTGTGTCCTATCTTACAGGCCAGGCATCCGCTTTATTTAACCAATCAAAGCACAGAAATACAGAAGAACCCTTCTACTCCACCAAGGTAACGACCATTGCATTCTCTTTCATTGAGCTCTTTTTAAGAATATTAATCATGTAAATGAAGTTATTCAATATTTTTTTCTCTTTGTGTCCTGTTTGTTTTAATATTCTCCAGGTCTAAACACCTGGAGAAAAAGGAAAGATGCCTTCAATGTAAGGCGTGCTCTTAATTTATTTTTTTTTTAATTCACGGGCACCCATTGTGATGCTTCTCACCTTGGCTGCTGTCAAGAACGCTACCGTGAGCATAGGAGCATAGACATTTAGCCAAGCCATCCTCCCAACCCCATTGGGTGCATGCCCAGAGTATGGAAGGCTGCCATCTGGGGAGCTTTAGTTTCAATCCCGTAGGAGCCTCCCTATTGCTCTCCAAAAGAGTGACACACTGCGAGGACCTCTGCTTGTGACCCCTGCTGGTCCTGTGGCTCTCTGCTAATGGCTAAAGATGTTGCCAAAATCATGTCTTGACTCTTTGAGTCTCAATCGATTCCAGATTCTTTACTGGGAACTCGTCCAGAAAAGAATGTCTCAGATGGACTCATGTAGGAAGATGGGCCATTTAGGGGATAGAACAGTCCAAGAAACAAAAGTAGGGCTCCGGGCAGAGATTTCTAGCAGGCCCATTCTATGTTGCACAAGTAATCCATCCTATGTTGCATAAGTTATTGCAAGTAATGTGATTCGTTATACTTTTCCAATGCACATTTAACATCTTTCTGTTTCTTGACCGTGCCACATGGGTTATAAATCACCATCTTTGCCAGCATGAGAAATACACCCAGAGTCCATCACGGGAGTCACTTGTGAAAACATTAAATAGCACCAGGTGCAGAGCTGACCTCTTGAGGACCACTACTCAATATGCCCCCAAGGCTGACATTTAACCATTGATGACTTCTGAGTAGGGCTGTCTCACCAATATCACGTCAATCGATAGCGTTCTCCCAGCCCCACCGTCCACAATTGCTCCTTCTCCTTAGAGCTGATCCCATTTGTTCTCATTAGTTGCCTGACTTGGATAGCCTAGCTACAACGTAAGGGCAGCTGCAGATGACTTACAAAAAGCGTGGTCTATACTTCCATGTGACTAATACAAATGGCATGTGAAGAGTATAGACTCAACCACACAGTGATATCAGTTGGCTAGCAAATACAAACTTATGGTGAATTTTCAGATTGCAATTTTGCCATAACAGAGGATAGGATCCTTACTGCTGGTTGTGTTCACTGAGCTGTATTTGGCCATATGGGCAGTGTGTGTGTATGTGCGTGTGTGCGTGTGTGTGTGTGTGTGTATGTGAGTGTGTGTGCGTGTGTGTGTATGTGAGTGTGTGTGCGTGTGTGTGTGAGTACATGAGTCCACACAGGCAAAGGGGCTGATTTTTCAATTAGCATTGGATTTTACATGCTATTCCCCCTGGAATATCCTCTACTCAATTTGGTAATTTTGACAAATGAATCCAACGAGTAAATATCATTCATTTGTTTCACCATTATTTGATAAAGGATTGTACGAGATCAAACAAATTAGTGCATTTATTTATTTTAAAGCTGTTTCAAGTTTGAAGAGAAGTTACAGAGATCCCCCTGTTCTCACTCTGTTCTCTCCTTGCATGTGGGTGCTCCATTCGCCGCGGCTGACATTCATTATTGTTAACACAAGTTCTGAGTTTACTTGGGTAACCACCCTTCTCCCTGTTGAATTCTATGGGTTTTAAAAATAAATATTGTTATGAACCCACTATTTTAATATCAAACACGATAGTTTCATTGGTCTCTGGTTTCCTATGCTCCATCTCTATCCAGGTCAGTAATGGAGCTTTTTACTTTTTAATTTGCTTTTCCAGTGGTGTCTTATGCTTGAGAGACTATACTATGCTGACTTTTCAGACTGGCTTCTTCGGTTTATCAATATTGATTGCAGGCTTATGTTTATCTTTTCCTTTTTTAAAAATAGATCACAGAATAATATTTCACCTATGAGGTGTTGTTTGCTGATGCATCCCCCCATTGAAGGCTGCCATGGAAGTTGGTTTTTGCAGTTATGAAAATAGCGATTATTAATATTCTTGTACAATTTTTGCTGTCATTCTTAAAGGCATGAACAAAGATCTCATTATTATTTCAATTGCCAACTCCATAATAACATAAAACCTTGAGTATCTTTTTTTGTGCTTATCATATCCTTTAATGGGATGGTTGGTCATGTCTTATTACACTTATAAACAAAATATTAGAACAACATGGGCAATTAATGTGACTTTTTTGTATATGCATGTGTGTTTGTATATTCACATGTGTGTGTATACTCACATGTGTGTAGATATACACATGCATGCATGCATGTGTTAAGCCTCAAGTCCAACAGCAGAGCGTCTCCCTCAGTAACTCTCTTTGCCTTACACGTCATGACAGTGTCTGGCACTGACTGAACCTGGAGCCTGCCTGACTAGTGAGTTTGCTCTGGGGATTTTCTGCTTCTGTCTCTTGATGCTAGGGTAGAGGGGACATCACATCTGTTTTTTCTGTGGGTGCTGGAGTTAGGAACTTTAGTGTTTCCCTTGCACAGCAAGGGAAAGGTTTTATCTCTTGAGCCAGCTCTCCAGCCTTTCTTTGTTTTGAATTGTTTTCAAGAGTTTTCCTTTGTATATTTTGAATACATACCCTTTTCAAGTATGTTATTAAAAATGTTTTCCCCAATTTGTGGTTTGCATTTTAATCCTCTTCTCAGTGACATTTGAAGATTTAATTGAATTTAATTTATTAATGATGCTTAATTAATCTTTCTTCCTGATCAGTCTCAGCTATAGGCACGAGTCAACATGCCTAGCCCCGATGTCTACACCCCATTGGTGGAGAAAAGACTCATAGAGGACAAGAGGGTGAATGCAGTGAGTTCCAGGACCCACACTTAGTAATTAATATTACACTAAGCAATACCCAAATCCTCAGGAAGGTTTCTTGAATAAACGAATGAGCAAGTGGATGAAGTAAGCACTTGACAAAAAAACTAATATCATTTGATTGACACATTTTAGTGTGTCTACAAAGTCATTGTCTTCTATACTTGTGCTTCCTTCCTCAACTCCCCAACACGGAATTATGTATTTATCAATTGAGTGGAAAAAAATCATAGGAATTAAAAGTGCAGAAAAGACCTGTGTGATCTGCAGTTCCCTGAGAAAGCAGTATTGAGCAGAAGGTTCTGCAAGCTAACTCAGAGAACTTCTCGATTGTGGAGTCAGAACATTGCAGACTCAGGCAGAACTATCCTGGGCTTTCTTTAGCCTCATTAATAGTCATTTATTATCTGTCTTTTTATCTGATTCTCCATCCATTTAAAAATATCCTTTATTTATTTGGTGTGTATTGGTGTTTTTTTTTTTCTGCACACCAGAACAGGGCATCAATCTATGGAACTACAGGTATGGACAGCTGTCAGCCACAGTGTGGTTGCTGGAATTGAGCTCAGGACCTCTGGAAGAGCAGCCAGTGCTCTTGACTCCTGAACTATTGCTTCAGTCTCTGGTCCTCCATTCTCTGACATTAGGTAAAACTTGCAGAATGTAACGAACCTCAAAGTTATAATGTCGTCAGATAGAATCTGAAACCTTCAGCATATGGTTCCCTGTCTGCTGAGTTCATACCAAAGTGCTGACTCAAGGTACTGGCTTGGGACTTTTTAAATAAAAGGCATTTTCTGAGCCTGAGTATATACGTACACATGACACTTATGTGTGTACATGTGTGCCCCACTTGTACAGGTGCCTGAAAAGGTCAGAAAAGGACATGGGATCCCTAGGAACTACAGCTACAGGTGGTTGCTAGCCACCCAATGTAGATACTGGGAACTGAACTAGGTTTCTTTGCAAGAGCAGCAAGTGCCTGTAACCACTGAACCATCTCTCCTCCACCCTCTCCATTTGTTTTGTGATAATAAAAAGTTCCGGTAACCTCCTGCCACTGTGAAACATGTCATTCGGGTCAACTTGAATCCATGTCTTGGAAAACGTGACTTATAACTCAGCTCAGATTCAGTTCTTCTTTCCCCTTTGGAAAACAAAGAACCATGCTTTGTAGAGTCACTCACATTGGGAGACAGTGACTTTTGCATCAAGAAAATAAAGAGAAAGCATTTTAATGAAGCTTTCTAGGTAGAAGGTATCAGAAGATGCTCATCACTGAGCATGCTCACAAGAGGACTTCTGGCTCCTTTAATAAGTAAGACAGAACCCTATGTGTGTTCTCTGTCAAGACAAAGATCAGCTTAAAGTGAGGCCCTTTATCTGAGTAAGAAGTGGCCAAAAGCCAAAACGGCAAAGTCATTTTTTTATTTAAGTAACCTTTTTTTGTCATTTATTTTATATACCAACAAGTTTCCCCTCCTTTCTGTCCTCCTGTCCCCTCTCCTTTCCCATCTACTCCTCTTCCCATCTGTTCTTCCTCCATTTCAATTTAGAAAGGGACAGGTCTCCCATGGGCTTGCACAGAGCACGGCCCATCACGTTGAAGCAAGAATGAGCTCCTCCTGTTATGTTGAGAAGCATCCAGGTAATCCAACATGGGGAGCAGGTTACCATCTCAGCACCAAGGAGAGGTCCTGCTCCTCCTGTTATGTTGAGAAGCATCCAGGTAATCCAACATGGGGAAGAGGTTACCAGCTCAGCACCAGGGAGAGGTCCTGCT
>JAQHUG010000036.1:8476872-8497013 GCA_028555095.1 Dicrostonyx torquatus
GTTCCCTAACTCTTGGTCCAGAGTCCATGAGATCTTGCCAGCTCAGGTCCCCTGGCTCTGTGGGTTCCCCCATCATGACCCCCTTAGATCATACAATCCCTCATCCCTTTCTTCCTCGAGACTCTGGGAGCTCAGTGCAGTGCTTGTGCTGTGGGTCTCTGCAGATCTACTCTATCCATAATGTCATTTTGTAATACTTATTTTATGCTATGTACTTGTTTCATACAATCATCTTAAGCATTACAGTATACTTTTAATAAAGGCAGTGAACCACTCTCACAAAATCTTAGAATAGAGCTATACACTGAGTCAAAACCTTTTTCTTCCATGGGTCACTCTTTTGGTGTTGTTAAAGTTGTCACTGGTGGGATCAAGATCATGTGGATTTTCTATGTTGTACCATACGAGTTTTATAACTTTGTACTCAATATTTGACTTGGGCTCCTTTTTAAGATGCTATTTAGAAAGGCTGGCATATATCTGAAGCTTTTGCTCCTCCCGTGTCTCTTCCTTCTTTTTTCTCCATGCGGGACCATCCTATATAGCATGGGTTGGCCTCAAAGTTGCAGCTCTGCCTCACTCTCCGGGGCACTGGGATCACAACTGCACAGCGCCACTTCCTGCGTATCTGAGTTTAATTCTGGACTCTGTTGTGTTTGCTTGACCCCTGTCCTCCCACCAACACCGCACTGTCCCGATTGCAATAGAATTACAGCAATTCTTCAAGTTAAAGTCAGGTCAACTCTCCAACTGGCCTACTTTCTTACGATATCATATCATAGGTCTTTTGCTTTTCCATATAAACTGTTAAAACGGCGTGCGAATATCTTCAGTACATTTGGTTTCTTGCTGGGAATTTGGTTGCCTTTGATCTATGCATCATGCAAAGAAAACTGACACCTTTTTACTGTTGAGACTTTGTGTGTGAACACAGAATGCCTGCTTCTCACTCATGCAGCAGATGATAGATACATGTCTGTGAGTTCTTGCCCAGCCAGGGAATAAAGTTGAGACTATAGGTAAAATCATAAGTGGGCACTGGATTTTAACAAATACCTTCTCTGCAGTCATTGACATAACTACATAATTTTTCTTCCTAAGCCTATAGATGTGATGAATTGTGGGGCTGATCTTCAAATGTTGACCCAGTGTACCATATTCAGAATAAATCTCATTTAATTATGGCATACACTACACTTTATATGTTTGGGGTTCATTTACTAATATTTTCTTGAGAAATTTTGCATTTGTACTTATAACAGATATTGATCTATAGCTTCCTTTTTGTGATGATTTTGGCAAATAGTTTTTTATTTCAACAGTGCCTCCAATTGCATCCAAACGGACTACCAATTACCAATGTTGTTATTTACAGAATTGTTTCTACCTAATTATCCAAGTTATCTAGGTCGAACTAAGTTCAGAAAGCCAGCCGTGGGCTGATGGCACAGCTAGCCGGCAGATGGTTGTGTGGCATGCAAGAGGCCTTGGGTTCAGTGCCCAACAGCTGTGAGCTGATCATGGTGGTCAGCTCCTGGAGGAGGAAGAAAGACTGAGAATTCCAGGTCATTGTCAGCGACATGAACCTCTCGAGTCCCTCATGGGTGACACAAGACCTATCTCAAAACACAGAACCTAAACCGAAATGAATAAATAAATAAATATTCTCCATTTCAAGCCAAAATCAAACAAAAGCCCATGAAACTGGATCTCAAAACATCCATTAGTGCGGAAAATGCCTTTCCTCAAGGATTCTGTCTTAGTCTGGGTTTCTATTTCTGTAAACAGACACCATGACCACAGAAACTCATATGAATACATTTAATTCAAATGAAAACATTTAATTGGGACTAGCTTACAGTTTCAGAGGTTTAGTCTGTTATCACCGTGATGGGACATGGTGGCATGCAGGCAGACATAGTGCTGGAGAAGGAGCTGAGAGTTCTATATTTTGATCTGCATGCAGCAGAAGGAGACTGTGAGCCACACTGGGTGTAGCTTGAGCATATATGAGCCCTCACAGTCCACCCCCACAGGGACTCACTTCCTCCAACAAGACCACACTTCTCCCAACAAGGCCACACCTAGCAGCGCCATTCCATATGAACCAGGCATTCACACACATGAGTCTATGGGTGCCATACCTACTCAAATTACCATAGATTATTAATGCAAAAAGTTTGCTTTTATTCTCTATGTATGCAAATTGTTTTATGAATGTAACATGCTGTGTTTAAGGTAATGGTTTTGCTCTTAACTTTCACACTTATCAAAACTTGTAGATCTATGTACATAGGAAGAGGGTACAAAGACAAACTTATATTGGGCAGCCCAAAGCTAGGGCTTTGGAGTGGATGTTTTTTCTTTCTTATTAGTTTTCACTTGAAAAGTTACCTTTACAATGAAGTAAGAGATGCGATGGCTTTAGAGACACAGATTCACTAAGGAGGGCACAATTTTTGATAGGACACAACTCAGACATCAGACATACCCTGTAACAATACGCTTGACTGGTCTTGAGGAACCGTATGCACACTGTTACAGTTGCATATGATGCGTCTCGGCAATATGAATACTGAAGGCATTCAGGAAAATGACATGCTTTTCTCTTTATTCTACTATTTATAGTCATTATCTCTAAGCAATATGTCTGGTGGCCAAAGATAATATCATTCACTAGTTAGAGACATGAGATCCTACACGACACAGTGGTCTTCATTCTTAACGACTTTCCTGTTGCCAGTCCTGAAATGCTCACATGTGGTACAAAAATTTCACAACGTGATTGCATGCGACAATGCATGACTGCATGCAACAATGTCAGCCTGTGATAACAATGGTAAGATGTACAGTGCTACTGCATGCCAGGTGCTGCTCTAATACATTACTGGCACGGGCTCATTAAATTAGTATAACAACCCCAGGAGTCAGCTACTATGATTATCCTTTATACATGAGGACTATGGGACCCAGCCAAGTTATATAAGTGTGCAGTCGCTCAGCTATCAATTAACTGAACCCAGTTTAGACTCAGATGACTTAGAACTTTCTCTCAGGTACTGTGCTATTCCGACTTCCAATTAAAGAGATGACAAAATGAAACATCTTTAGCTTTGTTCTACCAATAACAATTGTAAGTGAGGGGGCCCAGTAAAGAAACTGCCAACATGAATACTCCATTGTTAGAGGGAGAATAAGAGAAAGAGGCCAGAGTAGAAAAACAATCAGATCAGACGTGTCCAGGGCTAGGAAATCGGGAGAGGCAAGAGAATGGGAGAGAGAGTGGGGCAGAGTGGAGGGAATAATGGCAAAGGCAAGATAGCAAGAGATTGAGAACAGAGTACAGGGAGAGAACAAGTTGAGAGAGAGAGAGATAGGAACGAAGAGAGAGGGAGGGAGGGAAGGAGGGAGGAAGGGAGGGAGGGGGGAGGAAGAATATGGTAGTGGATTAAAAGAAGGAGGAGTACATTAGCCGGAGAAACCCATGGCCCACGAGGTGGAGGAGTTTAGGGTAGAGGAGGTGAGAAGGGCTAGGATGCTAGCATGGACTTTGGCATACATAACAGGTCCTTGTGATGTTGAGGGCACTCGGAGGCTAGTGTGGGCTTTGAGATGCTATTAGATACCACAGGCATATGTTGATTGGAGAGCCATATGTTCCTTCTTCCAGAGGTAAGGGAAATGACTTCTTTAGCGGGGACAGAAGCTGTTTAAAAAGTTCCTGAGAAATGCTGGCTTTTCTCTTCTTGCCAGAAATCCATCTATAGGCTGTCTTTAGTTCATTTATGTATCTTTAAATGTTTTCTAACACGACCACAGCTGTGGATTTAAGTATGGTGTTGAAGTTATTGTACTTGAGAAAATTTACAAATACTTGGCAGGGACATGTTAAGGAAGACCTGGAATAAGCTGCATAGCTGGGGAGATCCAGGGCCCCTTGTGCACTCCTGTAAACCAGACAAGACACCCTACAGCCTAAAAGTGGTAATATCCTACTGTGTGAAAAACCACATATATAATCCATATATATGTGGATTGCCTGTGAGACCTAACAGTATCTTTATAGCTGTTTTAGATAATTATAAAATCACAGCAATTTTACTTACATCACTTTGAAGTAGTCTTTAGATATAATCATTCTGTAATTAAACATCTAAAAGATTTATTAACTGATGTAATTGGGAAATCTACCAATACCTCTAAGTTGGGACACACTTGGAGCAGGGGACTCAAAGGCTAGTCTTTGGATGGTCTTACACTATGTCTCTCACCTAAATTTTCTCTAGTGTGTGTGGTTTCAGCTCAGTAGTCATCTCAATGAAATGCTCAATTATATTCTCTTAAGAGACACAGTTTGAAAATCAGAGTTCAAGAATCTGCTTTAAGATTTGGCTAAGACCTCTTTAGCAGATCCTCCAAATGGGCCCCTAGCCAACTGTAAATCGCAGAAACTTTTAGATTTTGGCTTTCTGGGTGTCTTCTCTCAGGTCTCCATGTAAATTATCTTATCAACACTGTGCACACATCACAGTAGTTTTTATTTTATGTGGAGCTGCCTCAAACCCTTGGAGATGCTTACCCTGACCCAACCCTTTACCACACACAGTGCACTTCCCTCCTGTTCTCGTAGCTTGCATCTTGTATGTGACTTTGAGGTGGAAGAAGAAATAGGACATCTGGAAGAATCATTGGTTAAATAAGCAGACTGAGAAGATTTGAGAAGTGCTGACTTACTGTCCTCAGCCGCATTCTTACAGCTCTGGCTGTTGGCAGTCTCAGTTCCTGGCTCGCAGTGTCAGGTATGTTCCAACCAGTCTTTCACACAGTAGGATATTACCACTTTCTGGGCTGTAGGGTGTCTTGTCTGGTTTGCAGGAGTGCACAAGGAGCCCTGGATCTCCCCAGCTATGCACTATGCCAGGTCTTCCTTACCGTGTCCCTGCCAAGTATTTGTAAATTTTCTCAAGTACAATAATTTCAACACCATACTTAAATCAACAGCTGTGGTCATATTAGAAAACTTGTGACTGACAGTGCTAAAAATGAATATCAAATATCGAAAATTCAAAATATTGATATATTAAAAATGTAAGAACTATATTTGATAGCAGAATAGGCAGTAAAAGATGCATGTATAAGCATGTGTACCATGAGAGGGAGATGTGAAGAACTGTAATGCTGAGATTAAGAATCATGAACTATGTACATGTATGAAGTTGACACAGAACAAATTCAACTTAATTAATAACTTTTTAAATTAAAAAAAATGGTCTCTAGAGATGTCTCAGTGACTAAAGCACTTACCATGCAAACATTAGAATCTGAGCTCAAATCCCCAGAACCCACATACAAAGCAAGACACCCTTTTGCGAACCCTGCAATCTTGTGGTAAAACGAGAGATAGAGACAGGAGAATTCTCAGTCAACTGTGGACCAGTGACTTTGTTGTATGTAACTGAGGCCAGGAGATCTCTCCTCAAACAAGATGGAAGGTCAGGACTTGTACTCAAAGTTATTCTCTGACCTCCATAGGCATGCCTATTCCTACACAAATATGTAACACAGACACACAAATAACACACATACACAAATGCAAAGATAAAAACAGCAAAATACTAGAAAGGAATGCATTTCACATAACTAGTAAAAGCCATGATGACACATCCACAAACAACATCATACTTAATAATAATAAGTTAAAGGCTATTCTTTCAGCAAGACAAGTAAGAAAATCATGCTTGTCAATTCCATTCAACATTGTATTGGAAGTCTGAGTCATGACAATTAGATGTATCTATCTATCTATCTTGCTATCTATGTATCTATTTATCAACTTAGATATAAACAGATATACAGATATAGATGGTACAGATATAGCATAGATGGCATATAGTATAGATATAGGTAGAGAGATAGAGATATATATGTAGATATAGATACAATTATGACTGGAAAGGAGGGGAAATGGTGTAGGAGGTCCTTCTGTCTATGTATTGCTTTCATTGGTTAATAAAGAACTGTTTTGAGCCTATGAGCAGGGAAGAAGAGAACAAGGCAGGGAAAGCTAGGCTGTATGCTGGGAAGAAGGGCAGAGTCAGGGAGATGCTATGGATCCTCCACCTGAGATAGACAACAGTTAGAATCTTGCCGGTAAGCCACAGCCACCTGGCAATACACAGATTAATAGAAATGAGTTAAATTAATATAAGAGTTAGCCAGAGCTAATGGGCCAAGCAGTGATTTAATTAATAGAGTTTCTGTGTAGTTATTTCAGGGCTAAGCTAGCTGGGCGGCTGGGACGAACAAGCAGCCTCTCCACTGCAACAGTTCAGCAGTTACGAGTGTTGTAATGAGGAGGGACGACTGTGTCCCGCTGCTGCCCAGCTCCCAGCCACTGGCTAGCTTATGCCCGAAATAACCACACAAAAATTATATTAATTAAATTACTGCCTGGCCCATTATCTCTAGCCTTTTCTTGGCTAACTCTTACATCTTAAACTAACCCATTTCTGATAATATGTATTACCACTTGACTGTGGCTTACCGGCATGACTCTAATCAGTGTCCATCTCAGGCCAGAGCATCATGGCATCTGGTGTCTTCCCTTCTCTCCAGCCTTCTATTCTGTCTACTCTGCCCACCTAAGGGCTGTCCTATCCTACAAGCCAAGCAGTCTTTTTATTTAACCAATGAAAGCACAGAAATACAGAAGAACCCTCCTACACCATAAGAGCATTTGCTGTTCTTGTAGAAGACTAGAGTTTGGTTCCAGCACCTTTGTTGGGTGACTCACTCACCTCATGTATGCATACCCACACAGACACACACACATACATATAATTAAAATAAAATAAATTCTTAAAAAAATGTATCATGATATTTAGATTCTAAACAAAATGGGAAATTACATAGAAGTGAAGAAGCAAGGTCATTAGAACTCTGATCTAAAATGAGATTTAGTGCACGGATTAATGTTTGTGTGTGCTTTTAACTAAAGACAGTGACTCAAAGTTTTAAAAATATTTTACATGTATACCTAAATGAAATAAGCTGAAATAGTACTACTTTTATTATTCACTAATAAATGAACAAGTATGAGCAAACAATAATTGAAATTCATGTACAGTGAAGGATTATTCTTTAAAATGGGAGTATCTCAAGTAAATATCAGTAACTTTTAAAAGCAGTTTTAAATAATATACATAAATATAAAGAATAAAAATTAAGGAAAATGTGACAACCAAGTCAGTGACGGAATCTGCTAACATAGATGTGGATGGTATTTGTGATGGCTAGCCTTTACTGTCAACTTGATATACTTGAGAGAAAAAAATATTAACTGCAGAATTGCCTCTTTCAGACTGGCCTATAAACGTGTCTGTGGGGCATTTCCTTGGTTGCTAGTTCATGTTGGAGGGTTCTGCCCAGTGTGGGCAGTCCCGTTCCCTAAGCAGGTCAGCCTGTGTTCCATAAGAAAGACAGCTAAACACATGGTAAGCAGAGAGCAAGCCAGTAAGCAGTGTTCCCTCATTATCTCTGTTTCAGCGCTTCTGCCTCAAGATGCTGCCTTGATTTTCCTCCATCCTGACTGTACTTTGTAAGCTGCCAAACCCTTTCCTGCCTGAGCTGCTTTTGGTTATAGTGTTTATCACAGCAGCACACAGCAAAGTAAAATAGTGTCAGAGATAGGGCAAGATGGAGTGTGTCAGGCTCTAACTTGGTTTCAGAAGTCATACGGGGGAAATTTCAACATAATTGTATCAAATTAACCAAGAAAACAATGAAGTCATTAATATCAAGTATTACAAGAAAATTGGGGCAGCGCAGTAGACTCTTAAACCTGATGGCTTTGTGCTGGGTCCAACTGCCTTCTAAATGATTAACAAAGTCAAGACAATGTCATAGCTATTTATTTATCTGTTTATTTTCTCAGCTAATAGACACTCATTCGAGTAAGGGAGAATTGCATTACCTTATCCTCGTCTACATATTTCATTTCTTGTCTGTAGAACAGAGGTACACTCACTGCCTAATGGACAAGTCTGGACTCAGACCAGCCTGGATTCAAATGCCTGTGTTCTCTCCACTGAGCCCTCTGTACAGCTGCAGATCACAGCTTTGCTTCTCTAGCCTGTCTCTCCAGTGAGACGGCTAACATTATTATCTAATCTAATTATCAGATGGTAACAACTACCTCAGAGAACGGTTACAAAAATCCGAAGAGCAGATACAGAGACACAGTCCCTTACACACAATAACCCTGACATACCTTTGATACAGTTATTCTTTCTGTTACCTTAGAATAGGACTGAGGTATCCTGGAGTTTTTAAGAAGTGGCAGAGGACAAGTCTTGATCCTCATGTATTTTTCAAAATATTTCTGTATATAAGGTGGAATTTTAATCACTGGTTTATTCATTCTCTCAGCACACATCTGTTAAAGCCAACCATGTACCCAATATACTCCATTACTCCAGGAAATAACTCCAGGAAATAAAAAGATCGATTAGACACTGGTCTTTGAAGAAGCAGATAGAGAGATAAACATTCATTTCTAGTGCACGTGGCAAAGTAGGAAACTGGGTGGTGACAAAGGCACCCGCTGTCTACCAGGGAGCCTGTGGGTACGGCAGTCTGCTCACGTGTAGGTGAGAAGGGCACGGGAAAGTCACTTCCTGTAGTCAAAACTACAGTCAACTTTCCAGCCAACGAACCGGTAGAAGTTTCACCTGGTTTAGCAAATGGTCTCTTTGTTATGTCATCCTGACATCCTAACTGGCTCTGATCTCACGACTCTCTCTGTGAATTTTGAACATAAGCAAAGCCTTTCACATGTCATGCAGAGGAGATCAGTCTTCTTCAGGTATGTTTAATGAGAACATCGCAGATTCTGCCCCAAGAAACTCTACTCTCAAGTGCAGTTTGGAAATATGTAATTGTATTATTATTCAGGCTTCTCCAGAGGAACAGAATTTAAAGAATATATATAGGATTTATTAGAATGGCTTACGTGGTTCTCAGTCTGTGGGTTAAGACCCTTTTGGGGGTTGAATGACTCTTTCACAGGGCTCTCATATCAGGTATCCTACATATCAGGTATTTACATTAAGATTCATATCAGCAGAAAACTTACAGAATGAAGCAGCAGCAAAATTAATTTTATGGTTGGAGATCACCACAGCATGGGCAACTATATTTAAGGATCGTAGCATTAAAAAGGTTGAGAACCACAGGCTCACAGGCTGTGGTCCAGCTAGTCCATCAATGGCTGTTTATCAATGGACGTTCCAAGAATCCAGTAGCTGTTCAGTCCGCAAGGATGGATATCTCAGCTGCTCTTCAGTAGACGCCAGAATCCCAGCGAAGTAGGCTGCAGTGCCCATGAAGGAGTGGACTTGCCAGAGAAAACAAGAGTGAGAGGAAGCAGGCAAAGAGAGCCAGCTTCCTTCTCCCTCGTCCTTTATATAGGCTGCCACCAGAAGGTGTGGCCCAGCTAAAGGCTGGATTTCCTTACCTCAAAAGATCTGGATTAAAAGTGGTTTTCCCATTTCAAATGATTTAATTCAGAAAAAGAAAAATCTCTCACAAGTGTATCCAGCCACCTGGGTTTTGGGTTAGTTCAGATGTAGTCTACCTGACAATCAGGAACAGCCATCCAGACACTTGCATCACTACCTCTGCTTCCAACAGTTATTTGATGAAGGCTCTATGATGACAGTCAGGGTAGTCACCATTCTGATTACATGGGAAGGTCAGTTCAGGCACCCTCTCCGCTTAGTCTCAGCTGGGCTAACTCTAGGAGGACAGCTGTGGAGTTTACATGGGACTGAATTAGGCCCTCTGCATGTGGGAGACAGTTGTGTTGCTTGGTTTGTCTGAGGGGCCCCTGGTAGTAGCATCAGGATCTATCCCTGGTGCATGAGCTGGCATTTTCGAACACATTCTCTATGATGGGATGCCTTGCTCAGCATTGATGCTGCAGGAAGGGATTTGGTCCAGCCTCAACTAAATGTACCGAGCTTTGTAGACTCCCAATGGGAGGCCTTTTGGAGGAGTGGATGGGGTGGGTTGGGATTGGTAGGTAAGGGGGAGGGGTGAGCAGGAGAAAGGATAGGAGGGAGAATTGTGGCTGATATGTAAAAACAATAAAAAAAACTAAATATTTTTCAGTGAGCCAAAACTTTAAAAAAAAAAAAAAAGGTAAAAAACCTAGCCGTAAGTTCATGAATGATCTGAGGTTTGTGGACCTCTGTTAAATCCTGGCATAAGGCCTCTCTAATTTTCCAGGCAAACCTCTATTATGTTTTCAAAAGTGTTGGTTTTTTTTTTTGTTTTTGGTTTTTTTTGTTGTTGTTGTTGTTTTTTTTTAATCCTGAGAGACCTGGCTGGGGAGTGAGGCTCTTTGTAATGGTTTGGGGACTTTTCCAGTGAACATATCCCAAGCTTGACGTGGTAGAAGTAACAGTAGCACAGGCTGAAAAGTTAAAATGCCCAATGTACATCAACAAACGGCAGCACTGAGAAAGACATCGCTGCTTAGCAAAGAGGTGAGTCTGGCGAGAACTTGGGTCCTTTGACTTTTATACTAGGATGTAAGTGTTCAGAGGAAATGATTAAACGATGGAAAGACGTGCTCCTGGGACAGTTCTCCCTACCCTGGCCCCACGCCTTTTGCAGTTGGGTTCTTTAAGTTTTCTGATTACTATCAAGCAAACCAGAATTCAGGTGTGAGATACTCCACTGAACTATCTAAAAGTTAAACACACACACACACACACACACACACACACACACACACTTTTTCTCCAAGTAAAGCATTAAAGACTTGAATGGGTTGCAATGTATTCCAGGACTAAGTCCCACGGGGTCTGGGCTCCTCTGGTATTGAGAGGAGTGTGATACTCGGAGAGGACACCCAGGTGCTACTGAGAGTGCCCAGGGCAAGGGACAGTCAGGGGCAGACATGGCCAGGCATCTGCTTTCTTTCCGTTTCTACCACCCACACTGTACAATGTACATCTCTGTTTCCCTACATTACAGTAACAACAAAAAAAATTAGCTAAGGTTTACTTTTTAATTAAATGTAGTACCACTTAAGAAGATGTATACTAATCTGAGGCCAAATCTGCCACCCTCAGCTTTACAAGATGCTGGCCCCAGCAGAGCCTGTAAAGCTCTCGATAAGAGCAGCGAGGAGCAAGGTGCAGGTCCCACAGCGATAACCTCCTGACTCCGACATTATAGGTCTTTCTGCTGGAATTGAGTTCTACATCTTACTCGATGGGTTATTGTCACAGATGAGTAATGAACGCACCCTGCCTGAGTCCCAGGGTGCAGAAGGAGGTGGGTCAGGCCATGAGGAGGCCCAGCTGCAGGCCCGGGGCAGGCAGATAAAGGGAGACCAGTTAAAGGTACAGGGATATTGGTGACTGCTCCAGACCAGCCGCTGGGAGCAGCCTGGGGCTGAGCCTGCTGGCGCTGGCGGCGGCTCAGAGCAAGGGCATTAATCACAATGCTCCCTGGGCTAATGGGCAGTGCAGGGGCAGCAGCCCAGGCGAGCAGAACAAAGGCGGAGCGTGATGAAGAGCGCACCAGTTGGGAGTTACAGTGTTGGTTTTTAGAGGTCGAAATGTAACAAATGACAGTTACCGAGAACACAAATTGCCGGCAGAGGAGACAATGAGGAACACTGAGAGGCTATTGTTCAGTCCTGCTGTCTTTCAAGAAGTGGGTCTGGACTTGGTTCCTTTGGTTGTCTGATACCCCTGCAGCCTCCTAAGGACCCTTAGAGTGATAGGTGTCTTTTCTAACGAAGAATGTTGCAGACATCCTAAGAGTTCTAGTACATTTCTGGATACAAGTTTGGGGTTTGTTTGTTTGGGTTTTTTTTTTGTTTTGTTTTTTTGTTAGTTTGTTTTGATTTTTTTTAAATGATGCTTCAGGTAACTCCAGGACATTAAACTTAAGGTCTTTGAATGAAATACATTTAAACTGTAATTGAATTGGTTTGTCAAAAATAGTCTGATCAGTCCCTTCGCAGTGCATTCTGAGGCCTCATGTGGCTGTTTCTTCCTCAGATTCCTGAGGAGGAATTGGTTTCTAGACAAGTACAGCAATGTTTCAGAGTAAAGTTGAAAATAGGTGACCTAACTGTTTCTCTGGGCTGAAGGTAGTGTGTGTGTTTATCAACAGTACTGTAGACATCAGTAAATCAATTGGCATTTTCTCTTAGATTTTTTTGATATCACTTGTGTGACTAATTGATAGTCTTTGCCAGAAAAACAAAGTTTTTGTAGTCTCCTTTTGTGAAATAATAGCGCTCATACTTGTTTTTGCAAAGTTTTAATTGAGCAGTTAGGGAGCTGGCTCAGTGTAAGATAGAGTGCCTGCTTCCCAAGTCAGAGGACCCTTGTGAGAAGCCAAGCAGGGTGTTGAATCTCTGTGACCCCAGTACTGGGAAGGGAGGGAGATGGCCAAGCTCTAAAGATCACTGCCCTGCTCCCAGATCTCATCCAAAGGGGTTCAGTGAAAGATCTTGCCTGTCTTTCTTTCTTTCTTTCTTTCTTTCTTTCTTTCTTTCTTTCTTTCTTTCTTTCTTTCTTTCATTCATTCTTTCTCTTTTTTTCTCCCTCTCTCCCTCCCTCCTTCCTTTCAATTTGTGGCAAGTCAATAGAAGAAATATAATTGATACTGATCTCTGGCCTTCATGAATGATCATATTCACATACACCATGAAGATAGTCAGACAGACAGACAGACGTGCATACACATACACGAACACACACATGCTTTAAGTCATAATTTCTTCTAGAAGAAAAGAAGAGGTAAAAAAAATCAATCAGTAAACCAACCAATTGGTCCCACGTAGGCGAAACAGGAAGGCCTAAGTTTCTTCCCTGTAAAGCTAAAAGTAACTCATGAAGGTACTGGGGCCAAGTGACACAGTGTGATGAGCCGTGGTCTAGCCAGCTGCTGGGACCAGAGAAGGGATGGTCTCCTGCATTTCTGTTTGAATGCTTCCATTATGTTAGAGAAGACCAAAGGCCTGGAATTGCTATGTTTTCACTCTGTGATTCAGGCCTGTTTTGTAGGTAACGTGCAGGCTTTTCACATTCAGTAAGCACAGCACACCTCCATCCCGCTTCCCACCCACAAACCCAACGCTGATTACCGAGAGAGGTGGCACACCAGGGAATCAGGCCAAATGTCAGCATCCAGTTCCGCTTTGCCAATCGCTAATTGTTGGGCCTTTGGCAAGTGGTTCCGTTTGGTAGTAGAAGGGACCTCTTCTTCTCATCTGAAAAACACAGACTTGGCAGCAGGGTTTCATTGATTCCTTGTTCACTAAGCTCAGAGGTAATTAAATTAATTTTTTTCATATGTTTCTTCTTGCCTTTGAACAAGAGACAATTCCAGGTGAGGAAAAAAACTACCATGAAATAAGCCAGTTATTCCAAAAGAATATTTACAGTAAGTTCATACCTACAGCACATAAGATGAAACAGCCCTTTGCCTCTATAGGAAAGTTCTAGATTATTAGGTAATGGTATACATTATACCAGCCATAGCCAAAGTAACACATACAGTATTAAAGATTACAGCTGCTCATCTACAGAGAGGTTTTCTTATGGCTTCCTACTGGAGCCCATCTCGCTTACTCTTGCTTACTTCCTGACTGAAGCCTGACCCTTACTCATCATTTAACATATTGACCCAAGACTGAAGCAGACCAGCCTCCATCACGCAGAGCCCAGCATTCAGTGTGTGCACCATGCACACTGCCATCCAGCCTTTGGGGGCTGCAGGACCCCCATAAATGCTCAGTCACCACCAGGATAGATACACTTGACTTCCCTGGGCCTGGAAACAGGGGAAGCGAGCCAGGGAGCTAACAGTGCTCTAACTTCCAAAAAGTCTAAGTCCCCATTTAGAGTAGATCCCCGAATTCGGCTTGGAAACAGGAAGGAGGTGAGAAAAGGAGTATATCGCGATTTGAAAATCAATTCTGCTAGTTAACCTTCAACCCTCAGTAGTACCCAGTAGACTCAGGTCAAATGGGTAGTTATGGATGCTTTTCTGAATGCTAAGAGGTAGGATTATCATAGTATTACAATACTTTTTTTTAAGGTTTCATAATAATCACATTGGCTTCAGAAAAGTAGAAGGGTCACAATTTCAAAAAACCCCTGGGGTAAAAGTTGATCGTAAGGTTGTACATAATCTTACAATACTAATTTGGTCTAAAGATACAGGCTATGGGAAAGCCAAACAAAATGTTACTTAGCTCCAGAGCAAACTTTATAATGCATTAAAAACTGACAGAACACATAGGAAAGTGGCAGAGAACTCCGCCGTGAATTAAGGACCACTGGGACAGTTCCAATCCCGTCAGCATACGTGATTGTTTCCTCACTACGTAAATGAAATAATTCCAGCAACTTGGCCTTCTGAAATGAGATTCTCTGTTTGGAATTCACCGTGGCTTAGGTCACTACGCATTTCAATGCATTTAAAGCGCAGCTTAAAAGAAACCAAGTCCTTGTTAGAATTTAAAGCACAAGGATCCATTTCTGCCCAGCAGTCTTGCTGCGGTGCATTCCCTGAAGTGTATCCCATCTGCTTTGGGGAGCTCTCATTGCAATATGCGGTGATTGCAGGATAAGCACACCACTTTCCTGTCAATACTTTCCTATTAGCCTCCTGGATCCATACATCATCATCTTGCTGGCCTGCAGTTTGCTTATCTTTGTCTCCGAGGCTGCCTTTGATTTATCTAACACCCAAGCTAATGAGGCATGGAGCCCAGGGTGGCTCCAAGGATAATGCACTTCTGTATAAAAATGCTTAAGGAAGGATCAAGTGATAATCCATTCTAGACTAAAAGGCCTAGCCCTTCAACAAATGTTGTATTTCTTAATCGCTAAACTAAGACCATAATAGTCTCCCCCTTAAGCTACTGCCATCCGTAAAACTGTACACCCTAGCTACACACAATTCACCAAAAGAACAGAAATTGGATTTTAATTTGTGCTTCAAAAAAAGCCAAAAAATACTTTCTATCTCAGCAACAGTTATCACCATTATTTGACAGCATTCTTATGCAAGAATAAGTTAGCTTTAATATTTAATTTACAGTAATAGTTTTATATTCCCATTCTGGGACCTCTGTTTTTCCAAAGACAAAAATAACAGAAGCTGCAATGTTACTGTGGCGTGGATGAATCAAGCCAGCTATTTCAATAATGGAGGTAATTACAAAGTGTATATATCTGAAATTTACCAAGTGGTTAAGGTTGTTTAATTAACATAAAAATTTCAATATCACCAGCCAGTGTGTTGGTATCACAAAGGCAGTGTTAAAAATATATTTTAAAATAATAATGACTTTTGTTGCTTAAAGTATACACATTTTAGCCCTAGAATCACTTTTCATTGGTACAGAATGGCTTTTACATTCTTAACTACATAGATAATGCAGCCTAAAGAGGCGAGAGATTTAATTTGGTCAATATAAATAATCAACATCAAAATGTAAGCCTTAAATATTTCTTGTAAAAAATAATGCTTACACGGGCTAGCACAAAGATAATTCCCATATCTCTACTCCCTTTATTTATTTTTTCAACTTAAGAAACTTAAATCCTTGTTGTTGAGTTTTTTTGTCAAGTATTATTTTGCTTCTTCTACTAGTCATTTTCAATGATAAATAAGATGTAAATATTCTTCCCTTTATGGATCTTTTCCAATCCTAAACTAAAAGCTATTCTATTTGAAAGCAAATATGAAAAAAAGAAAGAAGGGAGAAGAAGGCAGGAGAAGGGTAGGATAGAAAGGAAGGGGTAAAGAGAGAAGGGGAAAATGAAAGGAATAAAGGAGAGAAAGGAGGGAAATGGAGGGAGGAGAATGGAGCCATTCTGCAAACAAATAGCAACTAAAGTCCCTAGAGAAGAAAGGTTGATGTGGTACCTTGGTGACACGTGAAAATCTCCACCCACTGCTTCACTCCATGCCCCCGAGGACCCGACCAAGGTAATAAGTCCTTTTATTGGTCACTAACCAACATTATTGAGAACCAGGGTGGAATTTAATGATGTGACATTATTAGGAATTGTTATTGAGATGTAAATGATCTTTGGTTGGTTTATTTAAGTCACATAAAGAACCTAGTTTAGAATGAAAATTACTTATTGATTATTAGAGCAATTAACTGAATAAATTTTAGTGCTGGTATTAACATTTTCTCAAAGTCCGAAACTGTTGCTTCTGGAACTTAATTGGTCTGGGACTCAACGATTATCTCCTTTGGAAGATTTGCCCTTAAAGGAAAACAAAACAAAACAACAAACAAAACCAAGAACCTAATCAGCAAACTCACTTAAGAATACCTGGAGTCTTTCTTTTTGGCTTTTAGTGGAGGTGGAGTATGCCGGGGTAAGACAGAAGAGTATAAACTTAGTTGGATATTTAAGGAATAGACTATTCTGTTTGTTTTAGTAAAAATACTTAAAAAGTCAGTTAAATTGACTCTGGCAACTTTCCTCTCTCTTTTCCTACTGCTGATGAGTATCGGTCAATCATTTATCGTGCCATTTTTCTATTGCGATTCTCTTTCACTCTTCGTTTAAAAGATAGGATCAGTTCTGAGAAGAAGACCTTCATCTGAACATATCCTTCTATGGCTCCCAGGAGGTGCTGAGGATGTGCACCAATAGCCACACAAAGGAGAAGAATGGAGCTGGTGAGATGCACAGTTCAACACCCAATCTTGGAAACTTGCTTGGAATATTCTAAAGTCATAAGCAAAGTTGCTTTCTATTTTATTGCAATTGGCCTCATCCCAGGGCTCCTGTCCACCATGGTGCTATGCTGAATTCCCTTCAAAGGGAATTGCTAGTTGGTCTAATGTGTTAATCAGTGATACCACTGTATAGTCCTAAAGATACACAAACACCAGAGTGTATAACTTGAGCCACATTATTTTATTAGTTTCTTGATGCTACCCTAATAAAGGGGCTTTAAAAAACAGGAAGTTTCTGTAAGATCTTGGGGACTAGATGTTCAAAATCAAGATGTCATCTAGGCTGTGCTGCCTCAGAGTTCTAGGAAAGAATCCGCATTTCTTACCTTCTAAAATTAATGCAGCTTCCCTTTAGATATTTAGCCCAAGATCACAAAGATCTTTAACTTGGTATTTACATCAGAGTGTTTCTGTTCTTTTTTCTATGTTATCTTCATCTGTTAAAGGAATCTATAGTTCTTCAATTTTTTTAAAAAACTCACTTTTAAAATTAAGGTTATTAAAATGTATGCAAAATTTATATCTTAAGAGAAGAGATAAACAATTTGTCAGGGATCACAAGCGAACCTTACATTTTGTGACTTTGGATCTCCAAACTTGGAGGCACCCAGGAAGATAATGGCTATCACCACGTTACAGATGAAATCAGTTTTGTTGTTGCTATGCTACTCCATATTTCTGGAGAGATATTTGTCGAAGGTCATTCATGAAAATAGACCAGTGAAATTTCTTAGGAGGCTCAAGTACCTGAACACATCATATTGGAGTGGTTTGGGAGGGCTCGTTTTAGTCGTGGGTGTTTTTTTATGTGTGTTAATTTTCTGTACTATAGAAAATGCCTGAAATAAATAACTGATGAAGAGAAAATGTCTTTTGTTTTCTTTTCTGACTTGTTTTAGGCTTGCAGTTTGGTAGTCTGGGGGATTCTAGTTCATGCTTGGAAGGACTGTGTTTTAGGCTTCTGGTGGAAGAGTCAGACTGTAATAATAGGCACGGTGTGGTAAAGTATAACTGTTAATCTCATGATTCAGAAGCCAAAGAGAAACAGGAAACAGGGGTGTCCCACAATCACCCTCAAGGACACACCTCCAGTTACCTAAAACCCTCCAGACACATTCACCATGACTTAGGGAGTCAATACCTAAGTTTCAGAAGTGCATATTAACGTTTGTGTAGGATTTTCAAATTGTTTTAGTGTAAAGTTGCTAATTCAATGCTATGTTTGCCAAGGCTGGAAGAACTTTGTGAGAATAGAGTTTAACTCTGTCTCCAAAAAAAGAAAAAGACAGAATGAGATGACTCAGATGTTGGGTTCATGCTACTTTAATTTAAACACTCACTGTTTTTGCTAAAGATGTTAAAAATACACATCAGGGAAAGAAAGATCAGTTCAATGAATTGTGCTGGGAAAACTGAGCATCAATCTGTAGAAGAATGAAAGTAGATTCCCTCTATCTCACTCTGAACGAAAACACCCCCCAAAACCTTAAATAGGAGACCAGGACCTTTGTAACTGCTGGAGGAAGAAGCAGGGGAAGACATTCTGAGATATAAGGTTAGGCAAGGACTTTCTCCATAGGATTCTACTTATTCAGGAAATAAGCCCACCAACAATGTGATCTCATGAAGTTTTTTCAATTTAATGGAAAAAAATCTTTGCAAGCTGTATAATAACAGAATTAATAATTATAATATATAAAGAATTTTGGAAATTAAACAACAACAAGCTAAAACTAAAATGGGAGGGAGCTTTAGGTAATGGCTCAGTGGTTATGATGCATATTTTCCTGGCAGAAGACCCAATTTTGATCTTAGCTCTCATGTTGGGTGGCACACAGCTGCCTGTAACTCTAGCTCAGGAGCACCCAACTCCCTCTTCCAGACTCTATGGAGCATTTGCACTCACATGAACACGTATCCAGCCCTCACACACATGTACACATAATTGAAAAATAATCAATTTAAAACTAAACAACACGTAATTAATAATTCTACCCATTAATAGACTAATAAACTGGACGGTTCTCAAATATGACATCCAAATAGCCAGTAGACACATGCAAAAAATGTTCAATTTCACTAACCATCGGACAAATACAGATTAAAAACTTCACTGTGATTCTATGTTCTTCTACCCAGAATGGAAATCATTACTAAAACCAGCAACAACAACTGTGGTCAAAGATATGAACAAAAGAGACCATTTTTACATATCTGGAAGGATTACAAACTAGTCCAGCCACTGTGGAAATCAGTAGGAAGTTTTCTCAAAAAGCTATCGAACTCCCTCAGCTGTACCACTCTTGTGTGCACCTCAATGATTCCAAGTCAGCGCATCACAGAGAGGCTTGCACATCAATGTTTATTGCATCCCTATTCACAACACCTAGCTTACAGAACCTGCACGGGTGTCCAACAACAGACGAGGGGTAGGGAAATGTGGCATGCAGATACAATGGAAGTCTCTTCGGTCGTGCAGAAGAATGCAGTGATGGTGTAGAGCACAGCCTGAGATAATCATAGCAACTGCAGAAAGACAAATGACGGATATCTTCTGTCATTTGCAGCTCTAGCCTTTTATAGAGATGCATAAAATTGCACACACATGTGCAACCACACATGTATATGACATGGCCACAGAAGAAAAGCTGTGAAGGAGAACGAAGGTGACCAACAGGGCAAGGAAGAGGCAAGGAAGGGTAGGAGTGTGTGGAAATGTTGTCAACTATATATGTATAATTATATATATATATATATATGTGTGTGTGTGTGTGTGTGTACACATATATAATGGATTCTCTTGCTATTTATTAAACAATTGACAAATGCAATGCAATATTTTAATTAAACTTAGCTCTTGTTTTAGTTGTTATTAGTGAAAATGACCATTTAAAAATTATATTTCTTAGGCATTTGTAATGAAATTTTGCCCATTTCTGTCCTTAGCATTTTCGTGTGGGAAATGTTGTGACAGGGATGGTATTTTTTGCCTTCTAATAATTTGGGGGAATCTTTCCTATATTATATGCATTAAGATTCATATGACATAATTTTGATATTTTATCTACAAACTTACCTTCTTTTTCTTTGACTAGAGAGCTTTTATATTAATTTTTCCTCTTTATTTTATTTTATTAAGATAGTATTATGTAACACAGGCTAGCCCCGAATTCCAACCAGCTACATAACCTAAGATGACCCTGACCTCTGACTCTTCTATCTCAACCTTCCAAGAGCTAGGATTACAGGCGTGTATCACTATAACCAGCTTTCTACTTTAAATTTCACTAATCAAAATTATCATCCCATTTCTTTATATTTCCCTTTTTAGGTCAATTTTTTT
>JAQHUG010000036.1:8507527-8521581 GCA_028555095.1 Dicrostonyx torquatus
CACACACCGTCACACATGCACACATACACACACACCATCACACATGCACACATACACACACACACCGTCACACATGCACATACATTAAATATGAAAAGAAATACTTTCACAGTTCAGTTTTTGTCACCCAGCATGCAGTACATATAGATTCCCAATGATTATTGTATTGAGGAAGTAATTCACAGTGACATAAAATTCTATCAGTGTGTTTTTCCCCACGAGGATTTCATTACTAACCTCAGCCTATGACTGTTTTCTTAATGTACTATTGCCATGCTGAGAATTTTGCCTTTCCTTCTCTTCAAATACACAGAAGACATAATTTTATTTTATTACCCGATTTTATACCCATTTAAAGAAAAGGTGTTTTTTTTCTTCTTCTTTTTTTTTCCTGTTGTAACTTAGGATATGAACCTAACGTGTCCTGAACTATGTGTGCATTACCACCACTGGCACATATTTTTGCAGCAGTGTTCAGAGTATTTGAAACATAGCAAGATAGCCAACTTTCTGAATAAAATATACATAACAATAAATCACTCTGCTTTCTTACACATAAGATACTGTAGTTCTATAACCATAAATAGCATATGTTTGTTTACTGTAGGATTTCAGAGTCCTTACTACAAGTTAAAAGACAAGCACATGCATATAGTTTTCAGTTTGTGCCTTAATTTTATCCCTCATTTTCCCTATCTTTTCTCACACCCTTGCACACAAGGAGAGAGAGAAAGTGACTTAGAAGCTCATAAGACAAAAGCACTGGGCTTGTTTTAAAGAGTGGAGAAGGAAGGAGCTAGTGAGATGGTTCAGTGGGTGAAAGTACTACCCTGACAACCCGAGTTTGACCCCAGAAACCGCATTGGAGGAAAGACTGCCTTCAGAAAGCTGTCTTGTTTCCTCTGAATACATGCCCATGGCATGCATGTGCCAACAATCACACACACACGCACACATCATGCACACACATGCCACGACACACAGTTGATAATGAATATATCTTAAAAAATAAAACAGCAGAGAGACTTAAAATTCTATCATCCTAATTATTTTCATTTTAAGATGCTTAAGGCCAGAGAAATGATGGGTCAAATGTTATACAACTGTTACTTCCTGGTAATATTTGGAATGGGTTTCTCTATCCTTGACAAATGCTAATTTCTTTTGCTCTTCCTTTTATAATTTACATTAGCATTTATCTGAGGAGATGTAGGCAAGTCAATTAATACTGGGTAGTTTATATTGAACTGAATTAGAAAGCAATGCCTTTATATTTTATTTAGAATTAAATAATGACCAACCCATTTCTTATTAGTGATATTGAAAACATGCTTTAAAAATATACATGAATATAACTTTAAGAACAGATAGAAGATGATCAAAAAACATGAATATATATTACTAAATAAATTAAGGAGATATATTATTTTCCTTATTATTTAGAGATACTCAGGAAGACTTACAGGAGATAAACGGTGAGGATAAAACCTTGGGCAAATATTATGGTAGTCATAAATGGTCATCTCAGAGCTGCACCAGAAAAGAAACTAGCATTCTGAAGGAGATTGCCGGGAACAATTTAAGCATTTATATCTGATCACCTTTTAAAAGCAAGTCCAGATGCTTTTTCATAGAAACAGAGCAGAATGAGTTTTAGGATAGCCAGGCAGTTACACAGAAAAACCATGTCTTAAAAAAATAACAACAAAAACAAACAAAACAAAACACACACATACACACACACACAAAAACCTACCATCACCACCAAAAACTTATTATCTTCTATTTCCTTCTGGTATCTTCTTCCAGCAGTGCTTTAGTTTTATAACTTTGTTTCTTTGAATTTTGAAACTAGCCTTCTCTATTTTAAAAGAGAAATTGAATGATTTTAGTGGTATAAAGCAATGCAGGGTATCAAAGGATGTTTTCAGTGACATTCGAGTTTCTCTCATTTTAAAATATAAGTGATAAATCATTGTTTCTTGCGTCCAAATAAATGCGAGTCAGGAATATTTTGTATAAAGAGGTTTCTCCTGACTTTGATTGCATTTCTCTGGTGAGGCCCTGATTGAGCAGGGTTGGAGAAAAGCCTTCTCAGCCATGGTCAGTCCCCAGGGCCCTCTCAACTTGCATCGGGAGACTCGAGACTCTTTGATGGTCGGACTGTGGCTTGACCCAGGACTGTGGATGAAAAAGAGCAAGGGGTTGAAGGCAGTAAAGATTCTGCTCCTTCCTTAGATGAAGCAGGAAAGTGTGGCTGGCCTGCTTGATAGGTGGCTGTGTTCAACATCGGGGAAATGAAGGCAGATTTGACCGGCCTGTTGTGCGTAAACAGTTGCTCCGAATTCTTTTCTAGCAACTTAGTTTTCAAAGTCAAATGAAAATTCTAGCATGGTCTTGTGTCGGCAGTTGCTTTATACAGTTTGGAGGAGTAGAGGGTGTGGCTGAATTTATGTACTGAATAATTTTTTTTACATCTATCTATTGTAAAGAGTAGTTAACGCAACATAGAGATGAAGAAATAACTTTCTTATGAGGACATTTCACAGAGGCGCTGATGGAGTATTTTAGGGCATGGCTGAATCTAGAAAAAGAAGGAAACAGGCAATGTGGATGTTAAATGTCTTCAGTGACAAAGGTATTTTCATGTAACATTTTAAACTGAGCAACGAAAGAGCATGCAATACTTGAACTATTGTTCACATCCGTTTCCCCCTTTCATTTCTCCTTACCTTGCCTTTCTTCGCTGCTTGCTGGTAGCTCTTACTTTTAAGGCATCTTTAATTCCTTCTACTCCGTGCTCTTGGGAGGGCATGCACTTTGAAAATACTTGACATTCAGGAAAATACACTTTATATGTTAAAAATCAATGGTGACACAATATTTACAGCCCAAAGGCCAAACATTTGGAGTTTCTTTATAGAGAGTAAGTGCTCAGAGACCAGCTTTGTGCTACTCAGCTCTAGACATCAAAGAATAATAATACAGCAGTTTTCAACTCGATGGCCCAAATGGGCTTCAGCCCAGTGCAGTGAAGTATTGAGCTGTTCCACAGATCTGTAATAGAGAGTTCACGTGGGAATCCTTATTTTATCTTAATTACTAAGGAGCCCTTTATGTCTCAGAAGTCCCCATGTTCTGTTTCAAAACTTGTATCTGGAGAATGAGTTTATAGACTTGTGTCTACAAAAGAATGACAATACTTTGAATTAGGTTTTAAGAAGATTCAAAGTGTAGCCAGAAGGGGAATTCTTTTTGCTGGTCCTTGCTACACTATAGAGTTTCAAAGATAGTTGATGGTAGTCCTATGATTTAGAAGAAAGAAACACATAGTGGCTGTTGACTCTCCTGTTGCCTAGCAGGTTTATTTTCCTGGATTAAATGCACATTGAAACACACACACATGCATATGCACACACACAGCATTTATTTACTTATTAGAATCTACATTACATTGCTCTGTGATATTGGTCATTTGGTTTGTGCATTTGAGCCCTTATTGCTATTAGTTACTCTTTACTAAATCAGCAGAAAGAGTGTGGATGGCAATAGTTATTACTATGTTAATAATTAACGGTCAAGACCAAACATGGTTATTGATAGCTCCCCCCTCTTTTCATGTGTGTGCCCGTCGTATCACTGACATGCCTCTTCTGTTATTGGCATGAACTTTTGTGAGCTATCATCTATCATCAGATGGAGCTCTGCCTAGCCTAATAGAACATTACGTGACAGAGCTTTCTGGTGGTGAAAGGAATCGGCTTAAACCACTGGTGTGCTCAGGTTTCATATGGGGTATAGTGTTCATTCTCTTTACTTGTAAAGGGGACTCAAAGGGAGCTAGATGACATTCACCTTGGAGGAAACTGTTGATGGAATCAGACAAAGCTTCTAAAGGATCAGATTGAGAATGACTCCTACCCTGAAAAGCACAGGATTTAAAAGAGATTGATTCCTTAAAATTCCAGGGATAGAATTATCAGAGAAGGGATCTTCAGATTTGCTAATGCAATTCCCTTCATTTTCTGGATGATGCAGTCAGTAGTCTCAAGGTCACACCACCTATTTATGCCCTTTCCACCAAACTCTAGTTCCTCTCCAAAACAAAAGGCAAGAGGGACAATGACACCTAGGATAGACCTGCTGCTCCCTGGCCTTGGAGTGCAGAATGCATTAGTAATCAAGTAGCTTTGGGGAGGGTGGGAAGAATTTTTCCCTACAATTCAGAGCATGTAGCAACAACACGTGAGGATCCTGGATTGGCCCCTCCAAGAATCCACCTGCTGCCTTGCCTCAGGGGGACACAGATGGCTCACCTATTACACTTCCGCTTGGGACAAAAGCATCACCATCACCAAAGACCTTTGGAAAACTGGGACGGCGCACACACAAAGATGTCGTTCTTTGGTTGGTATCTGTAGCCATTGTGGACAAGGTTGCCTTAGCTTCCTAGGAAGCTGGCATTAGGTTATGCTTCTGAACCTTAGGAAGTTCTTTTATCCCAGCAGGCTTTGAACATAGTAAGTCCCTGAAGACACTAGGCTAGAAGCATTTGCCAGTGGGTAATTATATCTGTTTGATGTGCACAAGCAAGAAAGTAAAAAAGAAAAAAAAAGAATTATTCACAGGTTGCAGTACAGTCGGCAGAACACCTGCAGCCCTGGGGCTCATGTAAGGAGCATCCTGACGGACTCCTGAAGGCTGGGAGAGGGGAGAGGGGCTGAAGGATCAATTGCCATGAGCCAGATAGCACAGCTATGGGACTTCACTGGCCAGGCCTTCCATCGCAAACTGGGCATCTTAAACAGCAGAATCAAACGTGTTTTTTTGTTGTATTTCTAATTCCTATAATCAATAATGTTACGTACGCATGAGTTACTGATATATGCTGCTCCCGGTTTATATCGAGTTTGTTAATATGTGTGTCACAATTACATTTGTGGTGTTAGCCTTCAGAAATCTTAGTTATTGAAAATGTATGACACATGATTACTAATTAAAGACCATCTATTAATAACTGTAGGTACTGCACTGTATGATAGATCTCTCACTCTTACCCTCTTATTTAACTGAAACTCGGTGTTCCTTGGGCGTCTTCCCATTTTCTCCCACTTCCTGCCTCTTGTGACCACCATTTCCCCCTTCTACTTCTGTGACTTTGACTTTTTAAGGCTCCACGCGTAAATTAGAGCCAGCTGTACTTGCATTTCAGTGAAACTGCAGAAATGCATGATCTGACAACTCTGGGAACCAGAAGCCCAACAGGTAAGGGCAGTAGTTTTCTTCTGGTATTCAAGCTTCCTCCACAGTGAGTATAGATCGCAAGTCTTCTCAGAACCTCTTCAGACACCTCCCCTTTGTGTAAGCCTGCTGCTGCTTCTCAACTTACCCTTCCTAAGCAGACAACAGCCAGCTGAGATTAGAGCCACCCTGATGATCTCTTAAGCTGATTGCTTCTCTTAAGACTCCCTAAGACTCAGCGTCCGGGTGGTGGCATTCTAAAAGCTTGGTGATTAGGTTTCCAAAATATTCGAGAGTGAAGCTCTGTTCACAGGGATCTGTCCTGATACCTCTGTGACTGACACAAAGGAGCTGTATTTGGGGACATGGGAGATGGAGCTTTATACTCAGCCTGTGTTTTTCCATGTTTCACTTATGTGAAAGCAAATCAACTTCTTTATAGGGTGGAATGTCTCTTCTCCCTCCATCTTTACCTTTTCCTATCCTAGTCCACGCGAGCTATTTAACAAAATGCTATGATCTCAGAAGAGAAAAACAGAAACTTATGCTATTGCACAGTTCTGGAAAGTAAAGAATCCAAGATGAAAATGCTAATAAATTCAGTATCTGGGAAGGGCCTCTTTCATGGGTCATAGATAGTGGATCTTCTAGTCTTCCCATGGTAGGAGGCTTAGTCACTCTCGGGGGTCCATTTTATATGGGCGTTACTCCTAACTTCTAACCTAGTCAGTCAGAGGTCTCATCTCTTGAAATAACCAGAGGAGTTATGGTTTCATTATATATGTATAAAACATATAATATATAATATATATCTGGACATGAAGGGAACATGAAATTCATGAACTTCTAGACTGCAGAACTTTCCCCCTCATTTCTTGTGTTAATAGACAGACACTAGAAAAAAATCAAGGTGTAATTACCAAAATAGAAAGCACAACTATTGCAGGTTTTAACTGACCAGACAGATGCCTGCATTGTGTGCAACTGATCCTTTAGCAAGTGCCTTTGGTTGGCAGTAATTCGGGAAGGAGGAGGAGGAGGAAGAGGAAGAAGAGGAGGAGTGTGCTTCATGCAGAAGCGTCACCAGCACTGACAGCATAGATACCACAGACTTTGTCCACAGACGAAGCCGTTACTGTGTGTGGCTTTAGGACGAGCAAAGAGAACACATTGTTGGTTATTTTTAATCTGTTATTTCCCCACTTAGCTCCTAAAGCCAGTTTCCCATGATACACTGCTGGTAAATATTTAATTTCCATTCTCAGACATGTATTTTGCATTTTTCACATTCCTTTCTTTCTTATGGTGATAGAAGATGTGTGTGTGTGTGTGTGTGTGTGTAGTGTGTGTGTGTGTGTGTTGAGTATATATGTTGGGCATTGTGTTTATAATAAAAGATAATGCATACAATAGGTTTCCTGTAATGGAGAATTTCGGTTGCCTGCTTCTTAATGAGAGGTGCTGACGTGAAATGACCCTCGCTTTCCTAAACACACAGCAATCTAATTTGAACCTGTACGCCAATTACTGGCCTCTGTGGAGCACTTCACGGTGAAGCAATCACGTCACAATAGGATTAGAACATGATGCCCCAGGACCACAAGGGGAGTCAGCCTGGATATAACGGCAGGTTTATTCCTCTAAATTGTCTGTAAACAGCATTGATGGCCACCTTGTGCCACCTTGGTATTGTTTCTATAAATCCTCCATAGAAACAATCTAAAATGAATAGACAATGAGTCAGTAATGGCCCGTTAGCTCTCAGCGCAGGGTTGCGCCTCTGCTCCGTCTCCCGGATCCCACTCACAGGGAGTGAGCATGGGTAAACACTCACAAATGGCTCTGCAGATGGGTTTTATGACATCGGGTCAAAGAGTTGGAAAACTCACAGGGAATTGTGCCTCCTTGGTCTTTTCTTGCAAAAATTGCTCCAAACTAAATTCCTCTTGAAAATTTCAATAGTCCTGTACTTTGTACACTCTTTAGTTTCTAAAAGAAAGCATTTGAACAACAAGACAATACCCAGTACAGAGAAAGATAGGATTGCCACGTTCAAGTCACTGAGGATGGTCAGAAGACGGTGAGAGAAGCAGAGGTCAAGTCACTGGGATTGAAATGAATGACTGGAACATGCCATCAGGGTTCAAGAAATCATGGGGTGCATTGTAGATGATTATTACAATATAGCCGTCTATGTAATACCCTCTTACACCTTAAAGCCAAAGGGAGGAAACTGTCCCATTACATAACAGAGGAATATTAGGATTCTACCCTCAAAATAAAGTCATTGGCATCAGACTTCACAGCTCTGTTAATACAAAGAAGTAGTGTTTCCATCCACTCTGTTTGAAGTCCTCATTCACTGGGGGGATGGGCAGGGATTGGCTGTTTCTGAATTCCTCTGTATAGTGGCGATATGATGCCACAGGCAGCTTCTAGAGCCTGTCTACATATGTAATGTAGAATAAGGAAGCCAAACCGTTGCTTTTTAATCCATTATTTCCCCTCTTCTCCTCCAGCTGAGTCTTTTCAACCTCCTAAAGTCACTGTTCCATGGTACATTGCTGGTAAATATTTTATTTCCGTTCTTGAAAATGTTACATTAAAAAATTTCTGTGTTGCTAATATACTGATGTTGGTGACTGCATGGAGGGGCTTAAATTGAAACAAAACAAATATAACACACTTGACAAAAAACCTCCATATGACACGTTCTCTAAGTTGATGTCATCATATACATAAGGCAGGTGAGAAGTGATAATGAGTCCTTCTGTTCAGACTTAGATTTCATGCTTCCCTACTGACCAAGTAAGGACGTCTATACATAACTAGTACACACCTGAGCAGAAAATAAACGAATAAATAAAGGGAAGGCATCTCAAAACGGTGAGTCAAGCCAAACATGTCTAACTTGTTACCAACAAGTAGATAGAAAGCAGGTTGTATCCCGCCAAGAACTACATAGGCTTTTTACCAGGGAGGGGTTAAGAACATTTAATAAACGAAGTTTAAGAACAAAATCAAGCCGCATCTGGCAGAGCACACTGGTGAAGTGGAACGTGTCAGATTGGGGGGGGGGCGACTCAAATAATCCCGCACTTGCTCTGAGTAAGTTGTACTAAGGTTTTTCTTTATTCAAAAGGAAACTCACGGGACACAACAGGAAACATGAATGGGGTCAAACATCCAGGGGTGGCCCGCAGGAAGAAGAGGCTGAGTGCACCCATGGACATTTTGATACCCAAAGGCCACGCCCGACTTGGTCCAGCCTCTCAAAGGCCATTGGCTGAAAGAGTTTCCCCATCACCCTGGTTCTTGAGAGGAGGAGTACAGGTCAGGTTGTAGAAGTAATTCAGAGGAGATTGTAAGCGCCTCACGGGCCTATGTTGAAACACTTGGATTTTGACTCACCACACCATAGCAAGCTACCACAGGTGGGATGGGTTAAATATCAGAAATCAGTGTTCTCGCAGCTCAGGTTGGAGTGTGAGCATAGGGGATTTTCATGGGGCATCCTTCTTGTTCTAGATGGTGACCTTTCTGCGGTGCTTTCACTTGACATTTCCTTGTGGTTGCAAGGAAAGAAAGCAATCTCTGCCTGTTCTCTGCTAGCAGAATGAGCAGTCCTGCTAGGTTAGAATCAGGACTTCTTTTAAATTTAAAATTCTCCTAAAAGACTTACCTCCAAACACATGGAGCTAAGGTTTCGACATAAGGACATGTTGAATCCATAGCCATATATTTTTTCATGTAGGTTGAAATTTATATTGGTAGAAGATTCCAAATGGAGTTAGCCATTCATTTGCTTTAGTGTAAGAAGACTATAATGTCCTGAAATTAGCACGTGGCTGGAGGGGAGAGATCTGCATTTGTTTCCTGATTAGACCATTTTCTGCTGGTGTGGCATTAATGTTCCACACCAGCATAGTCAGAATGGATGCCCCAGTTCCCACTTAATATCCTTTTAACAGTGTGTGTATCTCCCGGAGCTTCTGAGAAAGGACATCTGTTACTGTTTACTCTCTTCCCGGGAGCCTCAATGGCTTTCGGTTTTCTTGTCCTGTTGGTACATGGTGTACATGGGACAGAACCACTCTGTCTCAAAACTTTGCTTTACAACCCTCCTACTGCTGATGTATCACAGACGAAGATTCCGGTCACATAGGATTGGTTTCCTTGCATTCTGCCCTCAAGCTCCTCCCTTTTCTCTGACCATCACTGCCCTGCTGCTTCTTGAGGATTTCCCATCATGCATCCTGATTCCATTCATCTCCCCATTCCTTCATATCCACCCTCTGCCCTTGCAGCCTTCTCCCCCGCAAAAATAAAATAAAATTTAAAAGAAAAACGAGACAAAACAGACAAACAAAGGTTTCGGCTGGAAGCTGTAGTGTTACCCAGTGGAGCACACTTCCGCTACTTTAGTCCACACACCGTTACTTGTAAGCTTTCATTGCGACTCGCCATTGGGCTGGTTCGAGGCTGCTAGCTTCTGCTGCACTGTTGATACTGGGCCTTCACTGGGACTCCTCTTGGATATCCTGCTGTCACGGAGGTCCTGCAACTTTGGATCTGCAGGTCTGGCCCCTTTCCATTCTCCAGCAGTACACAGATGCGGTAAGTATTGTGGTGGGCTAACTCATAGCTCTGGTTTTGGGCCCGGCTGTTAGATGGCTTGGTCAGCCCTCATTGTCACCACCAGGGAGAGCTCTCTGGCGATGCCCAGACTAGCTCACCCAATGCAGCGGTCAGCAAAGAGGAGGGACAGTTCTCCTGCTTTCCCTCCCTTGGGGCTGGCTCATCCACCCCCACACCACCAGGACCTGTCTTCCTGTTTTGTCCAGGTGAGGTGCAGAGCCTACTTTCCTGATCTCATGTCCCCAGAGGTTAGCTCTCCCGCCTGCTGCAAGTGGCAAGGGGTGGGAGACAAAGGGTAGGGACACTGGAGGGCATCTTTCCCTCATCCATGCCACCACATGGTGGATGGGGTGGGGAAATGGAGTGGGTGTGAAGTCAGCTCCCCTGCTCGCGTGACCTCAGGGCAGGCTCACCTGCACCCCAGCCAACTGGGTCAGCTTTACTGTGCTTTCTGGGTATGTTGCAGGGAACAGGCCGCTTGTTTGTCCCAACCACCCAGCTAGCTTATACCTGAAATAACCACACAGAAAACTGTATTAATTAAAACACTGCTTGGCCATTAGCTCTAACTTCTTATTGGCTAACTCTTACATATTAGTTTAACCAGTCTCCATTAATCTGTGTATTGTCACGTGGCAGTGGCTTACCGGAGATTCTAACTGGTGTCCATCTCAGGCAGACGATCCATGGCTTCTCTCTCTCTCTGCCCTTCTTCCCAGCATTCGGTTCTGTCTTCTCCGCCTAAGTTCTGCTCTCTCAGGAACAAAGCAGTTTCTTTACTCGTTAACCAATGAAAGCAACACATGAACAGAAGAACCTCCTACACCATGGGTGAGGTGTGTCCCGCCCTATTCTAAAAGGCCTGTCTTTTCTCCATGGACACAGAAGTCCACATCTGCCACTCGGGAGCCCTCTAACAGCTGTCCGTTCCTTAAATGCTTGACCTAGTGTCTCACAGCTCCTCCTTGAGCTTGCTGTCCTCCAACAAATTGAGACCGTAACCACTTGATACTCTAAATTGTCCTTCCCTCAAACTTCCAGTTTCCAGTCATGCGCTCCTTTCCCCCCAGTCAAACAAACACCTGTCTGAGTCACTGTCACTGATGCTGAGGGTGTATGAAGGGGACAGGACCTGGCTTGGGCTTTCAGAGTTTCTTGTCTAGTGACAGGGAGAGCCCATGAAAACCGATAGTTAGAATTTAATACCACAGATAAGAGCTCAGAGCTGTATTGTTTGTCATCCTTGTCTCCTCCGGGCGGTAACTTACTCCCCCACTTTAGCTCACGTGCGACTTAATCTCTCATCCCCTTCTCCTGTTTCCTTGGCATTTGATCTGCACTCTTCTTATCACCTTGGCTCATGTTTAATGCATGTGTTTTCATGTCCTGCTTTTTTCAACTAGACTCAATGGTTCTTGGAAGCAATACCTTTCCACACTAAGCTAGCCTTCATATTACTTAACAGACTCTAATATCTGGTCCTCATGAGTGTACTGCCAAAAATAATCTCTTGGAGGCGGGGAGATGGCTCAATGGGTAAATTCAGACTCCCAGCATCCAGGTAAAACATCAGGTACATTGGTATGCACCTGTAGCCTTAACACTACGAGGAAATACAAACAGAGACAGGCAAATCCCAGTGGTTCGCTGGCCAGTCAGCCTACCTGAATACGGTTAACTTCAGGTTTGTGAGAGAGCCTGCCTTCAAAAAGTGAGGTAGAGTCTGACATAGGAAAACACCAGAAATTCAACTCTCTCTCTCTCTCTCTCTCTCTCTCTCTCTCTCTCTCTCTCTCTCTCTCTCTCTCACACACACACACACACACACACACACACACACACGTGAGGATGTTGGGGGCACACACTCTAAAGAAAACCACACCTTTCATCTACTGCTGAAAACTTTTGTAATTTTATCAGATTTCAACTTCATTGTGTCTCACATTTTAAAGTAATAACCCATCATGGCAGAAGAGCATGGCAATAGGAGCTTGAAGCATCAGGTCATGCTGCCTCACATTCGGGAAGTGGAGAGACAGGGTGCTGGTGCTCACAGGGCTTTCTTGCTTGCTGTAGTATGCATTTCAAGACCCCAATAATGGAATGGTACAACCCACATTTAAGGGGATCTTTCTACTTTCATTAACTCTACTTAGACATTCCTTCACGAATACGATCAGAGATTTGTTTTCTTGGTGATTCCAGCTCCTGTTAAGTTTTCAATCAATAGTAACCATTAAACAAACATAGTTAAATAAAGACTTGTTTTGGAAATTTAGGATTATACATTTCAAAATTAATTCTAGGGATTTAAGGTTGTAAATAAAAGGTACATAAGAGGTACTAGTTATTACTAGCATGTTTTAAGCATTAGGAACAGGTAGAATTATATTTTCCTGTGCAATATTTCTATAAAGTTTTTTAAAAAATCAAAGCTTCTACAGGCAGTCACATTATATATTTATATCTGTCTGTATTACACATATTACATATTATGTGTATATGCTTAAATAATAGAAAATTTTTAACAGTATTTCAATATTTATCCATATAAGCCCTGGAGTTTCTGTGTATTTACTAGCAAATGTTATATACTTTATATTTTTATTTGATTTTATTTTATTAGTTCTTTGAGAGTTTCATGCAACTTGTTTTGATCATATCTATTCCTTCCTCCAACTCCTTTTTAATTGACCTACCCTCCCTTATTGAAAATAGATTCTTCACAGTGTCTCCCAAACACAGTCTCCCCTCCCTCCACTAAGTCATTCAAGAACATTTTTTGTTTTGGCCAAGTATTCTTGGATGTGTGGTCCTCTCCTGGAGTGGTCAATAGCATTATAGTATCATGAAAGCCGTCAATAGGGATAAAGCTACCAGGCCCGTTAGCTTGATTTTGCCATCTCGTGTGACTCACATTAAATCCCGTCTTCAGCAATAGAGTCTTACCATCAAACTCTGGAGAGTAACCATGAACAGTGGTAATAACCTGTGATGTTTAGCGGTGGCCCGGGAGAACTCTGCTGCCAATAATTCCAGAAGAAGTAACTCATACCTAGTGCTGGGCTTTCTATTTGTCAGTAGAGTAGAGTAGGGTTTTATACTCAGGGCATTGCTATGCTACTGTGGGGGAACCACATTTTAACTTTCTAGACATATAAATAAAGGCAAGCATAGATTGGGAAACCAGATTTCAATATATCGTTTTCTAAAGGTCTTTGGTATGATTTATCTCTGCCACTACCCCCTCCTCTAGTCTACCCTCCACTTGCCAACTCCACTTCAAGCCTTCCTGTTCCATTATTCCCTTTAATCCCTTATATTATCACATTCTATCTTCCTTCTCATGAAAGATCCCTCCCCCCATGACTCTTAAGTCATTTTCTGACCTTCATGCATATTCCAAGTGAAACACACATATCTGAAGATTTATTGATAATGTCTGTAGATGAGAGAAAACATATGATGATTGTCTTTTGGGCTTGGGTTAGCTCCCTCAGAATGATTATTTTCAGCTCCATCCACTTACCTGAAACTCTCATAATTTCAGTTTTGCCAATAGCTAAGTAATATTCCATTTTGTAACTAGACAACATTTTCATTAGTCATTCCTCAGTTGGTGTATGTGTACGTCTAGGTTGCTTCCATTTCTGGGCAATTGTGAATAGGGCAGCAATAAGAATGGATGGGCAGGTGAATGAGGATATGGGGTCCTTTGGGTATCTATCAAGGAGTGATATAATTGGGTTGTATGGTAGATCTACTTTTAGCTGTTGGAGGAAATTGAATACAGATTTTCATAGTGTCTGCACTAGTTTGCATTCCCAACAGCCATAAATAAGTGTAGACAAATGTGTCTTTCCCCACATCCAAAACAGCATTTGTTGTCATTTGCTTTTTTTAAAAAAAAAATAAAACTTAGCCCTTCTGACTAGAATGAGAAGTCTCAGAAAGATTTTAGTTAGTATTCCTCCTTTGATGGCTAAAGATGCTCAATGTTTTTTAAGTGTCTTTCAGCCATCTGTGTCTCATTTTTTTGAGAAATATCTGCTTACGTCTATGTCCTATTTTTAATTTGGTTGTTTGTTTTCTTGTTTAATTTTGTGAGTTCTTTATATATTCTCAACACTAACACTCTGTAGAATGCATGTCTGGTAAAGATTCTTTCCCATTCT
>JAQHUG010000036.1:8531132-8572778 GCA_028555095.1 Dicrostonyx torquatus
GGTTTCTCTGTAGCTTTGGAGCCTGTCCTGGAACTAGCTCTTGTAGACCAGACTGGTCTCGAACTCACAACGATCCGCCTGTCTTTTATGTATTCTTGACAAGTAAGCCATTTTCAGGTACACAGCTGGCACTTCCTGCATGCTCATTGGACTTAGTTCAATGGAGCTGCTTTTGTTTTGATGACGTGTAAAAACAGCATTGACCTCTGTGCAGGGTTCTCCTCATGCAGAGCTACCTGTTTGGCTCCCATGTTTTAGAAGAAAATCCAGTTTTCTGTGAAATGACCTCTACCATTTCCCCCACACTGCCTTTCGCAAGGCCCCTTGCCACTGTGCTTCTTTCTCTCCACCAGTATGGTTCCTTTCCCTTGATATCACTCTTGCAGTTTGAGATTTAAATTATTTATTTCCTGAAGAGGGAACTGTTTACCGTGATAGGATTGCTTTTGGAAAGTAAAGAGTGACTTGGTTACAGAACACGGAGTTAACCCCAGGCACAGGCATAAACACCTCCCTGACTGAACTTAGCTGAGAGCTTTAGGGGAATTTGAAACTTGGCATAATGAAATCACACCCGTGAGTTCTGCAGAAATGATTGAGGCTCTGCAACATATTGTACTTAGATACTTGGAGTAAAGATCCATTTTTATTTGTATTTTGTTATCAATTATGCATCCAGAAGAGAAGTTCTATTACTAATGGAGCCATTGAAACAGATTTCTGTAGGAGTTGAATGGATTGCTTTGTTTTGTCAGGTTCTATGTTTGGCTTTCTGAAGCCCGTTTGAGTGTTTATCTACTATTGTTATTGCTGTAGAGTAGTGTACCGGGGCCAGGGAGAATCTGTAAGAGGAATAAATAGGCTTGATTTCTGTACCTGAGTCTGCCTTTCCTGGCTATATCTTCTTAGACAGATAACTTCTGAGCAGTTCCTTCTCTGCTCCGTGGAAGGAAAGATTTCACTCAGATTCCTACTGTCACTGGTATATTTTAGGGTAAGAACGATCTTCTTAATTATGGAGTATAACATCTTGCAAGTTTCTTGGCTGGATACGTACCTTTTCCTGGTGGAGAAAATAGAGATGATTTTTGACCCAAAGCCTTTAAAATGGTGGAATTGGCATTTATGACCTGCTGTGGAATTTTATAGTCAAGGGACATTTCCTTTGTAATTCAGCAATTCCAGTTTTTTGTAGTTGATGAAATTTATAACTTCTAGACAAATCAAAGGTCTGGTTTCAAAAGACATGAGTTCAGATGTTTCAGCTGGTGTGATGGTGTCTTTCTGGAGCATCATAGACTGTAAAAGCAGGAGATGTCTTCAATCTAACCTGGAAAGTTAGAACACTGCCAGTTAGACATGAGCACGCAGTCACATGTCAAGAGACAGTACATATACTAAATGGGATTGGAACATGGCCACTTGCTGATGTCTCTTCTTAATAACGCAGTATTCCTAATTATGGTGATAGTAGAAATGCATCCACAAAATAGAGCTGAATGGTTCAAGGTTGAAGAATGAAGGACAAATTAAAACCAACACCCAGCATGACAAAGGTGGGAGAAAAAGCAGAGGAATGGAGAACTAACTGTAGTTCTCACAGAAATGGTTCTGTCATAAAATAAGCATGGCTTGTGGGACCCTTTTCCTCCTACTCGGTTGCCTCATCCAATCTCAGTGTAAGGGTTTGTGTCTAGTCTTACTGCATCTTGTTTTACCCTGTTTAGTTGGCATCATTGGAGTGACTGTTCTTTTCTGAAGGGAAACAGAGGGGGGGTGGGTCTTGGGGAAAGAGGAGCAGGAGAATGGGAAGGAGTAGAGGGAGGGGAGAAAAGAAAGGGAGGAGAAGGAGGGGGAAAATATAGCTGGGATGCTTTGTATGAGAGAAGAATAAAGAGAAGAAAACTAAGCATGGAGAAAGGGAACATCAGTAAGACAATGAAACATTAACAACCGTTGTCCCAAAAAATAGTAAATTAAACAACTCTCCAAGCATTCAATCGTGCACAATCACTAAGGGTACCTTGCACACTATAGTGCCTGGATATAGCAGAGAAGTTGGGAAAGATTCACTGAAGACTGAGGAAAGTACAGTCTTATAGCACTGCCATTTCCCCTCTCCAAGGCCAGGCAGCGCGGGATTGACACAGAGACCCTCTGCTTTGTGGAAGAAGAGCAAAGCGAGCAATGGACTTTGCTTCATCCACATGATGACACCTCCTCAAGTAAAGCCTGGTAACAGGCGGACTTACCTGACTCCAGACCCCAGGACTGAACTTTGAGGGCCTGCTCCAGCACTAGGGGATCTTCCGTCCTAAGTCTCCAGGTCTGCTTGTTAGACTTGAACTATGGAATTCCCCACTGTCAACTCAACTTTAGCATACCAGACTCTAACGCTGCCCTTAGTACCAGAATGGTCTTTGGGACCATTTCTATACATCAGCAAATAAAATATATGATAAAGAAATCACTTAATTTATATATCTTTAAAGATTAAAATAAATATTTATGAATATAATTAATAAAGGAGATGGAAGACCTGTGTACTGAAATCTATAAAAGACTGGTAAAGAACTAGAAGAGACAAACTGAAGGGAACACGGTCTGTCCTGAAGACTAGAAAGATTAACATTATTAAAATATCCATACTATCTGAAGCCATCTATATATCCAGAGCAACCTCTTTTAAAATACCTCTTTCAAAAGACATTGTTCACAAGAATAAAAAAAATACTAACATTTATATGAAATCTAAGAATGCCATTATATCAAAGAAGCTTTGAGCAAAAAGAAAAAACTCCCTTACCTGACTTCAAAATATACTATAAAAATAATATAATAAAAATATGGTGTGGCATAATAACAGATACATAGACCAGCTGTGAAGCAGTAGTCGGGAGATAGATACATGCTTTCAGGTGCCTGATTTTTGACAATTTTGTGCCAAGAACATAAAATGGGGAAGAAACCATTTGTTCGATAAACAATTTTGGGAAAACTGGGTATCTACACACAGAAGATTTTAATTAGAATCTCATAGCATGCACGAATAAAACAAGTCCAAATGGCTTGAATTCTCAAATATAATACTCGAAACAAGGAAATAACTAGAAAAGAGTCTAAGAGAAAAATCTCTATGACATTGATCTGAGCAATGAATTTTGGTGTGGTACCAGAAACACCGACAGAAGAATAGAAACCGGACATGTGGGATAACACAAGAAATTTCTTCACTGCCAAAGCCAAAATCAGCAGCGTGAATAGAGAATTTATGGGGTGGGAGAAAATATTTGCACTCTATTCATCTGAAAAAAGGTTCATATCCAAAATATATAAGGAATTCAATAGCAAGGAAATGACCCTAGCTTTTTTAAAAAAAAATGAAATAGGTGTTCTTCAGAAGCAAACTGGCAAATAGTTAGTAGGTATATATTTCTAAAAATGTTTAACACACTAACCTCTGCTTTGTTTCTCTGTGCCTCATCTCAATTTTAGAGTCAGTCCATCTTTTTCCAGTGCTATCATGTTTCTTTGGAGCCATTATGACCACATTACCACCTTCATGTCTCTCAACTGTGTACTCATTTTTTTTTATTCATCCCAAAATCTTCAGTGTCCGAGAAGTAGCAGTTGTCAGGGAGCAAGCACTAGGGTGACCCTTCAGAGAAATTTTGAAGGATACTGAAAATTCTAGATTCTTAGTATCAGAACAATAAAATTATAAATTTAGAGTTGATTTTTAAATATTTGTGCATGATTAGCTGAGCAGTTAATTTTCTTATCTGTGAAATGGGATGACTATGGGCATAGGTCCTTCTTACAGAAATATTAAGATTAATAAGATAAGAATTATAAATAAAGCTATAAAATAATTTGATATTCTCAAAGTAACTTGGATCATGATAATGTGCATTAGTATTAGCAGAAGTTAATACTATAAATTAGCATTTGTGATAATAGGTAATATTGATTTATAGGGCTATAATATTTCTTACAAAGCATCCTGAGAGGTAATGAAAACCACAAAATAGAAAGTCTGTATGGTGGAGATTATATAGAACTGAAGTGAAATTATGCCTTGTAATTCAAAATTCCTATGCCTTTTATTATCTCTAGTTATAATTATATTTGAAGTATCACACTGGTACTTAAAGTTTCAACCAATTCAATTTTCCTGTAGACCCTATGTGTGTGGGATGGACTACATCTTAGCCTAGCCTAAGACAATCGCAGACTTTTGGAATAGTGGAGTTGAGAAAGAACATAGATATTTTCTGATGCAATGGTCCTCAAGTCTGGCTGCACATTGGAATCTCTGGGGTATCTTTAAAAAATTATCAATTTCTAAGGTGCCATTAAAATATCTGTATAAAATGGACTTTAATACTGGGGTCAAATGACAGCATTTTAAAAAGGGGACTTGAACTTCCATGGGAGAGTCTGTGATCTTGTCCAACTTCCTGTTAGAGCTAACACGCCTAGATGCGCTGGATAGTTGTTAAAAGTATATTAAAGCCTAATTACTGTGACATCCATGTCCTTATTACACGATAGATAATGAAGAGTATTCAGCTATGTGCCCTTGCTGATGGATTAAAAGTGGCTTCCTGGAACACTGCCAGCTGAGTTCCTGGGGCTGGATGGCGTCGAGCAGGAAGGGCTGTGTTGACTGATTTCAGTGTCTCTTGTACATATTGAACTCAAGAGTGGTTTCAAGGGATTTCCAGCCTCGACCGTCATGTTGCTAGTACTGAGCGATTTCATCCATTTGCTGGCATAGTCTTTTCATTCTTAGAACTTTTCTGCTCTATGAAAGTCGACAAAAGAGGAGTCCCCAGCTGGTATACAGTTGTCTTAAATACCCGTGGAAGATCCTTGCTGTAGCCACTCTATTTATGTTTCTTTCAGTTTGTGGACTTGGCTCATTGATATGGCTAAGTAAAGTATTTGTAATAATTGGTAGAAATAGACCTTGTCATGAAAGCATTGATTTAACCCCAGGATACTGGAAGCTTTTTATTGATCCTCTATAACATTCTCAAACTATCTATGATGGAAAACCAATTTCTTAAAAACATTCTAATCCTTATGGATTTATATATTTATAAAATACAAAAAAAATGATTACTAGAGAAGCTGAAGTCAAAGGCATACACAAAAGGCAAGACTCAATGTTCCAAAGATATTCAACATGGTTCTTTGCCAATTGGTATAGAATCTAAATGATTTCTCCCTGTTTATGTAATTTCTATTATTACGTGCTGACTAGATGCCCTTCATAGATGAGCATCAGGCCATAGACCACATTTTGATTAAATTAATTTTGTTGCTTATACAACCATAATTAAAGTGACCAACTATTCTCATTCCCAGTGTCTGAAGGAATTACTGGAATTGGGGGCAGAAGTGTCACGTACCACTGACTATGGATCTTCAGGATATAAAGTTTATCCTAGACTTTTTGAAACATTGAGTGAAATACACACTTGGAAACAAAATTAAATATATATGCAAAGTGGTATCAGTAAGGCTCTGGTGTTCTTCTTCAGGTACTGTCTATCTGAATAGCTTTATATAATGAGAGATGGTTGGTAATCATTATTTTACCCCTGTGCAGAAAAACACACACAGCATTTGGCACTGACTAGAGAGGAGAGTTCATTTAAAAGTTAACCATCTGGAGCTCTGAGCAACTGTGTTCTAGCCTGCAATTCTGGCTGTCTTCTGAAATGCATGATCATCTTTCTCAGGGGTCATTAAGCTGTTTTATTAAAGACCTGACAGTAAGCATTTTAGTTTTGCCTTTCCAAGTACAATACATGTAGCTTTGATTTTATAATCATTTGAAAATATGAAAAAATTATAGATTGAAAGCTATAAAGAAAAGGATATGTGTCCAGCACTTAGACGTCTACAATTCAAGGCCAGTTTTGGGCTACATAGTAATTGAATAAAACCTGAACTAATGTAGGAAAAATGCTCCCTTAAATTCCAAATGAATAAACGAAGGAAAAGATACAGGGGCAACTTGGTGTAGAAGTTGTAACTTACCAAACCCTAACAGATCTTATGGTAAAACTTAAACTTAGCTCTTTCTATTCAATATCATTTTTGTGTATCTTCCTAGTTTTAAAAAAAAACTGTATAGAAACCTACTATATAAGCATCCATAATTATAAGCATCCATAATTATAAATTGGACACTGTGGTAGTATGAATAAAAATGGCCTCCTTAGGCTCATAGGGAGTGGCACTATTTGAAAGGGTTAGGGTGTGGCCTTGTTGGAGGAAGTGAGTCACAAAGGGCGAGCTCTGAGATTTCAGAAGCTCAAGCCAGGCCCAGTGGCTCGCTCTCTCCTCTCCTCTTCTCTTCGTGCTGCCTGCCAAGCCAGATGTAGAACTGTCAGCTACCTCTCCAGCACCATGTCTACCTGTGTGCTGCCATGCTTTCCTTCATGATGACAATGGATTAAACCTCAAACACTGTAAGCCAGCCCCAATTGAATGTTTTCCCTTTGTAAGAGCTGTTGTGGTCCAGAGAACCTAGGCAGCAAAGAGGGCCCTAAGAGGGGCATTCATGGATCTACCTAGGAAGGGAAAAGAGACAAGCTCTCCTGAGTAACTGGGAGCACAGAGGGCAGTGGGGAGGGTGGAAGGGGAGTGGGGGAAAATGTATAGCTCATGCCTACCCAAACAACTAAAATGAGAAGGATAAAATAAAGAGACTTGCCATGGTTATAGTGTCTCTTCACAACAGTAGAAACCCTAACTAAGACCCATGTCTTTTCTTTCAAGAAAGAACATGAAGTTGGGTAAGAAGATATGGGAGGTCCCATTTATTAATTGTTTCTCTCAGTGTCTGTGCTGCTGGGGTTATATTTAGGAAGTGGTCTCCTGTGCCAATGTGTTCAAGTGTACTTCGCTCTTTCTCTTCTGTAAGGTTCAGTGTGGCTGGCTTTATGTTGAGGTCTTTCATCCATTTGGACTTGAGTTTTGTGCATGGTGATAGGTATGGTTCTGTTTTCGTTTTTCTACATGTTGATATCCAGTTATGCCAGCACCATTTGTTAAATAGGCTTTCTTATTTCTATTTGATTTTTTTGCTTGTTTGTCAAAAATCAGGTGTTTGACGGTGTGTGGATTAATATCCGGGTCTTCTATTCTTTGTTTGTCATAGCCAGAACCTGGAAACAACCTAAATGCCCCTCTACCAAAGAATGGATAAGGAAAATGAGGTACATTTACACAATGGAGTACTACACAGCAGAAAAAAATAATGACATCTTGAATTTTGCAGGAAAATGGAGGAGCTAGACAACATTATTTTGAGTGAGGTAACCCAGACCCACAAAGACAATTATCACATGTACTCACTCATAAGTGATTTTTAAACATAAAGCAAAGAAAACCACCCTGTAAACCACAATCCCAGAGAACATAGACAACAATGAAGACACTAAGAGAGACTCACATAGATCTAATCTACATGGGAAGTAGAAAAAGACAAGATCTCCTGGGTAAATTGGGAGCATGGGGACCTTGGGGAAGGGTTGAAGAGGGGAGGAGAGAGGCAGGAAGGGGAGCAGAGAAAAATGTAGAGCTCAATAAAAATCAATAAAAAATAAATAAAATAGTAAAAAAAGAAGATATGGGTGGGGTTGGAAAGAGGAGAGAGAATATGATCAAAATGTATTGTACAAAGTTCTCAAAGAATAAATAAAAACATTATTTCTTAAAATTCCCAAATATGCCGGGTAGTGGTGGCACTCAAAAGCCAGGCTGACCTCTGTGAGTTCCAGAATAGCCTGGTCTACAGATTAAGTTCCAGGACAAGCTCAGATCTACACACAGAAAAACTCTGCCTTGGAAAATAAAAACAAAACAAAGCTTTCAGATGTATCTTAAAGCAATGTTTTTATCTCGTGGCACAACTTGCCTGGTACCTCTGGTGCTGGGACTGGTAGCTAAGACTATTGTCCTGTCTGAAGTTTTGATCAAGGAGAAGGTCCACATACAAGATCAGGTATCATTTTAAAAAATGCTTTTTCTCTCACTCTGTAGACATTCTGTTAGGTGAACTGAACAGGAGCTAGATATTAATCAAGATGAACGTGCAAATAATCAGTGAGTTTAGCCAACCATAGTCCGAGGGGGGGATTGCTCAAGGGGAGTTACTCAGACATGTAAATGTAGAGGCCATTAAAGGCCATTTTCGTCTGTCTGTCCTCACTAGATATCCTTCTTCTCATCCATTCCAACATGTATGCACCCTGGGCATCAGTTTTATAATATCTTGTTTTCTACTACAGACATATCATGTGGCTAAGGTGAGTAACAGCATGACCTCATGTGAAAATGAACTTGAACTTATGTCTTGGTTACTTTTCTCATTGTCAAGACAAACTGCTAAGATCAAAAGCATTTATAAAAGGTTTTGCTGGGGACTTCCAGTTTGAGGGGACATAATCCGCCATGGCCGTGAAGGCATGGCAATAGTACACTACACAGTGGCGGAAGCATGCAGCTGTGTGTCCTTACATCCTTACTTTTGGGAGGGACAGGAGTCAAAGGGCAGACAGGCTGCCTCCAGTGGCCTACACTTTCCAGGGAGGCTCTAGCACTTAACTGAAATCCCCAGCACCACCAGCAGGGGACAAAGTGTTGAAACACATAATCCATGGAGAACGTTTTATATCTGAACCACATAACATATTAGCTTTTATTTTTATGTACCCAATTTTTATTAAAAATGATTGCCATATTAAAAATGTAAGAAATGATTTTTCTTATCAGTAGGCTTAAGAGGCATTCATAGAAATGTCAGTAAATATGAACATGTATTTGTGGAATGTTTTTAAATCAACACTGATTCATTAGGTACCTCAAATGATTTTTGTGTTTTCCTTGTAAAATCTAATTACACCTCATAACAAATATCTAAAGCAAGTCAAATTGGTCTTCACTGTATAGATGGAGAAACTGAAATAGACAGAGGTTGGGTACCTCACTACTGGCTTCCTAGTAACAGGTAGTGAATGGAGCTAGGATGCAGAACTGTATGTTTATAGTTCTCAGAGACACATATGCAGTCATGAAATCTAAGTAAAAGTAGTGACTGAGAACAGTACTTATGAAATAGTCATTGTTATTTGACATGTTAAAGCCAAACACCCATTAGAAGTCTACATTAGGGAGTTTTATGAAAAATATTTCAAGATGGCCACTGACCTCATTGACAGAAGAAAGAAATCAGTTTCCACTCTAAACGTTATCGGTATTTCACCAACTGTCATGGAGGGAAAGAGTCAATGAAAACTTGTTTCTCCTTGCAGAAAAGCGCTTTCCCAGGAAGGTGTCCACTTTTTCGTTCTTAATCTATTACCCTTATATAGATCAAACTCTGACTGGCAGAGTCCCGGAAGACTCTTCTCTGTATAAAGCAAAGATTCCAGTAGCTACGATGGCTGAAAATGCATAATCTTATTCTTGTATTGATAGTTCATGGGATGGCATATGAATTCTTATTGACATCACTACACAGAGTTACTGAGGATGAAACTAACAAAAATGCTTTTCTCTCATCAGCATAGGTTTTTAAGATGTAATGAAAAACTCTGATTATTCATTCTTTATTTCAAAGCTCCTTTTAGAACAAATACTATTTGGTTAAACACTATTGAAGTGCTTTTTAATTAAAGCGATTTTCACTTACGTCAGCAAATAGCTATTTGAATGAGTGGCAAGGCTCTTTTAGTGACGTGATTCCTAGGGTAAGGCTATCAATAAGTTTCATCAAAACAATCAGAGATTATGGCCAAGGCTAAACAAAACAAATTTAAGACAAACAGCAAAAGAATTTAGGAAACCCCGTAGAGACATGAGCTCAACAGGATGGTGTCACCCTTCTGTGGAGGAAATCATGCTGTCACTCATGAGCCTGCTGAGCCAACAGTGCATGTAGGAGGCAGCTCCAGAAGCCGCAGTGTCTTTAAATGATACAAGGGGCTGGTGATGAAGCTCAGTTGACAAGAGTGCTTGCCTGACACTTGCGAAGCCCAGGCCCTGCATAATTAATGCACCGTGGTGCACCTATAATCTCAGCACTCAGGAGTGGGAAGCACAAGAATTGAAGTTCAAGGTTACACAGTGAGGTCTAGGCTATCCTGGGCTATGTAAGGCCTTGCCTGAAATTGAAACAAAAGAAAACTCTAAACAATAACAAAAATAAGGACAGAGAGACAAGCATTATCAGTTTTAAATTGATGACTAAGTAAATAAGCACGCAAAAGTATAAATAGAGAGTGACCTGGATTCAAGTCCCACGTGACAGTTCACAACTGTCTACAATTCAGTTGCAGGGGACCTGACACCCATGGCAAAATACCGATACACATAAAATAAAAATAAATTAATTTAAAAACAAAAAAATATAACCCAGGGATTCAAAGAATGACCCCACATTCCTGAGCTCCCAGAGTGAGCGAAGTTCACTCTGAGGACCTTGCTAGTCATGTTACTCGAGAGAAGAATTCTCCACCTTATAGTGAAGTGGGGGTAGCCCTGCTGGTCAATGCTAAACATGTGGAAAACGCTTAGCAGCCAGAAGCAGGAAAAGAGTTTTGTGCTCGGACCTTCTTTGCCATGCCAATCAGGCTGAAATTCAGTAAGCCCAGACCTTTTCTCTCTGCATCCACTTAATCAAAGCGACAAGAAGGACATTAACCCACATCTCAGATTCCCAAGTTACAGCCAAAGTAGGTAACATTTGGGAAGATGCTCAGACCCATAAGCAGCACACAGGCATCTCGCCTTGCCAAAATGTTCGAATTCCAGTCCTAATTAAATCTCTCATCAATAAACTCAACAGTTTCTTTCATTGATTTGCCATATATTCACAAGCTGCTCTTTCTCAGGTACCAAAAAGAGGTATGCAGTAACTCGTAGTGGTACCTGAACAGAAAACCAAATAAAATCACCAGATTGAAAAGGAAATTCTTGGTACGCTTTAATCGCTCACTGAAAATATTATCCACCAGGCTCTTTCTGTGCATCAAACTCTTGCCACAAACCTTTCATTTCTTTCCTAATGGCTTTTGCACAGTAAGAAGTACACTCATCAATAATGCACATTTTTCAGGCATAGTAAAAATGTTTGTGAAAGGCTATTAATGCAAAAGCAAAATGCCCACATTGCAAACACTAATCCCCCCATTTATTTTAATTTTTTCTTGAAAGTACTTAAAACTCAGTCTGCATCAAAAAAAAAAAGGCAGATAGAGAAAGGTCAGTGGAAGGACTAGCAAAGTGCACCCATTCGAAAGACTCAGAAGCTTAGGACTTTGCCCAATAGATGATATTTATTTTCTTGATTTTAAAAATAACACAGCTAATTTCTTTTGGATGTGAAGGAAGGGTGATAAAAATATTCATGAACTAAGATCTATCACAAAAAGTTTCCAAAAAAGAGTGCATTTTTAATAAGGAGTTGTGAAGCCCCAGAAAAGTGGAGCATGTAATGGGGAAGTGACACACTCCTAACACTATACCGGGGATGGTTCCATTATAATGAGAGAAACTATTGGTTGGAACCAGAACAGCGATATTCTTCTCTCAGCTTCCACAGTCCCCACACCCCTGGAGTACCATTCGAGACAGTGATGAACTGTGGTCTCAATTCCCTTATTAGCTGTAAGACCTAAAAATTATATGTGCAATTAAAAGGCAAAATGCTGATATTACTCATAGGAAGCCCTTTGTACATTAGCAAGGTACAAAAGTCTGCTGACACTTTGCAACAGAGATAGTCAGCAGGGCAGAAGATTAATAGAGCCTCATAAATTTGCAGGGTGAATACAGGAGATGGGGCAGAATAAGCATGTTGGGTTAGAGATAAATAAAGGGCACGGTCAGCTTGACAAAACATTTAACAAGGACTACAACCAGTCCTTTCGCTCAGTTTGCTTGGCTGGCATTAGCTCGTTTTATATAACTCCACGTAATTACACCACAGCAGTTGCTTCCCGTGTCACAAAGGCCTCCAACGTGACCCAGAGCAGTGGGGGAAGCCGTCCATTCAGACTGGTTACACAGCCAGCGCGTCATGCTGCCCTGCCCACGCAGTTTTTCCAACCAAAGTCTTTGATGACCAAGTGGTTATCTTCTTCTTTATCTGTGCTCTCCTGGGTTCACTGGCTGCATTCCCATTCCTTGGTGGGGAAGCAAGACAAAGCACTCAAATTTCAAGGCAAAAAGAACACTAGTCTTCGTTTGCTTGCTCGTTTTGTTTTCTTTTTATTTTGTTTTGGGGGGTTGTTTTCTCTTTTTAGCTACTCATCATTATTACTTGGGAAATTAGTAGAATAGGATTTGATTCCATTTTTGAACAAATGCGTGTCATGATTTAATTAAATGAGCTCTGTCCATCCCTTTGTTATCATTGCCAGCTTAGGAAATGTTATCCTAATGTTCAGTAGATATATGAGAACCTTGTAGAACTTAAAATTCATTTTCTCTTTTAATTCCCAAGAGAAAACGCTTTCTTAAATTTCTCTGTGAAAATAAGTCGTGAAAATTTGTAGTCAAGATAAAATGTTTGGCACTGAAATTAGCTGTTACCTGTTTCCAGTAGAGATTGAGCAAAACCTTAAATATAAATCTGCGATGTCTGCAGAACACGTAACTATGTCTTTTGCCACGTGAACATGGGCTAGTCACAAAAGAAAGTTCAGCTTTTAAGTTGAGAGCAGGTCAAAGACCCTACACCAAGGGACACTACTTGGGTTACAAGGTAACCCAAGGAGTCCAACAGTTTTGTCATGTGAAAAAATGTCACTTACAACCAGGAACCTATGTAATTCGGGGGCCAGTTAGAGTAGTCCATCTCAGTCAGAAACTGTTTAAGCTTTGGAGAACATACTCTCCTAATCACTTGTCTGTGCTCACCTCCATGTTGGAAGAGTGGTCGAGATGAAGGTGGCCACTGTGGTAGAGTTTCCCAGCCCGTGGTGTTGTGAAATGTAAAGACTAGCCTTAGAACTTCTCACCACGTGGGCACTTGTGGCGGGAACTACAGGGACACTCTAGTTATGTTTCTACATCCTGTGATGTTACTGTTGTGTCTAGGTCTATGGTGGTCTTTTCGGGAGCAAGCTCGCATGACATTTGCATCGAGAGAGCCCCAGCTTCATTGTATGTTCATCAGCACTTTTGTTTATCCTCTCTCTGGAGGCCCTTAGGAGCCTTTGCTCTGAGGAGGCTTCTCAGAGCAAAGATAAGCTTCTGTGCATGGTCTGGGGAGCGATTTATTTGACTTGGTCCTCTGTCTAAATTCAAGAACTGCATTAAAGCCCTAGCATTACAGAGTTTGGTCACTTAAGAATAAGAGTGAGGGCCAAGTTTCAATTTCAAAATCGAAAGGCTAAGAAATAATGGCGTATTTCTTATTGACTCAAGAAAATATCTACTTTTAAAAGCTAATTGCTAAAAGAATGTTTTTGTTGTGTGGTTCCTCAGGAAGGAAATTCAAAGCAAGACTCCAGATAAGAACATCCAATGGAGCATTTATTTAGCCCCAAGTGTACTTTCATAGAGCAGAATATGAACCTTCTAGAACTTTCTTCCACAGTAGCAAGAATTATACTCACATAAGACACCCTGCTTATAGATGCCTCTTCATATTCCCAAGTGTTCTCATCACCTACCCAGAGGGTTGTTTTTCAAGATATGATTTTGCCCACTACAATGGCCTAATAAGGCAGCAATTGCTTGTTTTGTTTCTACTTAATATTCTGAGTTTCTTCTTTCTCCTGAGTGTATGAAAAGTAATCTATAAAATGACCACTCACAGGGCTCTGGCTTTCTAGTGAACTATCTATATGTAGTAAGTGTTACAGATGAATATTCACCATTAAAAAAATCATTCAGAACTCTCAGATTGGCAATACACCTTGGTGCCCCACTTAACAAGAACTATACTTTCATTGAACTATTGCTTCAAACTTCCATGTTCCTTTATGAGTAAACAAGTCTGCATTCTTTGAAAGCCATTTTTCCACTCTCTCTTTTAAATTTATGATCTAAATAATGTGCCCCCACTAAGGGAATAGCATGCTGCCTTCATACTGTGAGTAACATCCAGAAGTCTCAGTCATTCACACGTTTAAACAAGGCTGCTAATCAGACTTACTCTGTTCACTGTGTCCTGGATCCTCTTGGCAAAAGCCTCATCTAAAAATAACATGACATTCCATTAATAGGAGACCAGGCACTTGCTATTACAAGATGAATGCCACTCCAAGATTCAAGTCCCTTGTTAACCTGTGTAATCTGCCGCAAATATAACCCATTTGACCAAGCATTTGAATGAATAAGAATAAATCATTGCTGACTTTCAACCCCACAGAGATTAGGAACAGTCTCTCTCTCTCTCTCTCTCTCTCTCTCTCTCTCTCTCTCTCTCTCCACTTGTATACATATACAGAACCTAAGTGATACTAAAAATAACTGAAATCAATAAATGAGATTAGAGGTAAAAGAAGAGAGTCAACATAGCAAGATTTTTGGTGAACCTGTAAAAGGAAAATACACATTATGAAGTCTGGAAAAAGAGTAAAATGTTTGCCTCAAAACTGCATTCTGTCTCTGTGATTTTCCCAATCATGACTTCTGAACTGACTGCTTGGTATCCTGCATGAGACTAAACAAAACCTTCTAAACGAGGGTGACAGTTATGTGGTTTAATCTCTTGGTGAGGGACTGGCAATGGGACCAGAATTTATCCTGGGTTCATGAAATGACTTTTGGGAACCCATTCCTTATGGTGGAATATCTTTCTCAGTCTTGATACAGCAGGGAGGGTCTTGGTCCTGCCTCAACTTGGTATACCAGACTTTGTTGACTCCCCAACAAAGGAAGGACTTATCTCCTCTGAGGAGTGGATGGGGGTGGGATGGGGAGGTGGAGGGGTGGGTGAAGAGGAGGGAACTAGTACGTAAAATTTTTAAAAATTAAATAAAAAAAGTTGGGGCTGGGGTTGTAGTCCAGCAATGAAGCACTTGCCTGGTATATACAAAGCTCAGACTTCAGTCTCCCTCATGAAGAAGGGAGAAGGAAGAGCCTGTTCTTGTAATTTTCACTAGCAGGTGATGGGCTGCAATCCACCCTTAGGTAGCAAACCCCAGTAGGGTTCCTTAGGAAGCACTGACTAAGGTAAGACATTTGCTTCCTAATGACAACATTTGCAATATTCAGACATGACTATGCACTGTCTTAACTTAGCATAAAACATTTATAATTCTCACTTAACAATGGACAAGGAAAATGGGAAAATACATATTCAAGTGTTTTGGAATATGCAGGTGAAATAATTGGAAATGACTGCCTTAGCGTGATGTTTCATGACTAGATAAAATAAACAATGTGGAAATGGTGATTCCACCAAGGGTGGGGAGACAGCATTGTGGTTTGGGATCTGAAAAACTGAATTTAATTGAACTGACTTATGGTAAATTTATTGTTTTACTGTCTAGAACGGACACACCTTTTAACAGCCTCTTCAAAAGTCATTTGTCAAGTCCTGGTTGAAAATTTCTGAAAGCAGAGAATTCAACATCACTTTTTGTTTTGTTATTCGAGACAATGTTTTTCTGTGTACTTTTAGAGCCTGTCCTGAAACTAGGTCTTGTAGACCAGGCTGGCCTCGAACTCACAGAGATCCATCTGCCTCTGCCTCCCAAGTATGGGGTTTAAAGACACACGCCACCACTGCCCAGCTGGATTCAACATCTTAAAAAGCAGCTCTTCACACTGTCAATGTGCAGCATCACATGTTCTTTACCTAGACAGCACTATTTCATCATCAAATGACTAGTTTGGGATAGAATACTCTGGAAGTTACAAAAGCCGCATTTTTGCATGCATCACATGTTCTTTACCTAGACAGCACTATTTCATCATCAAATGACTAGTTTGGGATAGAATACTCTGGAAGTTACAAAAGCTGCATTTTTGCATAGGAGAAAAGCAAATATGGCAAGGCACATGTCTTGGTCTATTTTGTGCTGTTAGAAATGTTTGAAACTGGAAGAGCGTTATTTGACTCATTTCTGGTGACTGCAAAGTACAAACAACATCCTACTAGTATGTGGGACAGCTTCTTCCAACATGGTAGAAAATAAAATGGGAGGCATGGATGTGTGAAGACAGGCACACCGGGTACCCTAGCTTGACAGTAACTCACTCTCATATAATCCAGTCTTGCCTAAACTAACTCGGTCCTGAGAAATGGTGATAAATCCATTATTATGCTGGTGACATGAATGCCCAATAAAAGCATGACAGTGTTATCATCATAACATTGGACTAAGGTTCAACTTGCAGTCAACTTGGGGAAATCATATTGAATCACATGGCAGTAAACCAAGGGACAGCTTTTCAGGGGGAGGGGATACTTATGAACCATCCTTTTTATTGGACTTAAATTTGCTTTTGAGGCAAAAGCTCCCTATCTAATGTGTGATCCTCCTGCCTCAGCCTCAGAAACACAGATGTGTGCTACCACCTCTGGAAAACTGGGTACTGAATGGTATTTGGAAAACATCTTGCCATGAGATTCTTATCAAGGCCTTTCTTCACCTCTTCAGATTCCTCCAAGATCTTTCTCCCTTCATTCTAACCCTTGCATGTTGTTAGTTTTACCTGAAAATCAGATGCCTGACTAAGGTAATCATAACTACTTATGAAAATATGTCTTATAAAGGCAAAAGCTGCAATTCACACACAACAGCATCTAACGTTTAGAAGTAAGTTCTTTTAAAAACAGATTATTGATAATATCTCTAGGCTAGGTGATCATAGAGCAAAAGAGGGAATTTACTTTAAAATAGGGGAGGCAACTCGGTAAACTGACTGCCCCATTTGGAAATGGTAAGGGGTGATGACATGGATATGAAGAGTTTTGTGGAGAACAAGATTAATGGTGATCTAAATCAAATTTTAGGGGCGGTTTTTTAAAGATAAGTCAAGATTGGCTCATTGCAATGACAGAATCCTTTTAATATGGTCTTTTGATGTCTCCCAGTGAGTATTTCTCTCATGTACTCAGGAAATAAAAGGCTAGAAAAGTTGGCACAGTCCTAGGAATTGGTATCTCATATGCTTTAAATTTATTGCTAATGGGCTAAATATCATTAAGTGATCTTGTTCAAGGAAGTAATGAAAGAACTGTCGTGCTTAGTAGCATTCTGAGAGCAATGCACACAGCTACTCTCATTTGGAGAGAAAGCAAGGAGAAGCCGAATGAATACAGTAAAAAGAGCAATGGCTATAAAGAAAAGATTTGACAAATCTGTGGAGAAAAGACATAGGTCTTGGCAAACAATTGAAGGTGGCTTGTGAGAGTAAGGGGACCTCCAGTGTTTTTGTTTTGTTTGAATGACTGGGGTAGACCAAGATAGGCTGGTGGAAGTGAGCTGGTGAGTTCAGGTTCGGGCCTGGAGAGTCTGAAGTAACTCTGAAGTCTGTAATATCGAGGTCTAGAAGCCACACTAGCATTTGAGTATTTCCAGTACCATGGCAGAGACTGTGCAATAACTTGGAAGTCTAAAGTAAGAGCTGAAGTCATAGTCACCAATAACAAGCTATTCGGGAGGGACGTGTCATAGAACTGAGAACAAATTACCAGGGAGCTATGATTTTTGAAGCAAACGGAGAAAAAAAAATTGCTCAGTGTTGAGCACCAGGGAAGCGGGGACAAAATTGGGGGTGGAATGATATGGAAGATTTTTGTTTTGTATGTTTGTCTTTTGGGGAATAGGGTCTCACTATGTAGCCCTGGTTGGTCTAAAATTCCCAATATAGCTCAGGCTGGTCTCAAGTTCAGTGATCCTCCTGCCTCTTCCACCCAAGTGTTAGAATTAGAGCCCTGCAGAACCATGATTGTCTTTTGACATAGAGGTTTTAACTGAAGGTAGTGCTTAGGAATCCCTGTTTGTCTTTCCCATAGCTCCCTATCAAATTGAATGCCTCTTGTGTAATGTCTCAGTGGTAAGAGAATCAAGGTTCATCAGCCAGACACCTAAATGACTGTGTTCTGAAAAGACCTGATCCTTCATGTAGAAGCACACAATTTATGGGCTGGTCCAAGTTCTGAGAGGAAGTCCTATTTAAGAGAATTTTGCCTAAATACCAACCAATCAAATGACCTTTAAAAAATAAAAATAAAAAAAATCTGGTTGTACAGAGAGGTGACACGTACGATGGGTCTGAGTTTTCACAAAATTTCTGTATTGAAATTTTACTTTACGGTTCACCAAGAAGTTCCTTTTTTATTTAAAAAATGCAATGATCTGAGGCCAGTGAGATAGTTCAGCAGGTAAATGTGCTTGCTGCTGAGACTAATGATTCCTGCAACTCCCATGGTAGAAGGAGAGATCATTTATATGTGTTCTCCGATTTCCACAAGGATGCCTTGATACACAAATACACACTTGCTCTTGCTCTGTCTTTCTCTTTCTCTTACACACATCTCTCTCTCTCTCTCTCTCTCTCTCTCTCTCTCAAACACACACACACACACACACACACACACGTACATGCACACTAAATAGATAAATTATAATTAACCAGTGAATGAAAGTTCAATTTGTTAGGAAGAGGTCACACTGTGATAGGGACCTTAATCCAATGTGACTGGTGACCTGATAAGGACAAATTTGAGTAGAGATACATCATGGTAAGATTCGGGCAGATGTTCAGATCCTACAAACCATGAAAGCTAAAGTTTGGTAGAGGTTGATAGGACAAAGACTTGGAACAGATCCTCCCTAGAAACAGTCAGGAGGAACCAACTGTGCTGGTCCTTTGATTTTGCACTCGCAGTCTCCAGACCTTGCAAACTAATGCAGATACAGATGCTGATAAACACATAGAAATAAGGTGGCTGATAGAGCCATTAAGATCACGAAAAGCTTTATTAAGAAGCATCCATAAGAATGAACAGGTGGAGTGTCTACAATGGTAGAACACTTGAATCAACAGATCTCAAGTCCTAAGAGATAATGATGTATCTGTTTCAGTTTCATTTCATTGTTAAGACAGAAATAAATGCCCTGACACAAGAAATTTTTGTAAGAAAGAGTTTATTGTACATTATGATTCCAGGTTACAGTCTGCTGATGAGGGGAATTTAAAGTAGCAGAAATTTGAAGCTGCTAGCCACAACACATCAAAAAAGATGCTGTTCTGATGGGGGATGAGTCTATTGCATACTAGTTTATGGGCAGAAGAATAAATATTTATAATGCAGTTTGGTACTATATAACTTTAACATAATAGTAGAGACTATTGCATCCCTAGATATGGCTTCTTGTCCCCCCCCCATACAGAGAGAGAGAGAGAGAGAGAGAGAGAGAGAGAGAGAGAGAGAGAGAGAGAGAGAGAGAGAGGAGAGAGATCCAGGAAAGTTCAGGTAACACCATGGAAGAGGAGAGAGGAGGTGGAAAGGGGAAGTCATGAAAGATTTCTACAAAATGCCGTTGTGGGACAGCTTATCTCAGAACTGAAAGAAGAGCTCACAGTATTGTACTCAGTGTGTCCATCATGAACCTTACCTGCCTTCTGGAGAAATCTGCTAAATGTGATGACATCAAGAAGGTGATTAGACAGGTGTTAGAGGGTCCTCTAAAGAACGTCTTTAGGATCGGGTTGTCTCCTGAAACTTTAGCCATGACAGTCTCCTTCACTTTGGATCCTGTGGCTGATGTGAGCAACTTTTTCTAGCATGACAATGAATTTTGCTGCAGCATTAGGGTGGAGAACTTAAGGATTCACTTGACTTTTTAGTATTAAGAATCTCTGGACCATCCACCCAAACAAGAACACAAAAAGAATGGAGAAGACCTGACACAACCCATCCTCCAAAACAGTGAAAGTGCTTCACAATTTGCATCCTAGGCCACCAGAAGAAGGGAGAAGCTTGGGGAACCCTACTCTTTCACAAACCATCAGCAAAGTTCACTGTTTCCAGCTCCATTTCCCCCAAAAGACATTACATTGGTTTATTAGTTTCTATTTTTGCCATAACTGTAGACTATCTTAAAACAACACAAGTCTTTTAGAGTGTGAAAGATCAGAAATATTTCTAGCCAGGTGATTGCAGGGCTGAATTCCTCCCCAAGGTTATGTGAACAATCCATCTCTACTCTTTCTTCCCTCTCTTCTCATGGCTGTTGGCATCCCTCAACCTATGGTCCTTTCTCTCCAATATTTCACCACAGAAACACGGATCTTTCTAATTATTTCAATCTGACCTCTGATTTCTTCATCACATATCTTACTGAATGTAGTAGTTCTGCTTTTATGAGCATTATTATGCTAGAGAGACTACATAAGAGATATGAGATAGTCTATCTCGTTAGTTAATCACATTAGAATGTCTCTTCTGCAAGCTGAATATTGTGACACATCCCTGTAATTCCAGCAACCAAGAGACAAGGCATAATGTTTATGAGCTTCAGGGCGTTTGTGGGAATATGTGCTGTTTCAGACCAACTTGGACTGCATGAGGCACTTTCTAAAGAAAATAAGAAGACCTAAACATTGTCCATTTCATATATGATAGCATTATTCATGGTTTCTGGGGTTCGAATGTACACATAGTGGAAGGAAATAATTCTACCCACCATAGAGTAAGAAGAAAAACTACATTTGAGAGATCAGAGTTTGAGAAAAGTATTTTTAAGAATATAAGTGTATACATCTTGTCGTGTGGAATGGTTTGTAGGTACAGAGATTAAAAACTTGTCCTCTCATATCCACTAAATCATAGCAACAATAGTGAACCTTTACTGTTGAATGAAGCTAAACAGGTTAAATAGGGTTCTTTGCCATTCTCAAAAATTCTGAATGTTAAGTGTTAAATTCTGCATACATGTTTTGTAGTTATTTGTGAAGGCATAACTATTTCAAATGAATATTTTTCTCCTTTCTGTCCAATGTGTATGGATATTTCTTTGGGCAGCCAGTTCACAAAGAAACAACATGGAAAATAATTAATAATAATAATTATAATAATATATTGTATAATAATATATAATATTATTATTTATTATGCAAGCTTGGCATTAGCTTAAGCTTGTTTCTAAATAACTCTTATAACTTAAATTAACCCATTTCAATTAATCTACATGCTGCCACATGACTTGTGGCTTTTATCTCTCCTCCTCCATGTTCTGCTTCTTCTGTGTCTCCTCTGGTATCTCTCCTGTGCTTTGATTCTTTTCCTGTTCTTCTCTCTCTACCCTGAAGGCCCCCCACAACCTCTTCCTGCCTAGGTATTGGCCATTCAACTCTTTATTAAACCAATTAGAAGGTGTCTTGGAAAAGATACATATTTACAGTGTACAAAAAGTGTACACAATGTTTCTGCTTTTTGCCTAAATAAAAAAGAAAGATGGTTAACTCTAATACAATAAAACTATATACAATAAGAATAATTATCGAGTATTGTCTAAATAAAAAGGGAAGGCTTTAAAACTAGCATAGTAAAACTATATGAAATAAGAACAATTTTCAGATAAGAATTAATTCAGAGGTGGTGGTGGTGCACTGGGGAGGCAGAGGCAGGTGTATATTTATGAGTTTGAGACCAGTCTGGTCTACAGAGAAAGTTCCAGGATAATTTGCAAAAATTTGCATAGAGAACCCCTGTCTCAAAAAACTGAAAAAAGAAAAGGAATTACATTTGCAATGTCCAGTTAATTTGCATTTGGCAAATTCAGGGAAAATACTCCATTATCTATCCTATCTTGGTGAGTCCAAAGTTTTATACCTAATTTACTTCTTATCTAAATTGTATCACCAACCCAAAGCTATATTTTAGGCTTTAAAACATTTTATTAGATAAATAATTTAAACTTTTATGTCTCTTAACCTCCTACATTTTATAGCTTTGTTGTAAGGCTTTTTAATTTGTTAACAAGGAAAACTGTAACTATAACTATTTAGTCTTAAACTCCTTCAGAGACCTGAGAATAATATAATATTACCTGTGTAAACAGGAAGTATATAAAAACAACTTCCAAAATTATAGAAATAAGAGAAACCACTAACTGAAAGGACATTCATGTATGTTTCTCTACAACTTTGGGCATACATTTTTATCCTACAGACCTGGAATATCTGATAAACTTTTCTGTGAGGCAGGAATTTTTGAAGGGCTGTTCCACCCTGTCTTGTCAAAGTTCAGCAGTCACTTTCATTTGTGTCCTGCTTGTCCAGTTTGTATAGCAAACTGACTGAAGTCAAGGCAAGGACAGTTTCTTGCCCAAATGGAGAAGCTTGCCACAGATAAAAGCAAACTCCACATGGAGGTTCTTTGATGCCCATCATCTTCCTTTGAAATAAATTAGTGCTGCCAGGAGTCTCACTGTCATGAAAAGTCTTATGTTATTAAAACATTTTAAATACCATATCCCATAGGTCTTTGAAATATTTGAAGACTATTTATCTATCTATTTAAAATACATCTCTATTTGACCAAAAACCATACTTTATGTGACTATAAGTTTGATTGTTACAGATTACTAACTACTAACCTGTCTTTCTTTATTATCTTAAATATCATTCAAGGACTAAAACTTTAATTTTTTAAAATGAGCTGCATAAATACAATACCTCAAACAAGAATAGGAACATATTTATAGTATAACAAAAATAGCCTTAATGTTTTATCAATATACATAAATCCATACCAATGAAAAGTATTTGAGACTAATGATTGTGCAAAAGTAGACTCAGCAATTCAGCCTTTTATTCCATCATTTCTATACTAAATCTTCCCTTTTTCCTTCAGAAAGAGATCTCTAAATTTAATCTCCTTTGTTTAGCTTTTTCCCTGACAATGACCAATAACAACTTGTGATCCATCAAATGACTAAAACCCACCTACCTCACCTCTTGAGAATTTTGGCGTTGAGTTCTCTAAACATTTTCCTGTTGTCTAAGGGTGATGGTATCTTTGGGGGACCCTGAGAAGATTAGGATAATGGTCAATTCCTGGGAGAGATAGCTATAACATTTTTTGTCCAGGCTCTGTGCAATGGGAAAGTGCAAGGCTTATCTGCAGTCCTACCTAGAATAGTCTGTGAGGCTGGGTCATCTCAGCTAGCAGCTCTGAAGTTGTTCTGGATGTAGAATTTTGAAAAAATTATAGCAGAGGCATTCTGAGAGGCTGAATCCCTTGGCTCACTTGTTTTCATTGTTATTTGGTCCTTCTTTTCTGAAGACAGAGATTGTGTTTTCATTTTTTTTTCTGCCACACATACACAAATAACCACACAAAACTATATTAATCACACCACTTTTTATCTTATGGCTCAGGAATATTCCTAGCTGGCTCTTACATCTTAAATTAACACATTTCTATTAATCTATGTATCACTATGAGACTCTGGCTTACTGATAACATTCTGGCGTCTTTTTCCTCCAGCAGCTATATGGTGTCTCTTTGACTCTGCCTATTCACCCTCTATATCTTTGTTCAGATTTCCCACCTGGTTTTACTCTGCTAAGTCATTGGCCAAAACATATTTATTCATCAACCAATAAAATTAACACATATGCAGAAGGACATCCCACATCATGAAGACACACAAACTTTTAAATGTTTTATATATATATATGAAATTATATATGTGTAAATTATATATATGTGAAATTATATATATATATATACAATTATGAAATGTATGGTGTTCACAAGTCAGCTGAAGATGGTTTTCTGTTTCATGTCTGAGTAGGTTAAAGGCAACTGTCAACTTTATATGTCTGTTTGGATTATATAACCAAACTATCATGAAGACTCTGTGGCCAACAAGATTTATCATGTCTTATTTAGTCTCAGAGCTGCTCCCATGTAAAATGATCATTTAAAAGACATTACCTGTCTTGTAGTTTTTTTCTGGACTTCCCCCTCATGCCTGCATCAAGATCCTCAGGAGGTCTTCCCTAGTCAAACTTGACCTTTATTAACTTTTAAGGAATCCATAGCTTTTTGTTTCCTAAGGAAACAAAGGCTTAAGGTCTCTCCCAATGCAACATATTTCTTTCTTTCTTTTTTTTTTTGGTTTTTTGAGACACGGTTTCTCTGTGGCTTTGGAGCCTGTGCTAGAACTAGCTCTTGTAGACCAGGCTGGCCTCGAGCTCACAGAGATCTGCCTGCCTCTGCCTCCTGAGTGCTGGGATTAAAGGCATGCACCACCACCACCCAGCTATATTTCTTGACTGTCATCTGAAACTAAGCTATATAGGCTGGCTTAATTCAGCAGTCCCTTCAATAATCCAATGTCTCTCAGAAGTTGTTGTTGACTCATCATCTTTCAAAAACTTCAAAGTCAAGAAAACACCATATAGGATCCAAATGCCTTGTGTATTTCCCATTCTTATGTGACTTATTTCTTTTTAATATTTTACTTTTTTTAAAGACTCACTTTATTATTTCTAAACTATTTTTTTCTATTACTGTATATAATAGCATTTAAGCACATTTTTAAACAGTCTATATCTATTTAGATTTTTTCCCCCAACCTTGACCTGGCTTTACTAAACACCAACAGCATTCTCTGATGGCATGAGCTTCAACAGTGGCATAGATTGAACTGCTAGGCAGTGGCTAGGCCTTCTACTACTCAGCTCTGATAGCTGGCTATGCCCCCTCCATTCCCTGAGAGTCTGGGCAGGAGCTTCATTTACCACCCCAGCTCTGGGAAGTTGCTTAGCCTACTTTCCAGAGTCCCTGCCTATAGCAGTCAATTGTTGTGAGTTCTCATATAGAGGCCCACATGGCAACAGTGGTGGTGACATCTGGCATTACTTCTCCATCTCTGTTGTCATGTCCCATGTTGGGTGCCAAATGTAGATATATTTTCCTTTGGGTCATTATCTCACAAAAAAGCAACATGGAGAGTTTTTATTAGTTATGAAAGCTTGATCTTAGCTTAGGCTTATTTCTAAGTAGCTCTTATAACTTAAATTAACTTGTTTCTATTAATCTACATGCTTCCATATGGCTCATGGCTTTTAATTCTCCTCATATATGCCCTGCTTCTCCTGTGTCTCCTCTCACATCTCTTTTGTGCTTCCATTTATCTCTTCTTCTCTCTTTCTGTCCAGAAGTCTCTCCTAACAACTTCCTGCCTAGCTTTTGGGCATTCAGCTCTTTATTAAGCAAATCAGAAAGCATCTTGGAAAAAAATACCTCTTTACAGTATAAAAAGTAGTATAAAAAGTTTATCTAAAGCAGTCTAATATAATATGGGCTTCTGATAATTTCCTTGTGTGATTAGAGCTTATGCTTTTAATTTAATGCATGGATAGTCACGAAGTTCGGTATTCATGACCTCTGATAGTAGAGCATTAATAGAAAATGTATTTTTTTATATAACTCTAAGTCAGTATGATGTTTGATAGCCAAATGTCTTTGGGTATTAGTGCTCATGGTGGTTTGAATGAGAACAACCTCCATAAGTTCATATGTTTGAATACTTGGTCAAAACTTGTCTGATGGGCTAATTTACATTCACATGCGTCTAGGCACTCAGGATTGGTAAGAGGAAGTAGATCAATCTCATATGATTTAACGCAACAGCTCAGTATCTCATATTTAGACACCAGATTTTCTATACAGAGAGACAGCTTTGAGAGAAATAAAATTATAAATAAAGCTATATTTTCTTAACTAAAAATGAGTCCAATTATGCTAATGACTTGCTAGCTTGTCCTCTGTTCTATTTTTGTCCATTGTTGCCCCTGCTCTACATATCAGGGAACTGAGTCTGAAAACTACATTTCCTGTCATTCTTTGCTAGAAGGGTGGGTGGCGCTGGTGGAACTGAGAAAGGTGAGAAGTTCTTCTATGCTTCTGGCCAGCTTTTCTTGAAGCAGCATCTATAATGAAGGCTGTCTCTCCCATACCTTCACTTTCTGTCACAAACCCTGTTCATCTGTGGTTCCTATAAAAACAGAAAAGCTTCTCTCTTACTTCCACACCCTAGAATAATTCCGAACTGGTCAAATCCTCGTTTAAATCTTTTCAGTCATTCGGGCTGTAGCAATATTTTGCTGTGAAATCTCTGGACTGTCTCTTGTTGGTTTTCTGGCTTTGCCAACACTTTTTTCCCCAACAACATTTCTATATTGAATTTTTACCTATTAAGTTTTAAAAAGTGAATTACCTAGCATGGTGTCTGTCTGCCTGGCTATACTGTGACTAAGACAACATCAGGATCTTGTGTCTCCCTTCTTCTCAAAGAACATACTGCAGCCCTTTGGTTATCAGAGATTTACAAAGGGACTTGAAAGAAAAAAGATGTAAAAATTTGTCCTGTTGAGACTATTCATGCAAACTGAATGCCCATGAGTTCAGCTTTGAGTACATACACAGGAACTTTTTGTCTGACTGTTAATCTCAGATGTTTCTTGCTTTGAAGTAATCATGCTTTTCTCACTTTTCCTCCAGCTGTAATTACATACCCTGTGCCATCATGCTGCATTTCCCAGATCTGACACAAAGCCAACTCACTATCACTATTCAAATAATAATGAGAACTTGCTGGTCTTTCTTGGCTCTAAACAACTGGTAATAGAACATATAACTCAGTTGGAAAAAGAGAAATTAAAAGCTAAAGAATCTGTGGACAGGAAGGGAAAGAGAGCAAGAAAAGACTGAGCTCCAAAGACCGAGCATCTACAGTACTTGGTATTGAGACACTCTCTCCTTCGCATTCTGCCTTGGCTTCCTTTGGCAATAGCTCTCCCAGTCACAGCCCCTGTATGTGTGCTTTCCGCAGCTGGAAGCTCTCCAGCCTAGCACTTTACTTCACGCAAAGGCTCTAACTCTCAAATATTGACTCGAGAACTCAGTCTCCCTGGTGCCAGGCCAATTCCTAAAGATCGCTTCATGTATAGCTTTGGTTATTGTTATCTACAATGCGGGGAGGATTCCAGTTACTGGACTAAACTCATCTATGCAGAACTTATTTTATTGTAGTTCACCAAAAGTGTCATACCTGTACATAATTCCACATAGAGTGTCCAATCCATTTTTATTTGTAGAAAACAATTTATCTTTTAATGTACTTGAACTACACACATCATATATTAAGGGCAAGGACTAGTGTGCACCTGGACAGTTTGTAAATAAAATTGGGTGCTCTCCAACTTGGATGCAAACCGTTGGCGTTCAGTGTTTGGAGGCAGAGCATTTTCCCTCTTCTGAATCGGATGCCCGCTCTGCATTTGGTCAGGGCTTTTGAAAGAGGTGTAGTGCATGGAAAAGAGATGTAAGGTTAATGCTTATAACTGGTATTTGGTTATTACCAAATAACCACATTTAAAAACATGGTAAAGTTAAAAAATGTGAAGCATCATTTTCTCTCCTCATAAGTTGCCTGTAATTCTTTGTCTAAGGCTGGGACCCTGAAAAATCTTCCCTCTTCCATGTTAACATACATGTGAATGCAATATTCAGGAGAACAATAATCCAGGAAAACCATGTATCCATGTTTTGCATCCATGGTTTATGTAGCCATTTCTAGGAGAGTCTTTCACAACCAACTTCCTGGTACTCTAGCTATACTGCTATTGTTTACTGTCTAGAACTTGATGCTGTGATCCTATACTAAAGACACTACATACTTGAATCAAAAACTATGGATAAGTCAAGCTGGCATTGATCTGGAAGCTTCCGCTCTACAGGTTACCGTTTGCAGGGCTGAAAGGTCCTAGATCTCACACCCTACTGGAGGATGGCACCTGCACACGTAAACTCACAGCACTTAGGACAGCGTGCACAAGACTTGTGCAAGCGTATGAAGAAAGGAGGTGGTCAAGCAGTCCTCTTCCTAGACCAGGAGCTATGATAATTGGTAGCTTCTGGAAGAGGGAGAGGCTTGCTTGGCGTTTTGCTATAGAAACAGGCAAAGTACGTAGCGGATTAACCCTTTACCACTTGTTCTCTGCTTCCGTTACACGATCTTCAGCCCAGGGATGAAAGAGCTGAATTATAACTAGAAATACTTCATCAGCTTGTGAATAGAAGGGAAACACTCTCACAGAGCCATAGGCAGTTTACTGACTCCTACCACCTGCAGCGATGACTCCTTGTGGAACACTTACATTAATCAGGGCAAGGGAATCCAACTGTTGACAGGGCAAAAAAAAATACTCAGTTCCAAAATATATGGCTCCAGAGGTGTGCTCTGTCTGACTCAGCCCGTCAACCACTAAACAGCGTGCTGGGTGTACACACACCTTTCATCTATCACAGGTCGTTCTCTCTTTCATTCTTGTTTAGCTGGCACATAACCGGCTCCCGGTTTCCTCTACCCACTCACTCATTTTTATTGTTGCCCTCTGAACTCCCTCCAACTTGTCAATGTATTTCTTCTATCAAAATGCCCCCCAAACTGCTATAAAAATAATCTGATAATTTTTTGACGGAAATAGTGTTAATATTAAATAGCCCCCAAGCTTCAAGACATTTAAATCTGCGTATGACCTTCAAATGTTTCAGCTCTTGCTCTCAGGCAGTTCCCATTCCAGTATGTCTTCTTTGTAAAATCATGCTGACTTGGACCACTTCTGGTGCCATTTCTAGGCCACTTCTTGACTTAACAGTATTCTTTTGTGCTCTATCTTTGAGTAATTCCATTAGGAGGAGTGTAATGAATGAAGCAACAGATTATCTCTGTACATAAGGCTGACCTGCATGACATTGACAACACATTGAGAGATATGTAGACTGTTTCCATAGAACGGAGAAGGCTTAGTGATGCTATCTAGTAAGCAAGAAGACAGTTCTCAAATGTGAATGGCCTTTAAGTTTAGACACTGTTTTGTGAAAGAAGTGACGTCTTTTAAGGGGCGTTACACTACAGACTACTCACTGTAGTATCAAACCGCATAGACAGTGTAGACAGCGTAGCAGAAGCCAGCAGCCAGAAAGAGCCCAACCTAGACAGCATAGGTTATAGAGGACACCACAGCAATAGCAGAGCAGCCTAGAACCAGCCAAGATCATCATACGAGTCAATAACAAAAACTTCACTCTTAAGACAGAAACCGTGACTCAGTGATAAACAGCCATTAGGAAGAATCAGAGCTGACAGTGTTCAACGCAGCCGTCATCAGGAAACGTGGAGTCCACCATCGACAGCCTTACCACCCTGAGTGCACCAATCACTTGTGATCTCAGAAGCTAAGCAGAGTCAGGCCTGGTTAGTCCGTGGAAGAGAATTCTTTTCGTCCTAATTAAAGACATAAATTTGGTGATGGAGCCACTGTTACTATAATTCTCCATCCTTCCTAAGGCACTGGACTTGGATCTATATACAGGGTCTCTCAGTCCATTGACAACTTTGGATGAATAATTCTTTATTGTGGTACCTGCCATGTGCACTGAAGTGGTGTCTATCAGTGTTCAGACTTCTGTATCCTCATGCCGATGGCACCGTCCAAGCAACCTTAGCTAAGCTACCTAAATTCTCTGTCTTGAGACTCAGTTTTCTGATAACATAATACTTATCTCATGGATTATTGTAGGATTTAAAAGTAAGATAAGAAAATCGATTGGCATAGTGTCTACCATGTAGCATGCACAAAATATACCTTAGCTTCTTTTCCTTTGATATCTATTAGTTTGCATTACAGAATTGAGCTAAAATTGTCTCCATGTCTGTTTTGGCCAGTTTCCCAAATCCGAGTCCTCTTTCGAATTTTATTTAAGGGAAAACACAAATCCAGTGGCACTTCATAGCTATCCTATCAACATTTATTCCTAAAATAAGAAAAATCAAGAAGAATGAACCAGAGAAGAGAGGTTGATATTGCAAATTCCATTTTAGTGTAGAATATCCTACTCAAGACTGGAAAAAAGGACAGCAGTCTGAGTAAATAAAGAAGAATGACACGTTTCCTAAAATGATTTGTGTGGTGTGTGTGTGTGTGTGTGTGTGTGTGTGTGTGTGTGTGTGTCTACACACACATGACTACTCATGAATCCAGGTGTGGAAAGCAGAGGTCAATATTGGGTGTCTACCTATTTTTCTCTCCATCTTACTTTAAAACCGTTTTTTTTAATTGAAATGGAATTACATTTTCCCACTCTTTTTCCTCCCTCAAGCTCTTCCCAGTTATTCTCTCTTGAGCCTCTCACTTGTGCCTAACCCACAAGCAGTTAGTCATCTTTCTTTTATTATATATGTTACACGCACATACATATATATACACACGCACATATATGTATATACCCTTTGTTGTGTACACATAGTTTCAAGGCTGACTGCTCTTTTCTGTTCTTTTAAGGCAGCATCTCTTAGTGACCTGAGAACTCACTGAGTCAACCAGACTAGTGATTCTTGGGATCCTCCTGCCTCTGGATTCTCAGCCCTGGGACCGCAAGCACAAACTGCCATGCCTTGCTTTTTACATGGGTGCTGGAAATAAAACCTCAGGTCCTTGCTTGTACAGCAAGCACTAACCCACCGTGTCCCTTAAAAGACTCTTCATCATGTTCCATCCCACACACAAAACCTGGCGTCTCTGTGGTTCTGAGCTATTTCTTCTCTCTTAAGGTTTATCAACACACAAAGGAGAAATGGCCAACTGAAGTAAATAATTTGATAAACTGTCATGGATAAAAATTAATTTTCAGTAGCTGATAAATGAATGATGACAGTGGTTTATAATGTGATTGGAACCTTACTTAGATAAAAGAATAAAGGAGGGATGTAAGTCTGTGGTCATGATAAATAGCAGCCTATCAACTTAGAAGGAGACATCAAGGAACACAACAAAAAGATCAGTATTGAGCCACAGCATAAGGTCTGGCAAAGACTGAATGTTTGTGTTACTTTCAGCTTGTGTTAAAATTCTAAGGTTCAAGATGACCACATCCGTATCATCTTTGGAAGGTAGTGAAGTTTCAGTTAGTGCCCCCAAATGAGCTCCCCCAGGGCATCTTCACCACTGCCATCATATGAAGCTAGAGGAAAAGTAAATTATGAAGGAAACAAGTCATTGGGTGCTGAGGCTGTTGGCACCTCAACCTTTGGCTTCTGGGCTTCTGCAACTGTGAGAAATAAATTTCTGGGTTTTTGCTTGGTTGGTTTGGTTGTTTTCTTGTTGTTGGTGGTGATGGGTGGTGGTGGCCGTGGTGGTAGTGGCAGTGCTGAGGTACTGGGAGTTGAACCTAAGACCTTGTATCTTCAAGACAAGCTGTATGTATAGCCTGTTTGTTTCTTTAGAGGTAGTTTGTAATATTTTGTTTTAATATCATGACTAGAGCAAGAAAAGATCGTACTAGAAAGCTGAGAAATGTTATCATTCTAAATACTTATCTTTATATGCACAGAGAAGTATAGTTCTCAACCCCCATCAAAGAAGCTTATTTTGGAGAAGTCAGAGATCATTACAGAAATCTACAATTAAAGCTAAGATCAATTGACAATGGCATGCCAATTCCCAACTTGTATATTTAAGGATTAGGGACATATATCTAAAGAATAGGGACCATCATGGAACAGGAGACAGAGGATGGTAAGAGCCAAAGGCCTCAGACATTTATTGTGACATAATGTCCTCTTAAGAAGGGAGGAGGACATGAAGTGGACATGAGTGTAGAGGATGGAGTAGATCTGGGAAGAGGTGGGGACTAAATATGATCAAGATATGTTGTGGGAAATCCTCAAAACTATAAAATATTGTATTATTTAGAAATTTCAAGAGGCATTGACTAGCTAGCTAGGACCATGGGAAAAGATAAAGATGGAGTAAATGGTTTTGTGAAGAATGGCAATATTGAGAAATAAAGAATGTCAAAATGTGAAGATGAAGTCTAATATATTTGGAAATAAGCTCATTTTCAGACCCCTATATTTAATTCCATTCCATTAATAATTCAGTACAGCTGGGAAGAAGCATTTGAAGGAGAGTAGTACTTAAAGAGATTTAAATATGATCATGATGAAGCCAAGAAAAGGTAGATAGAGTTTGCCAAGTGAACCTGGAAATATTGCTAATGTCATCTGGGCTGCAGATTCTGCCAGTTGTGGTCATGGAGATAAGTTATTTAAACTTGCTTTTTCTTTGTTACAGGGTATTAGTTCCTTGCATGGAGACCTTGGTCAAAAACTTGAAGTTCATTATAACCATGTCTGTAATGGCTAATCTTCATTGTTAGCTTGACCAGAGTGAGAATCCCTTAGGTGACTTGTATCTGTGAGTGACTGTGTCGGTGCTTCTAGAGGCTGAATAATTAAAAGGGAGAAAGGAATCTAGCTTGGTGTCACCACTCCTCTCTCATTTGCCTCGCTGAGGATGCAAAGCAACCGGCAGTCTGATGCTTTTGTTATTATACCTTCCTGCATCTTAAACTGGAAGCTAAATTAAACCCTCATCGTCAGGAGTTGCTTTTTGTCGGGTGTTTAGTCAGAGAAAGGATTAGAAAAGCAATTACTACAGTGCCTAAGCAAAGTTATTATATATACAATGGATAACAAATACAAAACAAAAGCAGTGTCCCTATTAAAACTTACCCGGATATGGTGGATGACTACAAGAAAATAGCGCCTCTGGATAACACTCATATGGCTGCACATGTGAGTTCCCAGCCATTGTGACAGCACATACACAACCTGTTGCCAAAGATGTACGGCATGGAGAGGGCAATTGCTGTGATTTCCACACCTAGCAATTGCTATTAGCAGTTGTTAGGTGCTGGGGGAAGGAGGCCCTGCCTTCTTTAGAGCGTAGCCCTCGGTAAGTTGACCATGCTCCAGTGGGCAGCACAAATTGAACTTGATGTTTTGTTTTGCTTTATTTTTAAAGAAAGAATAAAGTTCAATCAGTAGACAATTGGAAATGATCTAGGAGAGAATGGGATAGAGGTGAATATGATTTAAAAATGTATGAAATTCTCAAAGATTGCTTTAAAATATTGTATTGATCAGAGTTCTCTAAAGCAACGTAACTCATAGAATGAATCTCTATATATAACGAAGGGGAAAGGGGATTTAGTAGAACGACTTAGAGGCTGTATGAACTAACCCAACAGTGGCTAGCTATGAATGGAAGGCTCAATGATCCAGTAGTGTTCAGTCCACAAGGCCAGATGTCTCAACTGATCTTCAGTATATGCTAACATCTTGAAGAAGTAGGCTCTAATGCCAGGGAAGGAATGGGCTTGCTAGTGGGGACAAGAGCAAGCAAGCAACAAGCGAGGTTTCCTTCTTCCATGTTCTTTTCATAGGTTGCCCACAGAAGGTTCATTTTTAATTAAAAGATTAAATGTGCATTTTACCACCTCAAAAGATCTGGATTAAAGATGTGTCTTCACACCTCAAGGATCCAGATTAGAAGTGGGTCTTCCCACTTCAAATGATTTAATTAGGCACAAGTCCCTCACAGGTGTGCCTAGATATTTCTGGGTTTTAGTTGATTCCAGATGTAGTCAAACTGACAGCAAAATAACTATCACAAATATTAATATATTAATATTGCATGATATCTATGAGTTTAAATATATATATGACCTTATCAATTCAGGTTAAAGTATTGTGTTAGGCACTGCAGTGGTAAAGATCAATAGTAATGGAAGCATGATGGATGACTTCTTGCCCATTTAGAGATCAAATTTGAGCTAACAAAACAGGTATTTCCATAAACTGGTTTGAATTCATCTAACAAGTAAATTTAACATTCTTCATGGACACAAGAAACAGGCAGTCAGTAATTGCAGGGAAATATTAGGGTAAACAACATACAGAAAATCTTTTAAATAAAACCGTGCCAGACAAAGGACACCTAGAAAATAGACTGAGACTTATACAGAGACTGGGAGAACAGATGGATGAAGAGTGGGCAGACGACACACACAAAGAGAGCAGGATGAGGACAGATGGGAGTCAGTCCAGACAAGGGAACAAGATGGCAATTGGAGAGACAATCTCCCAGAATACCAGACCAGCTCTTAAAAATAAGAACACCATAGTTTTCACAACCAAAAAGGAGTTGAATTTGTAAAATCATTCATTTACCCTGTAAATCTATACTTTTATAAATTCCAGTCCTATGACTTCATCAATAGTAAATAATAAAGCTGCTTAATACAGAATATTAACAGAATATAATTATTAACAGAATATAACAGTAGAGAAGAATCATAGATTTAAGACAGGCAGTGGGTGAATCCTGGCTCTGGGTATAATTAGATTTTCAGAGCTAATGTTTAGTTTCTTCTAAAAATAGAGAACACTTGAAACACCCAGCCCCAGAATGATATGTCTCCATAAAATCCTTCCCATCAGAGATCAGAACCCCATAGAAGAGGAAGCAGAAAGAGTGTCAGAGCCAGAGGGGATGGAGGACACCAATGAAACACTTCCCTCTAAATCCACAGGATCCATGCACATCTGAACTCCCAGAGACTGAGGCAACATGCACAGACCCTGCTCAGGTCTGCCCCTGGTGGGTCCCAGAGCCGAAAGGAGAAATGGACGCATGCCTCCATCCTTAACCCAAAAGGTATCTTCAAGCCGGGCAGTGTTAGCGCCCACCTTTTATCCCAGCACTCAGGAGGCAGAGGCAGGCAGACCTCTGTGAGTTCAAGGCCAGCCTAGTCGACAAGAGCTAGTTCCAGAACAGGCTCCAATGCTACAGAGAAACCCTGTCTCAAAAAACCAAATAAGTAAATAAATAAACACCATCTTCATTTGAAAGCTGCTTGCAAATGAAAATTTAGTTTTCTCCAAGGGAGTCTCACTGGGTAAGGACTGAAGGTAGGCCGCACACCCAGAAGTTAGATGGCCAGCAGCATTTTGTGGAGGTTCCTTGTTTCATAATTCCATGTCAGAACTTTTTTTCCTGTTCTCTGTCTTTATAAAAATTTTACCTGTGTTAATTTTAATTTTTTCCTATTTTTTTAACTCTACAGGTCCTTTGCATGTTATGCTATATATTATGGGGGCTCCTGGCTTTGTGTTCTTATGGGATTCCTGAGTATAGTCTCTGCATCTATTAATTTGTTTCTTGTGCCTTTTTTGGGACTCTTTTCCTTCTGTTTGTTCTGTCTTATTTAAATGTTTTTTTGTTTTACATTATTATATTTTATTATTAAAAGTTAGAGAGGATAATTAATGAAATGTATAAGGCTCTGAAGTCAGTGTTTAATGACTAGTATTTGTTTTACTGTGTGAATACTCTTTATAACCACCTGATATTGGTATGAACTAGGAACAATTAAGTATCATACAAATTATTGTGGATTTCTCTCATCTCCCAAATGCTTGGGCTTTTCTTCAAGAAGGAAATGATCACTGACATTTATTAGCTATAATGGCTTGAGAAACACTGAATTTTATTATGTGGTATCTGAAACTTCTTTCCCTTTGAAAAAAGTTTTAATTACTTCTTTAATTGTCTTATATTATAATATAATGACATTATTTTCCATTTCCTTTCCCCATCCAAACCCTCCAGTATAACTTTCCTTGCTTTCTTTCAAATTAAAGGCCTCTTTTTTATTATTATTAATTGTTACATGGATTGTTGACTGAGATTTCTGTCCCGCCTGGTCCCACAGCCATTCAGTCCCAAAGAAACACACAGAGGTCTACATTAGTTATAAACTGATTGGCCTATTAGCTCAGGCTAATTTACTGAAATGGATATATACATTATTTTTATAAATATATAAACACAGGCTGTTCAGTCCATATAATGTTACCTGTATGCATGTTTTGAAGGCTGACCATTTAGGGTTGGCTAACCAACTGGTGTGCTCTTCTTAGGGGAATGCTATTTCTCCTGCTGATTAATTGCCTGTAGCTCTTGGTGTAGGACTGAGGCCTTGCCGTCATTCTCCTCTCCACTTTGGCATATCTATTGTCGTTGTCCCTGTTAACTCACATCTAGGTAGCCATGTTGGTGAGGCTTTATGGGTAAGCTTTGACATTACTAGAAGACAACTCCAGAACCCTTTAGATCTTATAGTCTTTCCCGACTCTACAATGGTCCCTGAGCCTTTGGGATAGGAATATTTTACAGGTTGGGACTGGGGATCCACAATTCTGTATTTTGATTGGTCATGTTTTTCTGTAATGGTTTCCATTTGTCAAGATATATTTCTTTACAGTGGGAGGAGAACTATACTTACCTTTGGATCTGAGGACAAACATTTGCAGTGTAGTTAAGGCATTGAGCTGGCTTGCTAAACTCATGCTTGTAGCTTCTCCTCCAAGATCCAACACATCATTAGCCCTAGGCTGTTGGCTAAGATTCTTGTACCAGGCATGATTTTCCTGTGTTGAGCAAGTCTTCAGTCGAATTAGAGAGCTTTTGGCTACTGCCAAGGTATGTGTGTCACTACTGCACCCTTAGTGCTATCATGACACTCTGGTCATTGTAAAAACTTTCAAAATTTTAATGTGTGTCTTTGATAAGTAGTTTAACAGGATGAAGCAGTTTATTTAGCCCATTTTGTCTTCTGTATTGGTTTTGTTTTTACCACCAACCTTGTTTTGAGAAGTAGGGACAGTTGTTTTTACTTGTTCCCTCTCTGAACTCTCTAAAATTCCTCTTCACTCTATTTCCATCCTCCCGCTACTCCAGGCCTTACTCTTCATTATGGCATAAGTGAGTTCTTCAGAATGCTCCCCGCCTTCCCTCCATTATCACTCCCCTCTCCCTCTGATCTGCCTTAGGACAACACTGTGTTGCAAGTCCCATGCCACCTCTCCATCTCAAATACGTCTTCTGAATTTCCATATCCTCTATGAACTAGTTGACCCCTTCCATGTGTGTCTCAGAACATTGTCTGTAGCTGTAGTTAGGGCTTAGTTGACCTCCTCCCTGTACCATTGTCTGCAGAGAATGGGTAAAGTGCTAAGAAAAGTTTATCTCAGGTTTAGAGGTGTCTACTTCCCTTTTACCACTATAATGGAGTATAACGTGGAACATGTTCCCTATGAAGTGAAGTTGCTGAGTTTGGCAAAAGTTCAAAAGGGTTGACCCTTGATTGACTACCTAAAAGCTCAAGTCAGAAAGAATGACAGGAGCACTTATCAGGAGCAGGCAAATGACATTTTGGAAGCACAAATAGCAAGTGTAGGGGGCGAACTCAGGAAATTATGACAGTCCTTTTGAAAGAACTATCAAGAAGTTCCATAAGTACTGTTTTCTAAGACCCACTGACCTAATGATTTCCACCAACTCCTTCCTTTTAAAGTTTCTACCTTTGGCCAATAGCACCACTCTGGAGGAATGGCATAGAAAGCATTTGCTCAGCTCTCTTGAAAATGTCTTGGTCACATCACAGCATAATGGATGATATCCAAGTAGGGAGCCCATGTGAGACAGGAAGTAAGAGTCTAGGCAGGAACAAAGTTCACTCTTCCTGTAACAGCCAGTTCCCATAGTAAATAACTTCTGCAAGGCTCTGTCATTCTAAGAATAACAATGCTTTTTGAAGACAGAATTCCATGACCCAATTTCTTTCCATAGGACATACCTTTAAATAGTTCTATCACTGAACACACCACATCTGGGACAAATGAGTGCATGAACCTCTTGGGTTACAAATGACATAGACAAAATAGTTGCCCACAAGCATGACAGGTATAATCCAATCTATCCAACTCTGACCATCACATGTTCCATGGAGGTCTTTGGCATCAAAAGACATTTTTATTAAGTGTCCCTTCCCAGCAGTAGCTATTTAGCCTCAACCAAAGTTCACTTACTCATTAAGTTTAGCTAAGTCTCAGAGCCAACAGGAGTTCAGTGGTCTATACTAGAAATTCAAAAGTGCCCCAGGCCTTGGTTTATGATGTGGGATATCCTTCTGTATCTATGTCACTTTATTGTTCGATAAATAAAGGTATTTCGGCCAGTGGCTTAACAGAATGAAGCCAGGTGGGAAATCTGAAAAGAGATATATAGAGAGAGTAGGTGGGATCAGGGAGATGCCATGTAGCTGCCAAAATAGAAGGACACGCCAGAACCTGAGAAACCTCACCAGTAGGCCACAGCCTCGTGACAATACACAGATTGATAGAAATGGGTTAATTTAAGATGTAAGAGCTAGCTAGGAATATGCTAGAGTCATTGGTCAAACAGTATTGTAATTCATATTGTTTCTGTGTGATTATTTGAGTTTGGGCAACCAGGAAACGAAACAGCAGTCTCTGCTTACAGGTTTACACTCTGGATCCATTTCCTACTTCAATTATAACGTGAGAAAAAGACTCTACTTCTCAAAACTTTAGTAACTCGTACCTATAAAATGATTAAAGTGATGATCCCACCTTCCTCGAGCAGGATTTGAGGGTTGAAATAAGTCATTTTACATAGCTCCTTTCCTGATAAAGTGGTAACTGAATGGTTACTGTCAGCATTCTTCTTTGGTGATCTCAGTCACTTCTCTAAATTCATATATAGTTGAAGTTATATATTTAGTGCTTTTGCTAAGTAAAATATGGTGTTTAAGAAAAAGTTACTGGTTTATGGTCTGAAGCAGTTAACATCAATATTTAGCAAAATTATAAATAATATCCCTCTTAATCAAATTCTATAGCTCTTCAAAAATGTATGCAATGTAGATGCTTTTTATCATCATTAAATAATTTTTCTTTAAAATAATATTGAAATGAAAAACGCCTATGTAGCCAATGTTGACACATGTGTGGAGAAAGCAGAGCACTCAGATGACATTCGGAAAACAGAGTAGCACAGCGGGAAACAGCCTCAAGTCATGTGAGGGTTAATCTTGTTTCATAACTTGACTGGCTTTATAACCACCATGCAAACCCACCTTTGGGGGTGTCTGTGAATTATTGAACTGAGGAAGTCTAGCTGATATGTAGGCGGCATTATGTCATGTGCTGGAATTCAATACTGAAAAACTGGCCAAAGTGAGCCGATACCTCTCTCTGCAGATGCAATGTGACCACTCATCTCACTGTCCTGCCACCGTGCCTTCCTGGTCATTCTGGACTGTACCCTCAAACTGTGAAACATGGCTATCTTTCTTACATTGCATTTGTCAATTAGAAAAGAAACTAAAACAAGTTGCCATACTATCCAAATGCCAAATGCTCACAAACCAGTGAATCAATACAGTATTTTCATAGAACGACTACTGTTTAGGATTTAAAGAGATAAAGGACGCATGCCTAATAGTTCATGAATGAGCTTCAAATACATACTAGCAGAAAGGAGCAGGTATGGATGAGCACATACTCGATGACTCCTTGTAAAGCTGAGTCCAGACAAGGTAAATGTATAGATATAAAATAGTTTGGGGGACTTTGAAGGTTCATGGAGAGAAGAAAGAACAGGCAAACTGAGCGGGTCCTCTTAGAACAAAGTCTGGAACAGTGGTGGAGATGTTTGGCATCAGACTGCAGTGATGGCTACTGAACAGATAGTTCAGTTACTGTAGACAGTTCATGAACTGTTTTCAAGATGTTAAAGCCATAGTGACCCATTTGACCAGCAGATCTTGCAAAGTCCCAGGTGACTGTACATAAATGCTCATTCAGGGCCACTCATAATAACAAAATGTGAAAAGAAGAAAAACCCCAGATCTAAAATATCTATTAATGGATAAATAATTAGATCAAATGTTAATAGACCAAACACCCTGAACTGTACACGTCCAGCTGGTGGACTTATAATAGAAATGTTCTTTGATACAGCTGACTTTTAAAAATGTTTAAATTTAATTTTCTAAGCAGTGAAAACCACTTTAGAATTATAAATAAAAATTTGCTGACAACAATTCATATATGGCCATTAAGATTTGTGTAGACTAAAAATCTAAAATTAGGTTTTAAAAATACTTACTTTACATTAAAATCACTTCTAAGCTGTATGACTTTTTTTTCAGCGCAATGTGCCGATAACAGCAATATTTGACTTTTCCGTATGTGCCAGAATCTGTACCAGCTACCTTAGCCATAAGCATGCCAAAACGACATTTAAATTCAGATAAGAGACATTAAGGCTATGTACTAGATACATCAATTAGAGTCAGTAAGATTCCCAAGGTCACAGAGCTAGCCAATAGCTAGAAGATATCAAGTCTGGCCACTTAGATATTAAAGTCCACGTTCTCTTCAAGTCTTTCTACAACCCTGCAGTCTGACCTCTGCTCCTCTGTGTCCCCTCCCTCATTGATTTAGATAACTCTTTGACAGCTCTCCATTTGGAGACCTCCATTCCTCATTCAAATCCTAACCTGGTTTTGCAATTAACCCTTAGGCCCATTAGAGTTATTTGCACTCATCCCAAAGGTTTCTTTGCTCACTTGTCTGGATGTTCCACAGCTGCTGAGTGGCTTTTAGACACTGTAGCATCAATGTCGAACATTACATTTAGTATTTGGCAGGTATTTGGGGTTTTTTGTTAAAGGTATTAGTAATTTAATGAATGAATAATGCAGCAGTGGTACCTGATTTATTATAATAAGGAACATCAGTAGTCAGTTATTCAAGTATCACTCATCAGATGTAGTTATTGGATGGGTTATGTCCAAATCTCCGGCTATGGATATGAAGACAAAGTTGAACAGGACCCAGTTCATTTTATTGAGTGTGATGGAGAATGAGAAGCTAGAGTGTATGATAGGTGTGTGTGTGTGTGTGTGTGTGTGTGTGTGTGCAGGTGCAGGAATTTATGAATGGAGTGTGTCCTTCTCTTTATTCTCCACTTTATTTCCTTGAGACAGTCATTCAGTGGACCTGGAGCTAGGTGGATGAACAACCAACACTAATGATCCTCCTATCTCTGAAACACCCAAGCCCCTGGAGGTTACAGGCATGCAGAAGACCACACTTGCCTTTTTATATGAGTTGAACTCATGATGCAAATGAAATGCTCTTATCCACTAAGCAATAAATACAGCTCTAATTTGTCTTATTAGCCTACAAACTAATTAACTCTATTGTGAGATGAGTGTGTGTGTGTGTGTGTGTGTATACATTGCATAGCTCACATTTTCCCTTCCCCTGCCCCTCCTTCTTCTCCTTGTCTGGTCTCCTTCTTGTCTCAAATACTCTTCTTTATACCTTTATCCTCTTTTATTTTCTCTCTCTCATATATGTGTGTGTGTGTATATGTGTGTGTATCATATGTGTATATACACATATATGTATATACGGGATATATATACTATATACATTACTCGCATATATCTCACATGTGAGCGAAAACAAAAGACATTTTATTTTTATTCCCTTTTTTTCTATCCTGATTTTATTTTATTGGAACCGTTTAGTCCTCTAAGGCAAGCATACATGTGAGTATTTTAAATTTTATGTTATTCACAGTAACAATAACAACCAGGTATTAATAGGTGGCTAGTGATGATAATGAAGAAATATATATAAAAGGTGTTTTATATATTTTATAATCCATAGGTTGTTTAATTTTGATATGTTCCTGGAGTATCCCATAGGTTTTGTTTTGGACCTTGTCAAATCCTCACAAAGAATAAGCTATTTCCCAATGTTCTTAGACTTTAATCCAAATCACCCTTACTCAAATTTAAAATATTTGGTAAAAGTATTTCCCTTCTTTCCATAAATACCTGAGGCA
>JAQHUG010000036.1:8592935-8610442 GCA_028555095.1 Dicrostonyx torquatus
TCACCACGAGGTGGTGACTTACCGGAGGATCCTAACCTACATCCATCTCGGGTCAGAGAATCATGGCGTCTCGTGCACTTCCTTTCTTCCCAGCCTTCTGTTCTCTCTACTCCACCCACCTAAGGGCTGCCCTATCCTACAGGCCAGGCAGTCTCTCTTTATTTAACCAATGAAATTACAGAAATACAAGAAGAACCCTCTTACACAACATAAAAATTAGAATGCCCCTCTTATTACAGATGTAAAACTCAGTATTCATAGAAATAATTATTTGGCCTTTAGCCCACATTGTTTTCATTTAGTATGACTACATTTAAAATGGAAAAAAGTTGGAAAGTTAACATTCTTTTATAGCATAAAGAATAAGTAAAGACGACGGGTCTCAGGGGACACATGGTTCTCCCTGGGAGGGATAAATAAAATACATTTTATGAGACGATGGGAATGAAAAGATCAGGTGGGAGAGGAGGGGAGATAGGGTAGAGGGAGAGAATGTGGAGAGAGATAGCTGGAATAGGGGCCATTTGAAGGATGATATGAAAACCTAGTATAATGGAAACTTCCTAAGATATGTGAAGGAGTTCCTAATGAGGTCTCCCAATAACGGGGGACACAGAATTTCAGTTGACTGTCTCTTGTTACTAAATGAAGCTTCCAGTAGTAGGATTGGGTTGCATTCAATTGAGCTTTTGGTCAAGGGGGTCCCATTGGAATGTTCAAACCCTGGCTGTTGCTAAGGCAAAGGGTCGTCTCCCACAAACTGACAGCAATGCCCCATTGCTAAGGACCACACCAACACTACTCATTGAACATGGAAACATTCAGCTGGTGCCTACACAGAGCCTTCACCCCTATATTCTCATCTCTTTGGTGTGGGAAGGTACTCAGAAGGCTACCAAAAGAGAAATAAAAAAGAAAAGTCAAAAAGTTAGAAAATGTAACTTTCTTTCCTAGCATAAAGAATAGTCAAGGGGACACTGAGTTTTATTGTTCTGTAGGAGAGTACTTCTCTCATTTCATCTATCTCAGGAGGCAGTTAAGCAAAAGATATATCTATTGCTTTCACTTGCTTTAATTTATTAAAATAACTCCTCAAGTGGGAACTGGAGATTGTGTTAAGGATGTTACTTACATCTTACATGTATCTCAGGTGTTTGGAGAGCTTTCTCTCCGTGAAAGTGAGTTTTTTCACATTTTTTCCTATCTCTGTGTGTATGCATATGTACACACACACATATGTAGAACATATATTTTATTTCTATTTTATATGTGCGTGTGTGTGTGTGTGTGTGTGTGTGTGTGTGTGTGTGTGTGTAGGGAATCATTCTCTACTGTCTTTCCACCTTATACATAGAGCCAGGGCATCTGAAGCAAACCCAGAGTTTTGCCATGTGAATATCTTTCCTAACTAACTTGCTTATAATCCCCCATTTCTGCCTTCTTAGGCTGGAATTAAAGATAGAAAACCACACCCAGAAAATATCTGCTCAGCCTAGATATAGTAGGGAGGGCCTTGGACCTTCCACAAAGCAATGTGCCTTATCCTCCCTCAGGAGTGGATGTGGGGGTAAGTGGAAGGAATGGGAGGAGGGTAGGGAGTAGGAAATTGGATTGTTGTGTATAATGAAAATATATAGTTTGTTTTCTTTTTTAAAAAAATAAAAATTTAAAAAAATGTTTTAAAAAAATGAATGAACAACCTAAACCTGCACTTCTCAAAGGAAGGCATCCTCATGGCAAATAGGCAATGAAAAGAATGCTCCAAACCACTAATCATTAGAGAAACTCTAGTTTAGAAATCCCAAAGCACCATTTTACATGTACTTGAATGGCAACTACCAAGAAAACAAAAGACGAATCTTGATGAGCTGGAGAGGTGCTCTGTACCTTGCATGCTGGTGGTGGTCATGCAACTTGATATACTCAACACACACACACACACACACACACACACACATACACACACAAACAGTATGGAAGTTTCCCAAAACATTACAAGGAGAACTACCCAATGATCTAGGAACCCCACTGCTATATAAACATTCACAGAAAATGAAATCAATACATTGAAGACATAGATGTTCTCCAATGTTTGCTATATTATTAAGCATCATAATCAAGGCATGTAATCAAAGTTCTCATCAAAAGATAGATTAATTGTGGTTTATAGACACAATTGAGTAATACTTAGCTGTAAAAATAATGGAAATCCTTCCATTAAGAAAATTAACTTTGCCAGGTGGTGGTGGCACACACCTTCAATCCCAGCACTCAGGAGGCAGAGGCAGGTGGATCTCAGTGAGTTTGAGGTCAGCCTGGTCTACAAGAGCTAGTTCCAGAACAGGCTCCAAAGCTACAGAGAGACTCTGTCTTGAAAAACAAAAACAAAAACAAACAAAAAAAGAACTTTGAGCTTATATTAAGTAAAACAAACCAAAAACAAAGAGATAAATATCACATGATCTCATGTATATGTGACATCGTAAAATACTGAATTCACAGAAACAGTGAATAGAATGATGGCTACCATAGGCTAAAAGAGGTAGCGTAGAGAAAAAAGCACATTGGTGACAGAATTAAAACCATAGGGCTGGAGATATGGCATAAAGGTTAAGAACACTGACTGCTCTTCCAGAGGACCAGGTTGAATGTCATGCACCCACAAGGTGATGGCTCACAATCACATGTAACGCCAGTCCCAGGAGAACCAATGCCCTCTTCTGGCCTTCAAGAGCACCAGGCTTGCAAGTAGTCACAGACATACTTACAGACAAAATCTCCAGACACATACAATAAATATTAGATAAGAGAAAAAATGTCTAATAATCTCTTGTACCATATAGTAACTATGATTAAAAATAATATATTATGAAATTCACCCAAGGTTGACTTAAGCATTATCACAACAAAAAAGATCAGTAGTAAAAATTATTCCTGCATTAATTAGCTTGTAGCGTTATATAATATATACATATTTAGAGCAGCATGTTACATGTGGTAAAAATGTGAAATTTTTATTTTTAAGTTAAACTTTTTAGTTACAAAAGTTCTAAATTATTTCTATTCTCTGAGGGGCTTTGCATTTCTTTCAGACACAGGTTAGTTGGGGGAAACTACTTGGGTGCACATTCTGCCACCAGTGAAGATTCTAGACCATTGTGGTGCAGAGCTATTGCCAGTAACGGAGGCGGAAGGCAGATAACAAGGAATATGGAAGAGCTAGAGGCTGCTCCAATAAGACTCACTGTTCTGCCAGCCACATATCCAGTTTCATTCTCAAATGTCCACCTTGTCTTCCCAGCCACTCCAGTTCCAATGTGACTGAGTTCTTTCTTCATGCTAATATACATTACTGCTTATCACGAGCAAAATGTTGAGTGATGGGTACATTATTCACAGAAAGTCCAGAGCTCCATGGTTATGAGCTGTTAGTAAGAGTACGTACCCATGTATCAGCTACATAACTTAAAATAACGGAGCCCAGGCCAGCCTTCTCTGCTTAACTTTTTTTTTAAAAAAAAAGCCTAATGGGAATAATTTTGTAGAGTTATGAAGAACTATCAATGAAATACAATCATTTCCATATTGTTAATTTGTTCAACAAATGTTTAAATGACTGTTATTTAGAAGACATATTATATAATAGCGTTACATAAAACCTAAATTCCATTCTCTCAAAGAGCTTGTTAGAAGTTAGACTTATAAATATGCACCTTTGGCACTAAGCCGAAAGCAGTGAGAGTGTGCATGTTAAAGACTTTATATAAATAAATACATGAGGCGCAATATGTAAGATAAATACATTGACATATATATTTACATTTGTACAAAAATGTATATAGCGTGCTATTTGAAATTTAGCTCAAGGCAATAAAAAAATCAGCATATCACCCCTCACAAGAGGCTTATCTTTGCAACAGATGGAAACCATCACAGAACACCACAACCAATCAAAACGCAAGCAAGAGACTGCGTGGTGCCTAGTCCCAAACGGTTCACCTACAACACAGTTCTACTACACCTAAGGCTCAGGGATCATTGAGGAAAAAGGGGCAGAAAGACTGTAAGATTCAGAGGAAAAGGCAGCTTGTGTTTATTAGAAATGTCAGAGAAGATACACCCGTGAGTTTCATTAAAATGTTTGCCCAGACGAGACCTGAGCATCAACACCAACAGCAACGAACATGCTGACATGAAGGCAGAAGTCTAAAGGTCCCAAACCTAAGACCTATAGGCAACTGGGAAATTCTGAGAGTGATCAAAATAGTCTTCCAGAGGCAAGAGCCTCCTAAGAGGCTATTCGATGCATATTATAGGTCAGCCCTGAGAACAAACACATACAGGTAACATTATAAGAACTGAGCAGGTTTTTTTTATGTATAATATATGTTATTATATTACATACATACTGCATTATATGTATAAATATATTACATTTATGTGTGCAACAGTTGATGCTTAAAATGCATATATATAAATAAACACATATTCACACACATATATATGTGCATCAACAACTAAAGAAAAAGAAGTCATATATTTTAGAGAACAAGGGCATGTATGGGGGTTCGAGTAAAGAAAGGAAACTGAGAAAGTGATGTGTTTATGTTATAATTTTAAAATATTATTTTTAAAAAATGAACACATTTTCAGGAGATCTGTATCTGCAATAATAATTCCCCTTCTCTCGTTTAGGCCAGTTGGTTCTTATAATAAAATGACGCTCAGGGAAGATTTCGTTATTCCCATAGAGAAAGCACTCTGTAAGATAAATGTCTGTCCCAGACCTATGCAGGGTTTCCCTGGGCATAGCCGTAGCACCTGACGCCTGATACTGAGTGCTCCTTGGTCATGGGGACGCTATCTCCTTTTCCTCTCTAACAAAGTGTGAAACCACTTGAGAGATAACAGCTGATGTTTAGTTCTAAAGAAAGTCCTAGAACACTGACTGTGTTTTCTGCTTTGCTCAACTCGAAACATCCACCACGTTCTCAAATTTTGCTTCGGGACTGTTCTAGTTAGCCCAACTTTTACTCTGCTTATCGACCGGTGTACTATAGTTTAAAGCACCTCCTATTCATAGACCACAAGTGTAACCTATGATCTCTCATGACAAACAGAGCTATTTTCCATCCTTAGCAGTGCAAAGTCTGTAATATCTTCTTATCTTCAAGGACAAAGAAGATAAAGTGAGACGTTCAGTTATCTGACCTGCAATGTCATGTCTAAACCCTGTGTCCTTAAATGCCTGCTTGATGGAGAGGCAAGACAGCCTTCCTGAAATACTAGCAGACATTGTTTTCCCTTGTGGGTTTAATTCTTGAAACACAAAAACTGCCTATAATCTTTCTGGCCATCTACGTGGCACTGCTGAGAGGTCTACTAACCAACACTTATCACTGAGGAGAAATAAAAATGGCCAAGACTGAGATAGCTGAGGGCAGAGGGGCAGTCCATGCTTCACACTGCCGCAGACCGCTGTGATTCTCTCAATGTAAACCGAGGGTTTGGCTGAATAGCCAGCCTTCTCCGCAGCCTCCGACACATGGCATTAGTGAAATGTCAGTTTGTGTTAAGATCACCAGTGGCCTTTGCTGCTCACATTCTTCCATGCTTCTGCACAAAGATAGGGGAACACGGCCATGCCTCTGCTCTGGAGATCGATCCGCCTTCATGTCTGATATTACCTTACATCGCCGGGGCCAGGTGGGTGGGAGGGTGGGCGACAGGGGGAGCATGTTTGCTCGCTGAACCTTGAGTGCAGCTTTACCGAGTGGCCAGGCAGCTTTGAATCACTGAACTGACTGCAGTTGGAAGCCCTCTTTCGGGCTCTGCAGTGATAAGAACAGATCTCTGAGGAGTTGAATGTCTGCGTGATCTAAACCCAGGGCAGTCAGGCTGAAGAGGATGTGTGCTCTAACCTGTTTGCACTGAATACTCTCCATAAATAATTTACAGCCAGGGCTGCTTGCTATTATTGCAAAAATACCGGATTGCATTTTGACACATGCATTCAGCTTGTAAGTCAATAGCTACAGTTTCACCCAGTGTGTGCAGGCTTGGCTTAAGTCACCCATCCAAGTGTGTTTTCCAATAACGTAATTTAACACTCTCAAACCAGAGTGGGAAGAGATTGCTAAGAAGCCATTGCCTTCCATGAGATGATAGATTATCCTTCCAGTTTGTATTTTATTCTTCCTAGCAAATGGACTTACGTTTTTTTTCTCCTATTTGGCATTAACATCATTATGAACACAAAGCCATTTTTATCTATTATTTTGATGTGAAAAATACTCTTTTGTTCTCCTTATTCCAAGGATGCCTTCCATGGAAATGTCTGGTGTTTTTTTGCTGAGACAGACTTGAACAAGAAAGCATTTGCTATGGTAAATTTTAGCCTCTTCTCCCCTTGGCTTCCAAAATAGTATTATAGATTTCACCAGGCATTCAGTTTTCCCACAGATGATGATAATTTCCCCATGAAGACTAAACCTGTGACTTCTTAAATTGCTTTCATGAATATGAAAAGCAGCTTGCACTCTGCATGGTCTCAGAAATACATGGTAAAGCATCCTAATATAAATATGCAAGAAGGAGCCACATTAACACCGCCCAGGATCACTGATGAAGTTACTTAACTCCTTCTATTTTTTAAAAAAATGAAAGTGTAAAAAAACTAACTCAGATGCTACACTGTCTCTATGACCAATCGCCAACAGAGTTGCAGTGTCTCCCTAATTCTTTTTTGATAAGGTACATTTACATGCCACAAAGAATTACATGTATATTTAATAAGAAACTCCATTATATGCTCACAGGACAGGGAAAGTAGATATTTGTGCAGGATGTAGTAATGCTGTCGTAAGAAATGCATGTAAAACTTAGCTGCAACAGATTTAAAAGGAGAATCCTGGGTGGAGGACAAAGGAGGTAAGAAATGATGGTGAGGGTGGGACTGAAATATTCACAGGACAAAGTAGAGTGTGTTTGAAAGTAAGCAGTAGACAGCATACAATATTTTCTCAATGGAAATATCTGTTCAGGGGCTGGAGAGATGGCTCAGGGGTTAAGAGCACTGACTGTTCTTTCAGAGGTCCTGAGTTCAATTCCCAGCAACCACATGGTGGCTCACAACCATCTGTAATGAGATCTGGCGCCCTCTTCTGGCATGTGGGCATACATAGAGGTAGAATGTTGTATACATAATAAATAAATAAATCTTAAAGAGAGAGAGAGAGAGAGAGAGAGAGAGAGAGAGATATCTGTTCTACAAGGTGGAAATATGACACAGAGAAAGGATCCTTGGGGATGTGCAGGATTTTCCACCACAATGGTTTTCTATATTTACTCCCATGGATAGCAGCCGTCCTTGTGATGTCCAATCTAGGTGGTTCCACTGCATGTGGAACCAACTAAAGCCAAGCTGCTGAGTGTCCTAGTGTGGAATTTTCTGATCAGACCGTATCTGAAGCAGAAAGACGCACCCCGGGGCCAGCACTTCTGGTGGCAGCCCACATGGAAGAAAGGAGCTTTGCCTGGTAGCTGCTTGCCCTCACTATCATCTATCCTGTTACAGAAGTATTCTGTAAACACTTTTAGAACTTCTTTCAGTTTCCAGCGTAGACAAGAAGACTACTGACAGTCCATTACGTCCTTTAAGTCTTCGACACCAAACTTGGGCTGTTAAGACTCCCAGCCTTGTAATCTGAAGAATTCCTATATTCTCAGTCTCTCCAGTATGAAATACCCACTACTGAACTACCCAGACTGCAGTCTGTAAGCCCATTTGACAAATTCCCCATATATATATGTATATATATATATATAAACTCTGTTCCTTTATAGAATGCTGGCTGAAACAGTCCTTTCATGAATAACGTGTGTTTCTTGACAGAGGCTTAATCAACAGCTAACAGACTGTGTAGTATGAAGGTGGCTTGTTTGTTTTTCCCTGCTGCCCAGACTCCTGAAATAACCACAACAGAAAGTGTATTAATTAAATTCACTGCTTGGCCCATTAGCTCTAGCTTCTTATTGACTAGCTCTTACATATTCATTTAACCCACCTCCATCAATCTGTGTATTGCCACATGGCAGTGGCTTACCAGCAAAGTTTCAGCATGTCTGTCTCTGGCAGTAGCTCCATGGCTTCTCCCTTTCTCCACCTCCTTTCTCCCAGCATTCAGTTTAGTTTTCCCCACCTAGCTCTGTTACGCCCTGCTTTGCTATAGGCTCAAAGCAGTGTCTTTATTCATTAACCAATAAAAACAACACATAGAAAGAAGGACCTCCCACACCAAGATTGGGGTGTATTCTGTAGACATAGTTACCTAAAAGAAGTAATTTTGAAACATATGAGTTACTTTATGTAAATGATGATAGTAATGATAATGAGTCTTGCTAAGTAGTTCAGGCTGGCATCAAATTAACCATCCTCCTACTTCAGCCTCCTGAATGCTGGGGTTGCAGTTATGGAAGTCCTCACCTGGCTGCAAATTGCCCTTAGTTAATCAATAGTTCTGAGTAACTAAACTACTTATCAACTCTTTCAAAGGTGACAAAAAGAAAAAAGGAATCATTATCAACAAATAGCATCTGGCAGTAATAAGTCATTTATAAGTGAAAAATATGAATTAACTAAGATTTGGTCAGCATAATATGCTGATCAAGAAAATTAATGGCATACAGTTAAGGCATGAGGCCATCTTGGGATTTTTAATAAGGTAATGTTACTTCCATGCATATTTATGTCTTTACTCTTCGTTCCCATTCTCGTAAGGTCTATCGACTGAGATGTTTTCTGGATGCTTGCCTACACTCTGGTTGCCACTCCTTATGTAGTCCCCTGGAAAGGTACTGCTTTGCAGTCAGCCTACCAGCAGGCCTTCCTTGGTTCTTTCTTACACAGGGCCTCATGGCTGCCCTCAGTCCTGCCTCGACCTCTGCTGAAATAGTAGGGCTTTCTCAATAAGAACATCTTTCTTATTATAATTAACTTCACACAAAGTAGCTTCAGGGTAGGTCAGTCTTCATATATGGTGTAAAAACTTCTCAGAGCTCGTGCCTGAATCAGCCTGCAGCAATCACAGCATCTGGAGCCCATCAGCATCTGTCCCTCCTCTGCTCAAACTCATTCCTTCATTTCAGGTCAGAACGACTGCAGCTATGATCAGAAAGGCCTCTCTCTACCGTGAGCCTTTAAATCCTGGCACAGTGTTGCAGGTAAAACACATTGTGACTAAAATAAGGATCTCAACTGGGCACATTTGAGAACATGAGACTCCACAGAACAGTAATTCTAAAAGGAAAACACAATCGCTTGCTTTGTCCATTTGTTGGAAAGGGAATTTTAGAGTTAACAGCAGACTATGGATTTTCAATCAGAATAGCATTATGTAGAATGAAAAACGGTGCTAGCTGCCCTCATAATGTAATATCATTGGTTTTCTTCGCTGCGTTTCGACTGTCCCCATCCTAATGAGTCTCAGTAAACACAGAGGTTCTAAACTGAAGACTTCCACTGGGTTGACGTATAAAAATGTGCTATGAGGTTTATCACACAGATACAAATGAAGTAAATCCTACTTTAAAAGTGACCTTGAAAAGCAGATGAGCCACTATGCCCACCCCTTGCTTCTTTGCTGGCCCTTCCAAGTCTTTATCATCGAAATCACAGGGAAGACAAAAGGGCCCTAACACAGGCCCTGATGCTGCCTCCAGAAGTCTCTTAGCAATCCCCCTACTTTGAAAGATGCAGAAGGCATTCAGGATGTTCTGTAAGAATCCAGCGTGAACATGGATTAGTTCGCTGGGTCTTCTATGTGCCACCCTCAAAGACACACCATATCCAGGCTAAAGATGGAGAGAAGGCATAAATCAGTATATTCCAAAAGTGGAGGTTTTGTATTCCTGAACAGAGCGCAAACTCCTTGAGTGCCTGTACTTGAACATTAAATGCTGAATTGGTGTTTCCTGAGTGATTATCTCTGCAGAGAGAAAGCAAATGCCCTGGCTGCTGTGGGCTGTAAAGAGTTTCCCTGGCTAGCTAGAAGAAAACATCCATGCTTTGCGTATGTTAAAGATAATCTGTTTTCATTCCCAACTGCGACATTTTTTCTCTCCTGTTTTAAAAATGGAATTTAGGTGACAAAGAGTTAGAAATGTGAATCTTAGTTCTCAAAAGTCCCACACTCAGAACTGCGTGCTCCATTCATGGCCTTGTGTGCGATTCACCGGTATTTCCTGCCTGACAAAGGCAGGATGAATGGCAGCAGTAAATGTGTGCTCTAGAGAATGAACTGGATCCCACTGAATGTTTAAGACATTACTATACCTTTTTTTCAATATTGGCGGACATGAAGAAAATGGGTTTTTCCTATCTATGAGTAGCTGTCTTCTGTTGTCCCCTAGTTGTACACCTAATTAAATTGATCTCTCTCCTTTCATGAATAAAGGCACTTTTTATTATTATATTAATCCCCAGTACTCATAGACAGTATTTGTGGCAAAATCACCAAGCACACGATCAGCTAGAGCCCACTGTCTTGGTTACTGAAGATTTGTATTCCATTTCCCGTCCTTTTCCACTTTCGTTTTTCTTTTCATCTGCAGTTTCACTGTTCAGTCTCAACAGCTGAATAGCAGGTAGCATTCTAAAATAAATAGAATTTCACATCCTTGTTTCTCTGTGGACGGCACAGAAGGACTGCTTTGCTGAATGTGGCCAGCCCTTAATTGCTGCCAAATTCAGAACCACAGACATGGCCTTGACCATCCAAAGACGTGGGTGATGGATAGCTTCTCCAGCCATCTACTCAGCCATCCATCTCTGTAGGAAAGCCATGGTGATAGCTGGAGACAGGGGAGCTGACATCAGCAGAGATGCCCACAAGAGTCAGATGTGAAGGCAGCCGAGGAAGGGAATTGGTCTTTAGTCCGTTCTCTGGGGCTTGATGTGAATGAGGGGAATTTTATTCACTTTGGTCCAGACACTTTGCAGATCGTTCAGGGTGAAGAAAATAGCATATCTCTAGGGGGTAGGCAGCCACAAAAGTTTAGTGGAGCTTATAGGTCAAAACTATTGATCGTCTAACTTTCCTCAAATTCTGAGAGACAGAAACACACACCAAGGCAAACTGTATACACATCAATCCATCAGTTCTTTGGGTCTATTTTATGGATTGGAACCTTGCTTTGGAAAAAAGCTTCCACTATGTCTACAACAAAGTCAATGAAAGAGGCATGGTTATTACCTGTAATATTAATCTTGATAGCATTTTGCTATCTAAATAGAGAAAAAACTTGGGCCCCAGGACTCTTCTGAGATTTACATTAGCATATATAAAAAATTTAATTGTATGATGAGAAAGTTTAATGGTATTAAGCAAACAGAATCTTATAATGCTACTCGTATGAGTAATTAGTGAAAATATCAATCCTTCACATTTTATTTTATAATTGGAGTAGGTTTAATGATGTCTTCCAAAACACGTGTTCACTTGAAACCTAAGACTATATGCTAATTCAAAAGAGGTATCTTTACAGATATTCTTCCCATGAGTGTCTCAAGGGGAGATCATCCTGGATTAGAATAGTCCCTAAATCCATTGGCAGGTGTTTTTATGTGAACACAGAGACATACAAGAGGAAACAATATGAAGACAGAAAGGCAGAGGTTAGGATAACCTCTGCAAGCCAAGGCACACCAAAAACTGGCAGCAATGAGACATGAAGAAAGCGTACAATTCAGACTCCTTCAGAGTTTTCTGGAGAATCCAGCACATCTGCCACCTTGATGTGCAGCTTCTGATCTCCAGAACTCTACAAGCAAAGTATTTCTGTTATTTGAAGACACTCAGTCTGCAACAAATCATGTGGCATAACGACATTGTTATATTCTATAGTAATCATTTCAGCCCAAATTGGTGCCCAAGATATAAACCTCAGATTCTTAGGCCCAACCACCTAACAGCATACTTTCTCTTAGTTATTTTATTATTCAGGATTCTCCAGAGAAATAAAGACAATACAAGGTGTGTGTGTGCGCGCGCGCGCGTGTGTGTGTGTGTGTGTGTGTGTGTGTGTGTGTGTGTTAGAGAAAGAGAGAGAGAGGGAGAGAGAGAGAGATTTTAAAAGGACTGGCTCACATTTATGGGGGTGGCAGGACAAAATCAGTAGGGTAAGCTGGCTAGCTGGAGGTTTTGGATGGGAATTATGGCTGTAGTATTGAGTCTAAATGCTACGATCTCAGGAATTCTGTGAGGAAATAGAATACCTTCTAATAGAAATTCCTAGTCTACTAATGATAAATAATAACAACATTTAAAAAACACTTTTATAGTAAAATCTATATTGATGTTTGACTAAAAAACTGGTCACCATGACCTAGCCAAACTGATAAATAGATAAATAGAATTAAGCATTACAAAAGTCAAAAATACTGTGATGGCACAGAATTTTCCATAATCTGTTGTTCAAAGTCAAAAAACGTTCAAGCCGTTACATTTTTCTTCAACTACAAAAAAAAAAAAAACTCAAAAAATTTAAAAAACTATTTAAATCAGAAAGAAGACAAAACTTTCAGTTCACTCTCTCCACTTCTACCCATTCAATGCTTGAGGTCTTAGCTAGTGGAATAAAAGAAGGAAATAAAAGAAATACAAACACAAAAAGAAGTCAAAGTACAGATTGCAGATAATATGATTCCAAATGTAAGAGGCATTAACCACTGGACTACAAACCTCGCAGAGCTGCTTACTAGGCTCAGCAGAGCAGCAGCATGCAAAGTGAACCCCCAGAAGACAACAGGCTTCCTAGTGTCAGTGCAAGCAGACTTTTGTCATTGAATTTGAAGAGTGAACCAGGCAAATCATCTCATTAAACACATACACAAACACACACACACGCATGTACACACGCACGCACACACACACACACACACACACACACGTGCACACACACACTAAAGGCACAACAAGGCCACAGTGGCCCAGGAAGATCAACAATCAACAAATGAGATCTCAAGAAATTAAAATGCTTCTTTACAGCAAAGGAAACTTTCCCACAGAACGGGGGAAAAAAATTTAACAGCTATCTACTCTTTGGATAGGGATGATTAGTGCCTAGAATATATAAAGAACTCAAAAAGCTAAACATTCAGAAAATAATTTAAAAATAGACTCTGGAACTAAACAGAAAATTCTCAAAAGGGAAAAGTATACATGACCAGGAAAACTTTTACACTGTTCAACACCTTTGCTCTCAGGGAAAAGCAAATTATAATTATTTTAAAATTTCACTTCACCCCAGTCAGAAAGGCCCTCATCAGGAGTACAAATGCCGATCAATGCTGGTGTGGGCGGAGCAAAGGGAAACACTTCTGGTGGAGTGCAAACTAGTGTAATGAATCTGAAGGCTTCTTGATACCTAACAGTTGAGCTTTCCTAGGGCTCAGCCATACCCTCCTGGGCATATATACCCAGCAGACCTTGTATCCCACCCCAGGGAAACTTCCACATCCATGGGCATTGCTCCGCCAAACTCTGAAAGTCTGAGTGGACATGTTTGTTAACTGAATTTCTTGTTCTTCATTTCACTGGGGAGAGGTGGAGATCTAGGGCAGAAACTCCTTCCAACCAGTCATTTTCATCAAAACCCATTGCAGTCTCCGCAGGACCTGGTGTCCCCTGGAGCTCTTTGGCAAGACATCAAACTCCCTTGCTCTTTCACAGAAGGCACATCGATTTGTCTCCTACGATAGTAATCATTGATCTTTAAAAATAACTTTTTTTCTGATCTTTGCATTCACTTTGGGTTTTTGTTTCTGGGGTGTGTGTATATGTGTGTGTGTGTGTGTGTGTGTCTATTTGTGTCTGTGTGTGTATGTATGCATGTCTGTTTGTGTTGTATGTATGTGTGTCTGTGTGTGTATGTATGTGTGTCTGTGTGTGTATTTATGCATGTCTGTTTGTGTTGTATGTATGTGTGTCTGTGTGTGTATGTATGTGTGTCTGTGTGTGTATTTATGCATGTCTGTTTGTGTTGTATGTATGTGTGTCTGTGTGTGTATATACATGTATGTCCGTGTGTGTATGTATGTGTGTCTGTGTGTGTATGTATATGTGTCTCTGTGTGTATGTATGTGTGTATGTGTGTGTGCCTGTAAGTGTCTGTGTGTGTATGTGTCTGTCTATGTGTGTGTCTGTGTGTCTATGTGTGTATGTGTGTGTGTCTATGTGTGTATATGTATATGTGTCTGTGTGTGCATGTATGTGTGTCTGTGTGTATATATGGAGGCAGAGGTTAACCATGGTTATCTTTCTCAGTTGCTTTCCACCTTCTTTTTTGAGACAAAATCTTTTACTGAACTTAGAATTTACCAATTCAGCTAAGCTGATGAACTAGTAAGTCTCTCATGTCCTCCTGTCTGTGCCTCCCCAGTGCTAGGATTAAAGGCATACACTACAGTGTCTGGTTTGTATGTGTGAACTGGGGATCTGAACTCAGGCCCTCCTTCTTGCCTGATGAGTTCTTTTACTAATGGAACCATCTCCGCAGTCTGGTTTAGACTTCTTTTTATTTTTCAAAAACCTCTTTAAAATCTTTTTATATTCTCATTTCTGCTCATTTTTTCTTTGTGTTTAAAAATGTTCACAAATATTATACTGCTTGCTATACCAGTTCTGCTGTGTAAAGAAAAAATTATATATATATATATATATATATATATATATTAGTCAGAACAACTCATCCTTTTCTTCCCACTCATCCTTTCTGTATACTTGAAAAACAATAAAAGACTCCCTGGTTCAATGCCCAGATACTGAATTCAGGGTTAAATAAACCTGTTTTAAATTCTAGCACTGTTATTTTGCAAGTATGTGATTTTCTGCCTGTCACTCAACTGTCCTACAAAGTCTCGCAGAGTTGTCTAAAACCGCACTGACTGAAAAGCATACATTGAATTGGGTAATTAGAAGGTCACTCGTGATCACCACTGGTGGTCTCCATAGAGCGATGAGGGCAGAAGCCAGGCTTCGCTGGGACTCATTCATTAATTATGGTTCTGCCACTGGATGGCATGCATGTCTCCTCTAGCAGTCCCTAGCAGGGCCGTGAGTCACCTGAATCTTTTGGTCTCTGCTTATTTTGCCAGATGTTTTAGTATTTCAGTGCACTGCCAGGCTGTAAGCCTGCTTTTCCTTTAAGACTCATATAAGCCAGCTGTTGTCACAAGCTTCACATGCTCCCTGCAAACTGGCAGGAGTCGGAAAGCCCTCAGAGTTCTGAAGGGACCAGGAACAATCAGCTAAGCAAAAGATTACTTAGGGAAGGCATTGTGGGAGCATGGACAAGGGTAGAGAACCTCTAGCCAATATTATCCACAAAGAGAAGGGAAATCTTGAAGGGAAAAATATATCAGCGAGAAAAAAAGAGGAGGGAAAAGCCATTCTCGGTCTTCTCTTCCTGGCCCTTGCTAGCTTGGCAAACTCACTCTAATTAGCTTGGATCTTCCAAGGTAAGTCTTGCCCAAAGCAGAGATGCTGATGGCTAAGGACATGTCATGGATGGAAGGCAGACGTGAACAGAATGGTTCACTTGTAACTCTTCCTGGGCAAAATCTGCCTTCACCCTCGCAGGAGAGCACTCTGCTAGGGCTCACTTGCAGAGGCTTAGATCCCCATTTGACGATAGCTTCTTACAAGGCCGTCAGTTCCCATCAGGGCTTTGTTATGTCAGTCACACAGGACTGTTTGTTTGCTTGTGTGTTTGGTGGTTTTACTACTACACAATCCATTTTCGTAAACTATTGCCCAGCTGCACATGTTGCTGGAGAACGAGCTGAAACAAAATGTCGTTGTTTATTCTGCTCAGAAACAAATCCAAAATTCTCCAGACTTGGGAATAGTAAAATGAGAACGTGAAAACATACTTTTTAGTATAGAGATTAAAATTTTGGAACTTTGTACCTGAGAAATAATTCTTATGAATCCCTTTTTATATAAAAAATAGATCAAAGATTTGTATATAAACAGATCTAAATGAAGTTTCTTCTAGTACCTTCTTAAAAAAATCATAATATTGGTTACAAAATTCTCATAGAAAACCCCCATCTAAATCATCAGTCAGCATTTTATTATATTATCATCCTTAATTGATTGACGTTTAATCACAGTCTTTGTATTTTACTATCCCTTGTCTCATAAGAGGCAATTTTCTCTTTACTGTAGTTTAACAGCTGATGAAAAAGATTTAAGGAAACCTATAAACTTAAGATTGGTTAATGGTCTCTTATAAAAGAATATTATACTTGCAGGATCCATTGCACAGATGTGATACTCAATTGTGGAAATGTGCATGGGGTTTATTAAATTACAGCACAAATCTTCAGTCTTCTGAGTTATTGTCCATGTTGGGATTGTTAGGCAAATGGGGAGACACATTATTGCTTCCAGTTGTTCGCATTACTGCGGCGCGATGCAGGCGGAGACAGCTGGCGCATCGCTGTAGGCAAGTGCGGAGCTTCAGCAGCTGCTGAGAACTGGACCCAAGTGAAGGTCCGGCTCCGCTGAGTCAGTGCTGGCCACCTCATCATGGCTCTCCAGAACATGGGGAATAAATGAACCAAGCTGGCTGTCAGGGAGCGAGAGAACAGGGATGAGAAAAAGAGCTGACAGCAGCGGGGAGGCAGTGGGAATTACCTGGGGTACACAGAGCTCCTTGTTACAGTGGTGTTACTTCCCAGGAGCCCTGCCTCCCTGTGCAGAACTGATCCTTTACAAAGAGCCTTTAGACGTTGGTTGGATGGTTGGTTTTGATTTTGTTACAGGATCTCATCCTGTAGCTCTCTGGCTGGAACTCACCATGTAGCCTGAGTTTCCTTCAAATTCATGGAAAACATCCCTTCCGGGGTCAGCCTCTTGGGTGCTAGGATTCTAGGAATGAGTCTCCAATGCCATTTTGCCATGGGATGTTTTCATGAGAAAACATTTTAACTCTGTGTGCTGATATTTTGTACTCACGTTAGAAGGTCGCTGTTGCCTTTGCCTTAGCTGTGGCTTTAACACCTTAGCACCTGGACAGAAGGGAAGAAAAGAGGGCAAAGCAGAAAAACTTTTGGCCTTTTGGCTTTGGATTCTAAACAGCAAAAACAAAAGGCTCTGGGTAAAACAAATCCCCACTCATAGTGGGTGATTAGGACCCCATTTTTCTCATTTGCTGATGAGCTATGTCCCCCGCGAGGGTACGACATCCCAGAAGTGGGTGCCTGGCATGCTGCCTGGGACTTGGCATGTGAGCAGTGACCACCAGCTCTTTTACTATTGTAGGCACCACCATTTTATCTTACTTGTGTACTCACAGGATGCAGGACTAACTGAAGGATGCTCACCGTTACTCACGGGATGCAGGACTAACTGAAGGATGGTTACCGTACTCACGGGATGCAGGACTAACTGAAGGAAGCTCACCGTACTCACGGGATGCAGGACTAACTAAAGGATGCTCAC
>JAQHUG010000036.1:8612060-8626728 GCA_028555095.1 Dicrostonyx torquatus
TTAAGGAGTTACTATGAGAGAGGCCGTTCCAGCTATCACACATAATAACTGCTTAAAGCTACAAATCCTCAGAGAAGTGTTTGCCGAAGACTTGAAATCAGTGGACAGCTAGAAGCTTAAGTGTGGAGTTTTGAAAGAAAAGCCAGACCTCGGCACAGGAGAGACACATAGACCAGGGTGTCTCAGGAGGGCAAGCATAGGAAGGTGAGAATTTGTACACAAGTGGGCCTCACCATTTCTTATTCCAACTCTTAATTTATTTTCCTAATATACCCCCTGGATTTATTCCTAGCGATGTTGTTCATTGATGCCACGTCTCTAGTCAATGGGCCACTCTCTGGAGCACTCTGAATGAAGCGTGAGCCTGTTCAGCCACGTTCTGCCCACTGGGGTAGCCCTTTATTTTCGCTTTGCATCTTCCAGCCAGTGGAAAAGCCTTGGGGGTGGGCAGCTCCCCCGTTATGCTGCCCAGCCACCCTCTCACCTTTGAACTACCATCTGTCGTTGATTTTAGGAACGGGAACTAGGATAAAAGAGAGGGCGGGGAGGAGAAAGTTGGCCAATCTAGTCATTTTGTTTGAAAGATCAATCCGTTCCCTAGGAAACAGTTTTCTGGCAGGAGAATCAGAGTACCTGGGATCCAAAAGCAGCATCCCCAGCACCGGCACTCCACTAGCTGTCAGCAGCAATCACACTTACATCCTCGTTCCCGGCCTCCAGCTAGGAGGGGAAGCCTCCACACTCTCCCCGCCTGCTTGCAAAGCTCTGGCGGGCACATACACACACAGACACAGCTGAGTGGAGCTGGGAGCAAGGCCCTGGCACCGAGAACCCTCCAGCAGGTGTACACCAACTCACCCGTTCTGTGCTTGGCCTGGACCATCACGACCCAGAATAGGCTCTGAGGTGAGAAATTTGTGTTCAGCCACAAAAAAGTCAGAACTGCGGGATCATGACTAAAGGCCTGGAACTTGAGAAGGCTCCACGTTAGCCAAGGACAGAAGGTGTCTCCCAATTCTGTTTGCAGTGGGGTGGCTTGTGCCGTTACAGAATGCCGCCTTGACTTGGCCTTTTCCAGGAACATGTTAGTTTGGAAAATACACAAACAGACACATCGAAGGTTACAGTCTGGTGCCTTTTGCCCCCTCACCTTTAAATATTTCAGTGACCTAGCACAGTCCTCGTTCATAATGAGTCCCCTCAAGGAAGCCAGGCAGAGCTCAGAACACGTTGGGTTAACTTTTCTCTCTGGCTTCTGCTTTACGGAATACAGCTCGGCTCTGCCTTTTCATAGGAGACTGGCTGTGGCTTTGCCCTGAGCCTGGAGCAGACGCTCCTTATTAAAAAGGACTTCTAGGTACCCTTGGGCTGGAGGAGAGCCTCAGGCCAGGGTAATTAAAATGTAGCCTTGAACAACATGGCCATATGATGTGTGACCCTATGATGAGAGATTATCAAATGATTTTAATTGCAGGGAGAAAAAGAAAAAGAAAAAAAATACACACCCAAAATGCTAAACTGCCTCAACAGCCACACTTTGCTGAATGAATAACTGAGAGGGGGATTCTCACATAGAGGAGCTTCCATCCACGCCTCGATGTCCCTTCCCATGATTATTTAATTTTTGCTGACGCGCATCGAGCATTGTCACTTCTTCATTTTTGTCTCTATTAAATTTTGTTTATAAGCTATCTGTGGTTACGAAATATAAAATCAAAATATTCTCCCTGTCTCTCCACATCCACTTTTCCGTTTTTGAAAGGAGCTAACGCTTGGTCCTTGCATGTTCTCATCTTTGATTTCAGCATAAATGAAGGAGCAACTTCTTCCATGAAAGAAGCCGTCTGGGTGGAGCGACCACTGCAGATGTGGAGGAAATGGTGGGAACCGTGAAAAACAATATGATTGGACAAGAGAAATAGCAGCTAGCAGGAGCAGCCAATTGTTGCCGTGTGCGTGTGCAAATGAAACCACCCACCGCGGTTTCACCAAGGAACACTGGAGACAGAGGCAAAAAGCCAAAATGACATTTGAAAATATCTCTGAATTGTTCATCACTAATTACTGCATGAAGCAAAGAAAGTCAGTCTTCACACTCAATGCTATCTTTGCTGCCTGTAGATGACCTAATTCTCAAAGGAGTTCATTCACCACACCCAGTCTTCATGATCACTTACGTCATAAGTGGCAGAGACAGAGACAGAGAGAGACCAAGAGCAGGGAACGGTGACCTGCACTTCGGACCTCACTGGCCACTATCAATCCCGTGCTAGATGCGAGCTTCTCTACCTTCCCTGCTTTGTACAGAGATGAGCAGAGGAAATTTTATTTGATCTTCTATTAATGATGCAAGGTCTCAATGTCCAAGACCCGTAAGCCATCCCCCTCCATTTCCTTTCATCGCTTCGCTTGGGTCTGCATTTCAGTCCATTGACCTGCTGAAAGCATCGATCCCATCAGTATCAAACACCTCTTTCTGTCAGGGTCACCCGGAGGATTCCTTCAGACAGACTGACTTCTGAGATCTGCCCCTGAAGTTCCTGCATCAATTGACCTGAGATGCCTCCAAAAATCTGTATTAAGCTGCCAGATGCTGGTGGTCTACAGACCACAGCATGGCTTCTACTCAGGGCTGTGTCAGCTTGTGACTAGAGCTGACCAGAACCGGCATGGTGAACGCTGCCTCCATTGACTGCATTCATCATCTGGCCACGTCAGTTGGAAAGCAGTGTCTGATCCAGAGATGCCCTCGCATTCCCATACCTCAAGCACACGTAGGATTGAGGAGCTTGGAAATTCCTTCATTGCCATGATCATATAATCCAATGTAATCATTTTATAAATGGAGAAACCAAGGCAGGGATTACCCCTTCACTTTCCAATTATTCTCCATTTTTTAAAGATTGTCTATGTTCAAAGCAAGACCTGAAAGCTAACTTGACTGTTTCGCTCATGGCATATAGCTGTACTTTGCAAATACAACCAATGGGTAGTTACCTGTTAGAACAAATGAATCATCAGTATGAGAGCCAAGATCCTCCAGCATCTAAACCCCATAGTGTTCTTCTAAAGAACTGAAAACTATGATAACAATTAGGAACTTATTTCTGGAATATATAAGGTAGGTTAAAATGTTGGGTATGAAGTAAATACATTCTCAAAATATGTTGGACATTGAACTAAGCAAAATATTCTGCAAATCCATTCCCATGATTTGCAATTTTCTTCTGTCATTAATTCCACGTGCCTAGGAACCATGCATGACAAGACAAAAATGCAAAATACGCTTTCTTAGGATTTTCATATCTGCCTTTGAATAGCAGACCATTTTCTTTGCAGGACTGGAGAGGATGCATATGGCATTTGCAAACTATATTAATGAGTTACATTAACTTCCAACTCTAGAATAGGTAAAAATTCTTTCAACTGCAGAAACAGCTGTTAAAAGATTACATCACAGTTCTTTGCCCAGAGCAGTCAGGGTTCCCTTTGCTCAGCTCGTTGGAGGGCACTGCCACCTCATGCCACTCCCTCCATGATTCAAGAGGATTTCATCTTTCATGATGATAACTGAGCAGCTGAAAAAAGTGTCTGTTATTAGCTGAGCCCTGTTTCCTGTGCCAGGAGTATAGTAGTCAATCAAGGGAGTTGTAACATCTGACCTTGAGAAGTGTCTGCACTACAGCAGATACAAACAAGCAAAGAATATAGTTCTGTGTCAAACACTGCAAAACAAAAACAAACAGGCAGGGTAAAAGCAATGAAAGTAAGGAAGGGAGGGCCCTTTACATGGAGGGCCAAAGGGTAACATTTGATCTTCCTGAGGTGGAGACTTGCTGGGATCCAACCTTGGCTCGGGTTCACCACCTGAGATAAGGAAGGGATGTCACCACAAATAAAAATGCTGACCTGTAGCAACGAGGGTTTGTCCCTGGCCACTTAGCCCTGAAATAACCACACAGATAATGTATTAATTAAAACACTGGTTGGCCCATCAGCTCTAGTTTCTTATTAGCTAACTCTTACCTCTTAATTTAACCCATTTCTATTAACTTTTGTATCGCCATGTGACTGTGGCTTACCGGCTAAGGTTCCGACTGTCTGTCTCCAATGCTCCATGCTGTCTTTCTGACTCCGCCTCCTTTCTCCCAGCATACAGCCTAGCTTTCCCCCCTAGTTCTGTTCTTCCCTGCCAGAGGCTCAAAGCAGTTCTTTATTCATTAACCAGTAAAAGCAACACAGAGACAGAAGGACCTCCCACACCACTGATCACCAGGTGAATTGCACTCAAGTGGCCCTGAATAGCTCAAGCTATCTTTATACTTTAACAGAATTTTTTCTACCAAGCTTATACGAACAGTTTTATGATTGGCTCTTATTTTTTACTTTTAAGAAATACGTTGTATTTTAAGAAATACATCATAATCATTATAAAAGCCCCCATTGTTCCTCTTTATGCTTCCCTAGATACACTTTTCCAGAACCTACATAACTTTATTCTAGATGAAGAGTCCATCATTTTTGCAGACTTAACTAAATGTTGAGCCAGACACACCCTGCTCTTGCTGTAGCTGCCAGCTACTTGTGGTTACAAAGTTAGAAAGTAATAGACATGGGTATCATGCTTTAAGGACAACGATATTCAAGCCCAAACAATATTTTCATATCTTCAAGATAAGCTTGCATAAGTTCCCTTTTCTAGAAGAGGGCCCCATGTCTCAGTCTCTCTCTGAAAGGAAACTTTGATAAGGCGCTCTTCTCCCATCCTACTCCACCACACTGCTTCCACCAATATAACCTCCTGTGTATGGCAAAGATGGATCTCTCCATTCATATTTTACATTGCATTTTTCCCAGGGGACAATACTAGATCTTATCATTGATTGTATATGCTGGGTGTCCAGGGAGCTTACTCTCAATAGTTGACACCAAGTGTTTTCCTTGGGTTTTGTCCCTGTTCTGAGTATGCATGCCTTACTCTTCTTCCTATAATATAGTTAATGTTCCAAGTGTTGTTTTCTCATATGTACCTGTCTCTACTGAGTCAGAAAAGTCCCCAAGATTAGAGTTGTAGTTAGTAATTCAGGATAAGAAATTTGAGAAGCATTAGCCCTCTGCTGATTCTAAGGGGAAACCATTTGAGGAAGAACAGAATTTCCAAGGGAAAATTACAGCTGGTGCATGCGTGAGTAACCAAGTAAAACTAAAAATTGCCCAAGGAATCAACAGTGTAATGCAAGAAAAAAGAGCCTGCAAGCTGCAGGAATTTAGCAAAGCCCTGTGCTGCCCCCAAAGTCCTCCGGTCTTTGACTAGTGAGAAACCGTCTTCCACGGGTTTTGTCTCATGGAGACCTGTTGCACAGACATTCATACCCTGATCTGAGAAGAGGCTTCATGGCTGCTGATGGAATCCTGGACAGAGGACTGTGAGAAGCAGGGCCTGGGGTGGGAATGGGCATGCCAATTTTAGAAGATGGTAAGAAGGCCAGAGTGGATGAGGCAGGGGAGCAGAGGATGTGTCTGTGTGTTGCTGTGATGAGCACCACGACCAAGGGTAACTTAGGGGAAGAACAGGTTTATGTCAACTTGTGCTTCTGCGTCACAGTCCATCCACGAGGGACGTCAGGGCAGGAGCTGAAGCACAAACCATGGTGTAACGACACAATGACCAACATTTTCCTGAGAGTAAGACTGAAAATGTCTAGGTTCCAATCACAGTCATCCAGTCCTTAAGGAACTTGAGAAATGTAACTCCTTCTAAAGAGAAAGACTGTCAAAATGTGTCAGCCTTGGGATCATTCAGATATTAGAAGTATCAATCAGAGGCTGTGAAATAGCTCTTTTGAGTATATCCCATACGGCAAATCTAAGAGCCCTTTAAATAAGTGAGAATGTAAGTTCTTGCCAATGATTATCAAGTATAAGTAACTTTTAAAACTACATGTAAATATATTGTTTATTTTTAATGAAAAGTCCTTTGAAGTTAAAATTTAATTAAAATCATTTCCCTGTTCCCTTTCCTCTTTCTGTCCCTTCCCGTGCATCCATTCCCTTTCTCTATACAGAACTGCATACACATGCATGCATTCCTAAGTATGTAAATACTGCCTCCTCCGTCCATATAAAGTTACTTGTATGTCTACGACTTCAGGGGACTACTTATTTAAATAATCTTTTTACTCTGTCTTCTACTGTGCAACTCTTTACCACTCCCCAAACCTGATCGGTCTTTCTCTGTCTTAGTTACTGTTTTACTTCCTCTTATTCTTCACTTCTTCCTCTGTTAATCCACCTTTTTACTACACACACTCAATTTATCTAATATTAGTATTTTTTTGTTTCAGTCACTGTCCATTCTTTAGTCTACCGTTTTCAAGGTTTCGCAGTCCAATCTAAGTAGCTAGTGAAACTCCTTCTTTCTAGGGGCAATGACAGTGCAGGACACTCACACTTTCCCGTGAACATTATCTTTGCGGTTGCAATGCTAATGAAAAAGATGGTCATGCCTCCATGCCTGTTGTACCCTGTCACAAGAGCAAGGAAATGGAACCAGCCCAGATATCCACAGACAGAAGAATAGATACTGAAAATATGTGTGTATAGATATATAGATATACAATGGGATTTTACTTTATCCCTTAGAAAAATGAAATTATAAATTTGGAAGGACATGAGAAGGAGTACATAACTGAGATAAATCGGTCTCAGAAGAACTAGACACCCTGCTCGTGTGCAGATTCTGTGTGAGGATGGGGCACAGACAATAAAACTGGACAGAAACCATGAGAGGAAAACAAGAGGTGTCAGGGGACTGTGGTGAGAAGGACAGGAAGTTTCTAGGTGGAAGAGGGTGGGAAGGAAACTAATTGGAGAAGGGACACGTGGGAGGAAGAGAGACTGAGGATGAAAGGGAAAGAGAAACAATAAAATAAATTTTTATTTTTAAAATGCCATAAGTAAACATAATTATCCACAAACTACTAAAAATAATATAGTTTCATCAATTTTTGCTCCCTTCCTCTCAATAAAATTTCTTTTGAAGAAAAACTCTTTTGTAGTTTCCCATATGCACGTCTTTTCTGTCCTTCCCTTCAGTGGCTGGAGCTCACCAGAGCTTCGTCGCAGCCTGCTGCACTCCCTCTCAGTACGTGCTCCTTTGGATCACAACCTTGCTTCTTTTTTTTTTTTTTTGGAGTCTATGTGCTGTTGACATCACTATGGCTCCAAGTTTTGTCAGCTCTACTGAGTATTTTCATTTTTGAAGCCTTGAAACTACAGCAGCAAACCCACAAAGCTTGAGTCTCATCTTAGGTTCTAGCCTCAAGCCGACTCTAGCAATGGTGACCTGGGAATCATCCTTCTGTTAGCATGGCTCTATCCAATGACAATGATGGGCTTGCTTTTCTCCCCAAGTATTTTGAAGTTCAACTTGTCTAACTTATCGCTATCAGTCTTACGCCTTCTGTAGTTCATCCACACATCCTCAGCGCACCCTGAGTGCTTCGTTCTCCATTAGTTCTCCTCACAGTTCAGAAGGAGAAATAAACCATCTCTGCTTTCTTAAAGCTCATAAACAGGGCTGCAGAGGTGGCCCGGTGGTTGAGCATTGTTGTTCTTGCAAGAGAACCCGAGTTCTCCAGCTCCTTTATCAGTTCCCTACTGCGTGCATCTCTACCTCCAGGGCGTCTGACTCACACTTCTGGTCTGCACAGACTCCTGTACTCATGTGCACATCCACCGCCTCCCAAACACACACACGCACATGCACGCACACATACACACGCATACACACACACTCATCCATGCACGTACACACACGTGCACATGCACACACATACACACACTCATACATGCACGTGCACACACACACACACATGCACATGCACACACACATACTCACACATACACATGTACAGGCACACGCACAAGCACACACTCATACATGCATGTACACACATGTGCACACTCACATGCACACACAAGCACAAACTCATACATGCACATACACACATGTGCACACACACACACATACACACAAGTACATACCTGCACACACACAAATAAAGTACTTATTTTAAAAAATCATAAATAGCTGATCTTATGTGTGAAATAATCCCCGCTATGTTATTTCCCAGCTGCCAACTTCATCAGACTTATTTATGTCCACTTCCTGCTTCACAGTTTAAACTCTAGCCAAAGTATGCTACATTTATCTATTTAAATGTATTTAAATTATCTAATTTTAAAATAATCCTACTGGTGTGCTGCAGGAGCTCCTTCTGCTCCTTCAGCCAATAGCCTTTAAGATACCAGCCCACTGGGGTGTGCTTTCTTTCATTTTAAAAAGCGGTGGTGGCAGCCCTCCATTCTGGCTACCATTCTGACTACTAGACTCTCTGTTTCCTGTTTGTGACCAGAGGACTGTGGTGTAGGATGGTGTCCTGTAAGTTTTCTCCCCTCCAATAAATAACCCCTTCTAAACAAAACTGGTGTGGGTCTGTTTTGCAGCTTTACTGGTGTGACCATAAACATTTATAGTTTCTAAATCTGTTGTGCAATTTTCCCTCATCCAGTCTCTACAAATAGCAACCCCAGCAATTGGTGCTTGGTGAGCTACTGTGCATTTATCACAGTTGTCCCTTATTCTCAATGCTCATTGCATTTATTCCTCAAAAGCACCTTGAGCCAGATATTGTAGGGCTTCTGTAAGCATGATTTTAATTATCTAAAACAAAGAAACAGGGGGGTTAGGTGGTCTGCATGAGAAAATGATGGATGAAGGATCGAAATCCAGAAATTTTCACTCCCAAATATGTCACTGTGCCCAAAGAATTCTATCCAAAATTTGTCCACTCAGTTCAGTCATTGCCCATTGAACATCAAGTGCCGTTATTTTCTAAGACGGGTTAGAAACCTCTGCGGGTCTCCCAACTCACCTGTACTAGGGGTGATTTTCGGCAGAATAATGATGCACAACCACAAATATAGCTCCTAAGTAGTATGGGCTCCGTTTATAGAACTTGGTATCTACAGCACCTTGCAAAGTATTTCCTCACAGAAAACAAACCAAGCTCCGTATAGCCTTTCTGTTGGGTCATGGATGGTGTTACCTCCTCCATCAGGTCTTCTCTGGCTCCCTCAAACACTATGTTAAAACACTTTGTTCCTATCCCATACTAACACCATCCTGCTTTCCTGACTTGCCCTCCTACACCAGACACAGAATTCCCTGCAGACGCTGGCATTTTATTTGTCTCTGTATTTGCTTGCTCAGAGCCTATTACATCACTTTCGGATTAGAATGCACTTAAGTATCACTGAACAGTATGGAGCAGTGTGAAATTCCATCATCTGGGTCTAACGTCAAAGAAACTGAAAAGGGTTGCTTCAAAAATGATTGGGTACCAATTGTATGCCAAGAAGACAATCCTTAATTCAATGACTATCTATCCTTTATCTACTGGAGCCAGTTGGAGAGGAAGAAAACTTCCCGAAGTTTGCTAAAGCAGTTAAAACTATAATCTGGAGGAGGGAAAATCATCTCTACTTTGTCCTTGCAGAAGTCAGCAGTCTCTACCACTCACTGGGTGGCATTAGGGGCTCTAATCTAGGATTCATGTGCCGAATGAAAATTCAGTGCAATTAATGTACATTCTCAAAACATTTCTAGCCTGGACCACCTATTTTCAGCCATGCATGAGCTAGTCTTCATCCTCAGAGGATTTCTTTGTATCTAATTCTGACCCTTGAGACCAACATCACATAGTAGCTTGGCTGGGGTACCTGATGCCCCAGTATGCCCCTGGGTAACATGCAGGCTTGTGGCCATATGGTGTCCCCAGAGCCTGCTGTCCTATGATCTATGGCAGAATAGGCATATGCTGGGATATTTCAGGACCCTGAGGGAAGAGTCAAAATGTCATCGAGTGAGTTCCCATTTCTCTGGTTTAGGGCAGGAGTAGAAATAGAAACGGGGAAGTAGAAGACAGCGTCATTCATTCAAAAGCACGTGCAGTTCAGGTTAGGACATATAAGACAGAACTTATGGGTTCCCCGAGAAATAATCATCTTATTTATTTAAAATAAAGTTAAAATATTTTTTAATGAAATAATCCTGCATCTTTGAATTTTAGCCACTGGACTTCTCTCAGGCCTGATTTTCACATATTATGAGCAAATAAATATCTGGAAAGTAGTTTATTGGTAATGCCTTTTTTTTTTTCGTTTTCTGTTTGTTTAGTGGGGACTTAGGTCGGGGGAAGGGAGGTCTGAGGGAGCTGCTGGGGCTAAAAAGCACAGACTTTCCTCGGCGTTCATTTTTTTTTTAACAAGTTCCATTTGAACAAGTGACTGTTCCATTCAGTAGCTTTGAGGTTCTCAGGGGCTAATCAAGCCCAGGCAGAGAGGTCGCCCTTCCCAGCAAGCATTCTGACAGACACAAAGAAGGTGGGAGGAAACCGAGGCTCAGGGAGCTTGTCAGATGGATGGGCGGCGGGCGGGAGGAGGTAATGCCCCAAGGCCGAGTGCCAGGAATGGCTTTCAGCAAAATTTGTTTCTTGGGACGGTGTGACTGTGACCGTGGACACATCAACAGTTGCTGGGTTGGGGAGCTGCCCCGAGGGCATCAGAAAGCGGGAGCTGTGCTATCACCTGGGTGAGTGAGACACAAAGGCAAGAAAGCACAGCCCAGAAGTTGTTTTATTCCTCGTTGAAGGTTGCCTCATTCTAGAAAGTTCCCTCACCGCCCCAAAAGAGATGGTCCCATTTGCTGATGTTCACAAGCTGTTATTAAACATTGTTCAGTTTGACTAACAAAGCCCGGGATGTGTCTCAAACCCAGTTTCATAAAGCGCAGTGGTAAGCTTTCTTTTCTCTGAATGAAAAAAAAAAAAACCCACTTTTATTTTCATTTCGGTATAGCGAAACATTATACAAATTCAGTATCTGCCACATCTGAAACGTTTTTATTTTAAAATAAAACAGATATTAGTAACGAAAATAAAATAAAGAAACAACTGAACTCTTGTAGTGAACGGATAGAAAAGTGTGGTCTTCCTCTTATGACGGTGACAGATCAGACGTAGGCAAAATTGAGATCACAAGGCTCTGTGATCTTCATTAGCCAACTGTTTCTTGCAGGAAGGTAATTAGGGCCTCACTGAAATCTTTCTAAAGCATAAAGCAACTATAATTGTTGAGGGGACAGCTATATGGCAGAGGACTTGCCTAAGATGCGCAGGACCCTGGTTTCTATTCATAGCTCCACAAAAAGAAAGGTTTTAAAATTGTAGAATTTCGTTACCCAGACATGATAGCCCATGCCTTCATTTAGCAGTCAGGAAGGGTGACCTAAGGCTTGCCATGACTTGAAGACCATGGCTTATGGAATTAGTTGCCAGACAATCTAGGTTGCAGAGTGATAACTTGTCTCAAAAATTCCAAAATCACATAAGAGTTTGGCATAGGCGTGTGTGTCTGTGTGTATTTTAAAAAAGAGAATAAAAAATTAAAAGAAGCAGTTTTCTATTTATAGATAATGAAAAAGATTGTGTGTTTGTAGCTGTGAACAGACACAAAATATACATTATTATACGCAGTCCAAGAAGCAGTTATCTTTATAAATAAATCTGCTTAGATTTAACATTGGCGCTTACAGTCCTTGGTCAATGTTAAGACCGCGCCACCTTCTGGTCTCTACGGGTATGACAGGTGCGCATATTTACAGACTAGCATTTTGGCTTTCTATATAAAACTTATTTATATAGAAGGAAAACAACAAACACTCAACAAACTTCTCCCGCCGGGGATGCAGTGCGATCTGAACAAAATTCCTAAATGTACTCCAGTGGCTTCTGTACTTGAAAATCCGAGCTTGCTTCGAGCTTACTCAGTGGTTCACGACAAACCACACATAGCCAACTCACGGCTGCGATTTTAAGAGCAACAAGGTCTGGTTGCCAGTCTTTTCCCTGGTTGCCATTCTGTGAACTTCTTAGAGACTGAGAAATGCTACTTAAGCAAGGGAAGTCGCGCCTCGGCCAGTCAGAGAAGGCAGATGGGGACGATGGCATGCTGTGAGGACATGATTGTGGACAAATGATGACTTCGGGAATTATGCTCTGATTAAATTCCTCCATAGCTACAGTTAGATCAGTGATGTTGCCACGGACTCTGATGTCCTAGCTGTAAAAGCCACGAGGGCGTGGCATACCTTTACTACCAAGCTGGCCACCCCAGCTACCGGAGTTTTAGAGGGCCTACGACCTGCAATTTTGTACCTGCTTCTCCCCAAAGTTTCCATATGAAAACTAGTGTTTGAAAAGACAATCGCAAAACAAAGTATGTTCCCCGTGTGCATTGTGTTGGGATATGTATATCTTAATATCTTAATCAAAACTAGTATCAGAAACCTTGAAATCTTGTAGTCATAAATATATATGGGAGTCAAACGTGTTGGTAGGGAACCAGCAAACTGAATTCATTGTCTTTCATCTTTTTCGTCGTAGATTGCTGACGATTTCTTGGGCAAGTGGCGCTGTCATTCTGCCTGCTGTCCACTTTCGTTTGTCGCCAAGGCCGTTCACTCACAGGTGTTTACCCCCGAAAACAGAGCAGAAATTCAATTTTAGTCCACAGAAAACACAGCAATTTTGCTGTAACCATCGAGATCTTTTCCTTGACTTTCTATTTCACATAAGCTTTGTTGGCCAAATTTATTTTTTTTTTCCTAAATGAAACCCACTTCTGAGCCTACAAGTAAAAGAATATGAGAGTGGTTGGTGCAGAGAAGGGTACAAACTTAATTAGAAATGTCATGTCGGCCACTGCTAAACCATTGCTGTTTAGATTTGCTTTATATCAAATTTAACTATAAAGAATAAGTATTTCAAAGGGAAGTTTCAAAAGAATACACCAGGGCCACAAAGATGTCTCAGCATGTGTAGGTATCTGCCCCTAACCTGGTTACCCAGGAACTTACATGGCGGAAGAAGACAACTCTCTAAGGTCTCCTCCGACCTCCACACACTCAAACACTAAACAAATAACTAAAGTGCCATTTTTAGCTACTCACTTGCTGGCATTCTTTACCACAGGACACACAGGAGTGCTTTGTACCATAGAGCTAAATGAACCAATGAACCAGACCCAAAGGTGCGATTGACAGGGCTCTGAGCACAGGAGGTGAGCACAACCTCTTAAGAACAAGTCAGAACAGGTGCAATACGGAAGCCAAGTGAAACTCCTACCATCTGAGAATCAAGATTGCTAATGCCAGGAACAGTCTCCGTTAGTCTCCAGCAAAACTCCACGGGTTCGTGGCAATAAGTCAACAAACAAGGGACAGGGAGGCTTTTCCTAACGTTAGAAAGACAACTGCTAAATGTGAAAGAAATTAGGAAATTGACACGTGGAAACCATGATAAAAACCGATTTGGGGATGACTCACTACCAAGCCCACCCATAGGCCAAGGTTTGTCCCATGCCACACAGGAAGGTGAGGGAAGAAACATGACAAACCTCCCTCAAGCAGTCACCAAAGCGTCAGCAGTAGGTTGTCTTTGCGTCTCTTTCTTCCTAATCTCAAAAAGCTTCTAAATCTGCAGACTGCATGAGATACATTCCATAAAATAGTTGGTTTATGCTAAAACCTACAAAGTCAGTAGCACAAAGCACAAATGAAAACCTAAAATACGTCCCAGATTTAAAAAGGCCACGGGGACCTAGCAGGCAAGCACAGCTCAGGACCACTGGGTTTCTTCGTTAAGACATTAAGTTAACTGGCAAAGTCCATCTCGCCTTTAGTCTCCTGGCTTTCTTAACTATGTTATCGTTGCACAAAAATTACCACTTTTATAAAATACAAGCTAAAGTATTTAGAAGTGAATGAGTTTCACCTTTGTAATCAATTAAAAACAAAAAGAATCCCAGCGAATGATGATGTTAGTGGAATTATGTTTAAGAAAATTCTTCAAGGCAAATGGATGGAACTAGAAACAAAACCATCCTGAGTGAGGTAGCCCAGACCCAGAGAGAGAAACATGGTATGTACTCACTTATACGTGGTGAAGCACAATTAATAAAAACTCAGAGACTGAAACTGGGGTTCAAGCAGAAGATCAGAAAAGTCCAACATACAGTCACGGGTTCTTACCTCAACCTCAATCCAAAAATGGCAATCCTGCCTCCAGGAATCTCAGAATGAGACTGAGAGCTGTCTCCTCCTGTATTATATTCCTCTCTAGTTCTGGGATTAAAGGCATGCACCACCTGGTTTCTATAGTAACTAGGGTAGTTACTAGGATGAAAGGTGTATTACCCCTGCCTGGTCTGTAAGGCTGACCAGTGGACTGTTTTACTCTCTAATCTTCAGGCAAGCTTTATTTATTAAAATACAAATAAAATGACATTACAAAATGGATATTAACTGTAAAGGATAACCATGCTACGATCTACAACCCCAGAGTTGCTAGGCAATGAGGGGGGTCCTCAGGAGACCCTTGAACTTCCCTGGGAAGGGGCTAGGAGAGCTTTCAGAGGTGGTCTGAGAGCAGGTGAGCATGGTGACATGAGCAGGTGGGGTGGGTTTGGGCAGGAGAGGCCTGAAAAAGCCGACTGGTAAAGGGGCCGTGCAAGGAAAATTCCCAGGAATCTACAAAGATGACCCCAG